>CM063596.1:12068228-12627668 GCA_032356905.1 Salix exigua | reverse complement strand
TCGTGAGTTGACTCCTAAAATCGTATGATTTTGCGAGTCAACTAATCAAACCTTGTTAACTCGGGTATAAAAATCGATATGGATCAAACTCGGTCAAAATTATACGAAAACGTAAAATTAGACTGGATCGATCCGATTTTATGATCCTAAGTGGTTTGGACTAACGAAAAGCAAGTAAAGATTTGCAACAAACAGAACATAAACAACATAAATAAAAATCCAAACTTTATTGTACAAAATCTTGAAATGCTATAGTCTTTCAATCACTAAAGTAAGTAAAGATCTAACCTTTGATGTGTGAAATAAAAGGTTGTAGGGGACACATTTTGAAGTCGTGATATACTAATATGTGATTCGCGGGTTTGATTTAGAGAGATTTTTTAGGAAAATAAAGATTTTAAGAGAGGCGTCTTAAAAGGGGAAAGTGATGTTGCTTAAAAGTGGAAGGGGGTCAAAACGAGGGTGCTTACCAAAACGCCTGTGTATTGTTTCAATTTTCTTATTGTTAAAAATGTACATCTTCACTTGAGAATTCCAACCTTTCTAGTCATTGTTTATGAGCATTTTTTAAGGTTATTTTTTTAAAAAAATCAAAAATATATTAAAATAATATTTAAGTAAGGAAAAATGTAAGTAGATAATTACCAAGTAGAAAATGTAAAATATATCTATAAAACATAATTCTTTTGTAATGTATTTTTAAGTTATTTTAAATCATGTATGAACCTTAATTAATGAAGTTTTATGGTTATAATTATGATGTATTGTATTCAGAAATATTTTACTTATGATTTTACGATCCGAGTTTCAGAAGTACTTTCTGTATCGTGTCAAAATCATGATTTTGACAACTATGCAAACATAGCCCCTGCACGATCTCTCTTAACCATCGAGAGTGAAACTGCTCCCCTTCTCTTTTGTTCATTTGCGTATCAACCAACTTCCACAACAGATCTTCCTTCTCTTTCGTTCATCTGCACCCCTTGTCAACTTCTAATAAAAATCATTTCATGGTGCTCATTATCGTAAAGAAAAAAAGGAAATAAAAAATAGAGAAAATGAGGAGTTAAAAATATTGTTTGACTTGAGTCGCCGTTTGTGGAAAAGAAAGGCAAGAAGATGGTTGCGCAAAACTAGTGGTTCCACTGCTTTGACGGCCGCACAATTTGAAAGGCAATAAATTAGTGGCTTTTTAACCCTTTTATTTCACGCATGCATTGAATGGATGAAAGCTAGTTAAGAGTCTAACAATGAATGAGACTAGTCATGGAAAATTGTAGTTGCTGGCACCGGTAAACAAATCAAGAATACCTTTGAAAACTAATGAGGTGGTCTTCTATCTTGTTACCCTACTTTGCTACAGTTTGACAATAGTTATTATCAAACAAAATAATTTAACAAATTTATACACACACACACATTAATCTAAGTATTAAAGAGAATATTTTTTTTTGTTTTTTAAAAGAAATAGAGATTTTAAAATATGCTTGGTTGTTTGAGAAAAAAATGAGATTTCATTTTTGTTTCAAGAATAATTTTTAGATTATTTTTTTAATTGATTTAATTTTATTCTAATTTACTTGAATTATTAATTACATTATATTATTATGATTATTAAATCTATCATATTTTAAAACAATATATATAGATAGATAGATTTGTGTGTGTGTGTGTCATTTAAAAAAATTTCACAAGTTAACAGCAATATGAAAAACATAATAACCAAACATACGAATATGTTTTTCATTAAACCTAAAACTCAAACACATTTTTAACTAAATACTTCAATTTCAATTATTAAACATAATTAAAAACGTTTTTCATGAAACTATTTTTTTCTAACCAGTAGTAACAATCATGCAAAAAGCTCCTAGTCTCCTTTTCTATGATTACCCTTACAAAACAAATCATTTAACTAACTGAAATTGTGAACCCCAAATGGATTGAAGGTAAAAATGTATTAAGCTAGTAGCTCACTGATCAACATTCCTGTCATATTTGCAACAGCAAAAATTCACCTTCTTTGGTTATGTTGTACTTCGCTCAGTTTTCAATATTGAGCTCTGTAATTTTGGAAATGAAACAAATGTTTCTCTTTGATTTCCCCTGCATTACATACTAGCAGTTGTATTTGAGGAGAAAGCTCCTGAATTTCACTGTTGTGCTTAATTGATAATCATTCTTGTAGAATCAAAGTGACAAATCTCAAAGCACAGCTAAGTTCAAAAAGCAAGGATTGCCTGGTAAAGAAATAATGGTAAGAGATACATATCCTAGCATTTTCTTTTGTCTTTTGAAGTGGACATAAACCCTAACATTTCACGAGTTGTTAACTTTCTACTCAATAAAAGCAGGTAAAGGGACGTAATTGGGACCTTGTATTCCTACTTTCCCCAACTTCCCTCTACGACTGTCTTCCCTCCGTTTGACCAAGTACCTACTTCTTCGCATAGCTGGAGAAAGCAAATGGAAGTGTGAACCCATGCCCGACTCTGAAAGCCTCTCATACTAGAATTGTTTGCCTTCAAATATCTGGCCAAATTGCCAGTTTGCTGGTGCAACATTGTAAGATGTGAGTGTTCTTCTGCTGCTGGTAGTCACCTCGAAAGATAGAGGCTGTCCAACAAGGTTGATATTGGATTGCCAGTTTTGTCCCCAGTTTCTTGCCATGGGTATCCACGCTGTTCTTGATCCCTTCACTTTCACAGCAATCACCTCACCATCCAATCCCACATTGCTGATGAGTACTTGATAAAAGTGAAAATTTCCACTCACCGTGAATCTCAGCCCACCCCTTCTATCACACTTCACCCTACAAAAATTGGCATAAACAATGTTCTCTCATCCAAGGAATTAGGAATTAGGAATTAGAGAGGCCGGTACTCATTTGACCAAGTAATTATAAATGGATTGGTGATACCTTCTATGCTGGACTGGCACAATATCAGCCTTTTTCTCTGCGATTTCAGCAAATGCTGCTTCTGACATCTCAAAGTGTTCTTTGGGGAAATTGCACCAGCCACCATATTCCGATGGAAGCCCGTAATTTGGAGAACAGAAATCTGTTGCAGTGAGAATGACGGAGGGGCTACCTTGGAGGCACCATAGGATGTGGTCTACACATCTGACCTCGAAGCAAACCCCACAGGTACTCCCTCTGTTGAACAGCATGCTACTTAATCCAGCACTGTATTTTCCATAGGTGGCCCTGTGAAGGTCCCCATACCCACAAGCACCTTCTACAACATTAAAAAAAGGCAGGTTACTTTTTGCAATCAAAACTAAATCTTTTGAGAAATATGAAGAGCCATTATACGACGACAAAAAGTTTTCAAACTTAGTTGGAACAGTTGCTAGAAAAATTACCTACAATGATTGATCCACTTGTCTCCTTAACGTATGTTGCAGTAGCAGACTTCCATTCCTCCTCATCAGCTATGATCTTCCATGTTTGGTATAGAATGAAGTAGAGAAGAATGGCTTTCAGAGCACCCATTTGATATTAGAAACGACGACGAAAAGTCTGATTTGTACTTGACGAGATTCCTGCTTTTATTGCTCCCTTCCTTTTCTTCTACCCTGTGAAGTTATGGCCTTGAGTGTAGAGAAAGGCCACCATCTTTGGGAAATGACCTGAATCTCCTAGCTGAAATGAAGCTAGCTTCGTTGGTTAGATGGGCGCTCCGTAGTAGATACTAGATACTGTGAAATCTTGACAAAAAGGCAGCCACAGATACCCCAGTCCGAATTTTGTGGGGACAAGCAGCAAGCCCGAGACGAAGCGCAGCGTTAGTCTAGAATGGACAAAAGGAATGCCTTGTTTTATTTGATTATTTTCAAGCTGGGAAAGGGAACTCATAAAGGATTTAGGGATTGCATTCGGAGGGTGAAGGGTGAAATGCTTTGTTGCTGAAAGCCTTGGAAAAGGAAAGAAGAATTCAAAGAGGCATGGTAGGATGGGGGACTGGACCTCCTGCACTTTCTTACACACATTTGGTGTTATGTACCTCATCTGGCTCGTCTTAATTTGGAGAAGAGACCGAAGGGAAAATATCATCATTAAAAATATTCTTATTGTGTTGGTAATAAAAACAATTTTGAAAGATAAAAAGCTTATTTTAATATATTTACAAGAATATATAATTTATATGTAAAATGAATTAGAAAAGAGAAAAGAAATACTGAAAATCACCTATCAAATTTACAGTGGTGGCCTGGCCATGTAAGCGTGTTTTTTCCACGGGAGGGAGGCCCATCAAGCCCATGGAGATCATGATGGGCGCAAGCTCTTCGCGAGTCAAAATGGGATTGAATGTGTGCGCGTGCTACAAGGCCTCCTTTCCACTCCATAAAGCTACCTTAAGAAAAGATGGATCCAAACAAAGAAAGTGCATGGATCATGGGTCTTGGGCTCCCCTATAGCATCTCAATGGACCGGCCTTGTAAAAATGCACACTGAGAAAAGGCCCGTCCAACTCAGCAGAGATTTTCTGGCGACATGTCATTCATTCACATACATCGTGCTGTTGCTTTCCAATTTATAACAACAATAGGGAGCCCAAGTCATGATATTGTTGGACAGTTACCTCCTCTGCCTGTGAGTGGATTGAGCTATTTTTGTTATTGCTCAGTTAATCAGCAAAGTCTGACCAAGGTTGAAATGAAAACACCCTTCAAAAACCATCTTCATCTCCTCTTCCTCTTCCCTGTGCTTTTACTAATCCTTACAAATCATCCATCGGAAGCGGAAGCGGAAGCGGAAGCCGGAGCCGAAGTTGCTGCCATTTTATCAAGGTTCCAACAATACCTTCAGATCAACACTGCACAACCTACCCCTCAATACCAACAATCAGCTGAATTTCTCATCTCTCAAGCCAAATTAATCGGACTCGAATCCCAGTCTATCGAATTTGTCCCAAACAAGCCACTCATCCTCCTCAAATGGCCTGGCTCTGACCCGACACTCCCTTCGATCCTTCTCAACTCACACACCGATGTCGTCCCTGTAGAACAGGACAAGTGGGTTCATCATCCTTTTGGCGCCCATCTTGATTCTCATGGTAATATCTTTGCTAGAGGGTCTCAGGACATGAAGTGCGTTGGCATGCAGTACTTGGAAGCTATTCGTCGCTTGAAGTCTTCTGGGTTTGTCCCACTTCGTTCTGTTTACTTGTCTTTTGTCCCCGATGAAGAAATCGGTGGCCATGATGGTGCTGAGAAGTTTGCCGACTCCGATATCTTCAACAGTATGAATGTTGGCATAGTGCTTGATGAAGGTAAAATATGCTACTACCAGTAGTCCCTTTTCTTTTTTTTTTTTTTTTTTTGTGTGTGTGTGTATTATTTATTTTAGTTTCAAGTTTTGTGATTTGGAAATTGCAGGGTTAGCATCACCGGGGGAGAATTACAGGACCTTTTATGCGGAGAGGTGTCCTTGGTGGCTGGTGATTAAGGCTACTGGGGCACCAGGACATGGAGCTAAATTGTATGATAATAGTGCTATGGAGAATCTTTTGAAAAGTATTGAGAGTGTGAGGAGGTTTAGAGCTTCTCAGTTTGATATGGTGAAGGCTGGCTTGAAAGCTGAAGGAGAGGTCATATCTGTCAACATGGTCTTTCTTAAGGCTGGCACTCCTTCTCCTACTGTAAGTTGATATAAATCTTAACCTGCCGGGTTGTTTTACTGATTCATTTAGGTCCACTAATGAAATATTTTGCCAGTTTGAACAAGTATAGTATAATCGAGAGTCGTTACTGCGAAGAAAAGATCAAGAATTCAGGGAAATTTGTAATTTTGAGTTTAGACACTCCCTGTCTTGTATGGGTAGGCTGTAGGTGTTGCAAGATTGCTCCAACTCATAAGTATGGGGCCCAAAGCAGGGATTTTTTTTCTTTCACTTTACATGAATACCTAAGGCTAAAAGTAACAAGCTTTGTCAAATAAACATCTTATGTTCTCATAAATCCACAAAATCTCTGTTTCAAACAACCTGTTGACTGGGTGATTTTCTGAAAATGTAGTATCTCTATGTCTTATCCAGGATGTGAGCATTGCGAATTTACAAATTGCCGTGTTATTGATTACATGGACTGATCTGCTTCCTCTTCTTCCAGGGATTTGTCATGAATTTGCAGCCATCTGAAGCTGAAGCAGGTTTTGATATTCGAGTCCCACCAACTGCAGATCCAGAATCTTTGGAGAGACGAATTGCAGAAGAGTGGGCTCCTGTTTCGCGTAATATGACATTCCAGGTACTGATACATTGTTGAGAGTCTCGAGACTTGTATATTTTTCCTAGCTGTATCTGAATAAAACGTGAAAATAACAGTTGCCTTGCTTTGTCTGGTAACCAATGATGTTCTTGGATTAAAAAGTGGGAAAGGTGATTATTATGCTGGTTTCCTCATTTTTTTTCCATGCTATATTTGGTACTTGTCGTCCGAAAATGGAATTTTTCTCATTTACTATTAAGCCTAAAGAGGATCTCCTTTTATCTTCGCATCTGGCTTGAGAACTGAGATTGACAGCCATGATGGTTTGCATTCATAATTCTCCACACTTGGACATTGATAAATTTGGAGGGAACATCAATCATGTAGCTTAGGAAATATGATTTGACTTGATAACCATTCACTTTCACATGCCCCATTCAGGGCCCTGTGTTGGTAAAACTAGCACCAGCTGATGGCCTTATCTTGCTAGGATGGCAAGTAATAAGATCCTAAAAAGGAGGTCACACGAATCCTGCTGCAAAGATTTTAACGTGCACTGTGAATGAGGCAGGAGGTACATATTCAAGCAAGATAATTTTGGTAATATAGGCTAAAGGAGACCTAGTTAAGTGATACAAGTTTAAACTATATGCAAGCACCTGTGATACAGGCACAGCAAGTCAAAGAAACATATGATCAGGAGGAATGTATGTGATCGTCCCTTTTTGATCATGGCATGCTAACACTACTAATAACAACTTGTTTCAGTGTTCCCCTTTCATTTTGAAATCCAGTTCTAATTGTGTTTGTAGCTTGGGCAGTTTAAGCAGAGAGGTTCGATACATGATGAGTCTGGTAGGCCAGTACTTACAAAGACTGACAGTTCTAATCCATGGTGGAACCTGCTTGAGGAAGCTGTCAGAAAAGCCAATGGGAAACTTGGTAAGCCAGAGATCTTTCCTGCGTCAACTGATGCTCGCTACTTTCGGCAACTAGGCCTGCCAGCAATTGGCTTCTCTCCTATGGTGAACACACCTATACTTTTACATGACCACAATGAGGTAGGTGTTTAATTCAATGCTCGCCCCCCTTTAAATTTCTACATTTTCAGGCTAAATTTCTGCATTTTCAGGCTAATAAGAAGTGGCTGTTATATAAATGTATATATGTCATACATATTGTCAATATTTGCATGCACCTGTGTTCTTGACAGAATCACTGCACTTAATTGGAAATGATGTAATCCATACTAAACCATCATGATGTCTGCATTGTTGCAGTTCCTGAACCAGGACGAGTACCTGAAAGGCATCCATATTTATGAGTCAATAATTAAAGCATATGCATCTTATACAAGCAATGGAAGCACCAAAGATGAGCTGTGAGGGAGCTCATCTTATGTTGAGATACAAGCAACGGAGGCTTCATGCGGAGTGGAGAGGGAGCAGAGCAGAGTCACTCATAACCCCCGTCCTGGAGACCATGCATGTTTTTGAGTTTCTGGCAGGGAAGCACAATGAGATTTGACGCTAGCAAAATTCTCATTGATGTATCAATAAATAGGTGTGACCACAACTAAATTATGACTTCCAACTTTGGTTTTTGCATGATACGTACTCAATTCTAGATCTCTCTGTTCTTACTATTATAACCCTCGCGTGGTTGTTTTCTCCTCTCTCTGTTGTATAAACTCTTTAGAGGATTAAAAATTGAAGAAAGTTTCATGGAATCGAGTTTATGCGAGGTGTCAGACGAATTATAAATAACTAGACGTTAAATAACTCGGTTGTTTATTTTTTAAAAAGCATATGAATATTAAATTACCCATGGCTATATAATTATACACTAGAGTGGAGAATAAATGTGCTATAATTTAAATTAACTGGGTTGTGGTTTTTCAGATTAATTATTTATCAAAATATCATTTATTAGAGCACAGCTCTTTTATTTTGCTTATAGCTGATGAAATACAAGTATTTATTTATTTATTTTCTCTTAACTATAACCACAAAAGAATTGTTATTTTTGCAGTGGTAATCAAGTCATTCTCTTGCTTAAATAAAAGACGAAGAACGAGGAGGAGACAAGAGTGAAAAAGTAAAAGAGATGAAACGGTATCGTTTGCGATGTGGGGGAAGGGAAGGGAAGAAAAGAAAAGAAAAGAAGGGGCCTGAATTTGAAATGGGATTTCGTCCGTCCGTCTGTCGTGGCAGTTAAATAATATTTTTTTATTTCCGCTTCTCCGAAACCCTTTCTTTTCTCTGTTTTTTTTTTTCATCGCTGCTTCTGCTTCCTTCCTTCCTAATTATTCTTCGTTGCATACCAAAAATTAAACCAAGAATCCATCCATCCATACAAATATATATATATATATATATATATATAAAGAGAGAGAGAGAGAGAGAGAGAGAGGAGAGGGCAGGGCAGGGGGTTGTTCTAATTAAAAGAAGAAGAAGAAGAAGATGTCGATGAGAATTAAGGCGGTGGTGGACAAGTTCGTGCAGGAGCTGAAAGAAGCGTTAGATGCAGATATACAAGACAGAATTATGAAAGAGAGAGAGATGCAGAGTTACATCCAAGAGCGTGAACGCGAAGTCGCCGAGCGTGAAGCTGCTTGGAAGGCGGAGCTCTCTCGCCGCGAGGTTTCTTCCGTTTTTTTTTTTAATTTCCTCTCGCTTCTTCTCTCTGTTTATTTTTTTAATTAATTATTGATTGATTCCTAATAATGCAACCAAAGTAATACTCACCGTCATAATAATAATAACAATAATAGAGGGGACGAAACAAATGGAAGGAATTATGTGGTTAATCAAAGTTAAAGCAATTTCTTAGTAATTGCTTACAATTGAATTTGCCATCCCAAAACTAGTTAGATAATGGTTTTGATTGAACAAAGCCTACTCTTCTGTTGTTATGTAGCTATTATTAACTATAATATATGCCTTCTCTTCTGTTGCGAAATTCTGTTTCTGTCTGTCTTGGAATATAACCATTTCTTCTTCTGCACCATCATCCCGATCATTGTTTTTCTGCCTCCTCCCAGGCAGAGATTGCTCGCCAGGAAGCAAGGCTGAAGATGGAGAAAGAAAATCTCGAGAAAGAGAAAAGTGTTCTCATGGGAACCGCCTCGAATCAGGATAATCAAGATGGAGCTCTGGAAATCACTGTTAGTGGTGAGAAGTATCGATGCCTCAGATTCTCAAAGGCAAAGAAATGAGGGGCGCTATATAAGAAAAGGTGTGAACAAGGACCTCGCCTTCATCCATTCCTCCTCGTACTGTTAGCTGTTAGCTTATCAAGCCTCTGAGAAAAAAAAGGGGGGTGGGGGTGGGGGTGGAAAGAAGAGGACTCATCGTAGATCGCGACTGTGATCCGTGTAGTATTCTTTCCTTGCTCCCATGCTATTTGAGGAATGAATTTGGTACTTTTCAACCCCATTAATTATGTATATCTGACGGTGCTTCTTCTAGGCATGTGATTTAAATTCAATTCAATATGCAAAGGCAGTGTGTGATTGATTGGAATCTGGGAGTAAAGAGTTCCTACAGGTTTCTCTGCTAAACTAAAATTGCAGGAATTCATCTAACAGCACCAGTTTCTAAAATGAATGCCTGCTGCAGTCGCAAATGAAACTATCCATGGATGTGTGGCTCTTAACATACTGTTCTTGTTATAAACTATCAGAATTAGCGAATTCGGCTGTCGGTCTACTTGTGCTGGAAATGTTATCACCGCCGTGTTGTTTTTCTGAATACATTGATGGAATACCTAAAGATAGCGAAATGATATATTGTGCCTTCTTTACTTGCTAATTATTATAACCGACGAAGGTGTTCACATGATGTAAGAACAAGGAAGAGAAGGGGACGCATCACCAGGGCTGAAATTATGCATGCACTCCTGTCCGTGAGGCATGCTGATCGGGTTCGTTCCAAATTAATACATGTTCGTATATTCAGTTCCCCGCTTGAGTTGGTATCAATTGTTGATGGCCCAGATTTACGTTAAGGTGGTTTATCTTGCAGAACGTGGACTGGAACTGGCCTGGTCACGAGAAAACATGGAAGCAAGTTTGACGTATAATCACCAACGTGATTTAGAGGAGTTTTTTTTATTTATTTATTTAAGAAAATGAAAATGAAAAGAGTGAGTGGTCTAGGAAGGCTGTGGCAGCAAGACGGTTAACAACAGGTGATGTAGCGGGGAGGGAAGTTAGTGGCAGTTTTTGTACGGGGTCTTAATCCAAAAGCAGACCCCGCCCTTTCTTGTGGATTCAAAACAAGCGAATCCAAACCCTGCTTTAGTTTTTCTGCTGGAAAAAAGGACCCTTCTTCCCACCGATCAAAAAGTAACCGACCTCCTCCTTAAGTAGTTATAATCATCTCACGACAAGGACGCTGAAAGAACATGACGAGCCTTGGAATGGGTACCTGGTTGCTGTTGCTGTCCTTGTTTTGTTTCAATGCTGTTTTTTTCACAGGAGCAGATGGACAAGGCTTTGAAGTTGAAGCAAGAAGACCAATCTTGCATCACAGCTCTCTCCTCTTTGACGTCATGAGATTCGGTGCTCGAGCTGATGGCAGAACTGATGACAGCAAAGTCTGTTTCCCTTATATAATCTCTCTCAAGTTACAAAAATCTAAACAAATAAACTCTCTCCTCACCTGCCTCACTTTTCATTCCTGAGCTGGCAGACTTAACTCAATTTCGCCTGCTTAAGCTCGTGGGAGGAGTGCAGGATAAAGAATGAGCTTTTTATCTCCTGTTAGAATGAATTATACACATTTAATTTTGTGATTCCAGGCCTTCATAGCAGCATGGAAGGAGGCTTGTCGAGCAACAGGCAAGGTTAAACTTCTGGTACCAAAAGGAGTGTACTTGATTGGCCCTGTTAAATTTGCAGGCCCTTGCAAAAATGTATCTTCTCTTACTGTCTACATGAAGGCAAGATCACAACCTCTTCTCATTCTTGCTGTTTCCAATCATCTTTCAACTCTTGCTCATATATTGGTGGTGCTTCTAACTTAGAAATGAACTTTCAGGGTTATTTGAAGGCCACAGCAAAGTTGTCCAGGTATGGATCTGGAACTGGCTGGGTTGAATTCGGATGGCTGGAGAGACTAACTTTGACCGGAGGTGGAACCTTTGATGGCCAAGGTGCCAAAGCCTGGCCTTACAATAACTGCACCACTGACTCCAAGTGTAAACTGCTCCCAACTGTATGTTCTACCCTGTATCACACCTGCTAATTGTATCTCTAGGCCGTGAGAATTGAGTGGAGGCATAAAATGCATGATGCACACAAGCCTGGTAAAAGAAATCTAGTAGGAATTTATGTGCGTGTTTTCCTTGTGTTTTCAGAACGTAAAATTTGTGGCGATGAACCAGACGGTAGTTCAAGGCATAACTTCACTGAATAGCAAGTTCTTTCATATAGCTCTTGTAGAATGCAAGAATTTCAAAGGTACTGAAATCAAGATTTCTGCACCAGCAGACAGTCCCAACACGGACGGTATCCACGTGGAGAGAAGCTCTAATGTCTGTATCTCTCGATCGCTTATCGGTACCGGTGATGACTGCATTTCTATTGGGCAAGGTAATTCTCAGGTCACCATCACAAGAATCAGATGTGGGCCTGGCCATGGAATCAGGTACTCTTGATTCTTCCTCTAGTTCAAGTGGCGTGTATAGAAACACCTCCTCTTTCATTTCTTAGAGGTAATTAATGTATAGGGTGAATGTTCCCTGGTCTAATAGTGTTGGGAGCTTGGGAAGATACGAGAAGGAGGGTGATGTGAGTGGACTAGTTGTCAGAGATTGTGCTATATCAGGAACCATGAATGGCATCAGGATAAAAACATGGGCTAACTCCCCAGGTAGCAGCGCAGCAACCAATATGACGTTTGAGAACATTGTGATGAAGAATGTGACCAATCCAATAATAATTGACCAGTCATATTGTCCATTCTCTTCTTGCATCTCCACGGTAAGTCAAAGCCATCCCTTCTTTGAAAATGCTGGCAGCCATGTGTATTAGTGAAAGAAGTCGCATTGAAAACGTTCTTGTGCAGGAACCATCCAAGGTGAAGCTAAGTGATATATATTTCAAGCAGATAAGAGGGACGTCGTCCTCTGCAGTGGCGGTAGCGCTAGAATGCAGCGAAGGGATACCGTGCCAGAACATATTCCTTGAAAATGTTCACCTGGAACTGTCAACAGGGGAGAAAGAAGCCACCTCATCATGTAAAAATGTTAGAGCTAGGTACATTGGCGAACAAATTCCACCACCATGTGCCTAGTAGTGTGAAAACAATCATGGTTCAGGTGGCGGGGTTTTTTTAATGTTAAGATTTATAATTTTGTTTTCCCCACGCTACCTGGCTAAATGCTAATGAATGATGTCTTTTGATTCAAGCTATCCGAAGGGGTCTCGAGATAGCTAGGCAAGTTATATCGATAATCAGGTAGGTCGTCGCTTATAAAATGTAAAACATGCAGTTTTAGGCGTGCGTTTTGTTTTCAAAATAAACCGGTGATTGTTGATCTCTAGCAATAGCAAGAGGTGTCATTTATTTTATTATTAATCTAAAAACTATTCACCTTAAAAAACACACACAACGATGTGCTCCACAACCTCTTCTTCTTTTTGTAGAAAAAAATCACACATGATAAAAAGGTATCTGAAAAAAAGAGCATATTTATTCGAACCATACCACCACCTCTACCGTGAGAACGTTCTTCAGATTCGAGCTGCGAAGGGGATAGATTTTTATCGAGTGCGAAAGCGGGTTTCTCTTTTTCGGCCAAACCCATCCATCATCCGATTACATATTTGCACACATACCAGCAGTAGCATCGACCCTCATTTTTATTAGGCTGAGTTCAGCGGGATAATCGATGGAGAGCGAATCGGAGATGGCAGCCTTCCCGCTGCTATTGACGCCGATCGAATCCAATTACAGAGCTTGCACCATTCCTTACCGCTTCCCCTCGGACAATCCTAAGAAACCAACCCCTACCGAGCTCCAATGGATTGACCTCTTCCTCAATTCCATTCCCTCCTTCAAGTAGTTCTTTCTTTTATTTTCTATTCAATCGCTCTCTCTCTCTCTCTATATATATATATATATGTATATTTTACTATTATTATTTGTGTTTTTACTCACTGATATTTTGTTTTTTGGGTGAAGGAAACGTGCTGAGAGTGATACGACTGTTCCTGATGCCCCTGTTAGAGCTGAGAAATTTGCTCAGAGGTACCCTTTTTGACACTATTTCTTCTTATTATATATGTATCTGTTCCATTTTATCTATTTATTGTTTATTAATATGAGTTTTTTTAAAAAAGAAAGATATGGTGATGTACTGGAGGACTTTAAGAAAGATCCGGAAAGCCATGGTGGCCCTCCTGATTGCATAGTAACTCCCCTGAACTTCCTCTTCTTCTCTGCAACACAGCATCTCACCCCCCCACCCACCCCTTTTTTTTCCTTAAAAAAAATACTCAATTTTTTTCTCTTTTTGCCTGGTAGCTTCTCTGCAGACTGCGGGAGATAATCCTTAGAGAGTTGGGATTTATAGACATATTCAAGAGAGTCAAGGTCAGTCACTCTCAAATCATGTCTCTGTACTTTCAATAAAGCTGAATTATAAGGGACGTATCTCCTTGCAGTCGATAACAGCTTGCATCGTGGTTTAATGGGCTCTTTTTGCTATTAACGTTGACCGTGTGTTAATTATAGCTCCTGTCAATGGTGAAAGATTGAGATTTTGTTTTCTTTTCTATGTTTGTGTGTGTATGTTTGTTGGGGACATTTGTTTCTTTTCCTTGCAATATTATCCTGTTTTACCAATACACCTGAAAAGCACACCCTTTTTGGTGATGCAATAGGATGAAGAGAATGCAAAGGCTATATCACTCTTTAAGGATGTGGTCCAGCTTAATGATGCTATTGAAGATGACCCCAAGCGCCTAGAAAATCTTGTCAGAGGAATATTCGCTGGGAATATCTTCGACCTCGGTTCTGCAGAGGTTAGTTAATATTTATTCGAGATAACTTTTTTAGCAATTTATGAACTTGTTTGTGGATGGCCTTTGAATGCAAATTACATGGATTCTATGGCTATTTTGATCACTCATTTTCTCTCTATTTGGGGTCCTGCCCTTCTCCCATCATTCCCCGAACTTACCATTATAATTCCTTTTTTATGACCCCTTCATATTAGATCACCCTCTGGATTACTGTTGCATTAGTGTTTTCTGCTCATAACTCAACCATCTTTCATTCTTTTGTTTTATCTTTGATGCCATTGCTTTTTGGGAATTTCTTCAAATCATCATCCTCGCTAGCATTTAGCAATAGCAGTTGTTTCTGTAATGTTTGATTGCTGCTTAAATTTTATTTATTCTATTGAGGATAGAGATTCTGTTTTGGTTGGGCAATTTGAATACTTCTTTGATTGATGTCTATCCTTTTTTTTCCTCTTCATGCAGCTTGCTGAGGTCTTCTCAAAGGATGGAATGTCCTTTTTAGCTAGTTGTCAAAATCTTGTCCCTCGACCCTGGGTCATTGATGACTTGGACGCCTTTAAAGTGAAATGGAGCAAGAAATCATGGAAAAAGGTGAATTACAAGACTGAATTATTTTATATGAGGTTTCTGTCCTTTTAGTCAATTACGTGTACAGCTGTAAAATATGTTGATTCCATTTGTCTAGGAAAAAAGAAAAAAAATCTTACCATCTTCCTCTTTGCTGATGACAGGTTGTCATCTTTGTTGATAATTCCGGTGCGGATATAATTTTGGGTATTTTGCCCTTTGCAAGAGAGCTACTGCGGCATGGAACTCAGGTTTTCATTTACATTTGAATTACAATTTGTGATACATTTATTTTTAAAACACAACCCCACAAGCTTGCTTCAAATATGAAGCCAGGTTGTTCGCTTTCACTTTGTAAAGAATCAATTGAAAGAGTTAATTTAGCTTGAGAACTAGTTTGTCAGTACACTGTTGGTATTCAATACATAAGAAACAATGACCGATAATATTTTTATATTGAAACTGATCCTGTGGTTTTGTGCACTCCTCTTCTTTTCATATTTTTATACCGGTCTTCAAAGTTGACATTCTATTCATTTAATTAAGTTGTTCTCAAATTCCATGATGGGTCCTGGAAATACTCCTTTTTTTTAATTTAAAAGCATATATACAAGACGCTATAATAAGTATTGTTTAAATGCTTTCTTCGTGAGCATATTTGGCTCTCTCTATCTGCAGGTTGTGTTGGCTGCCAATGACATGCCTTCCATCAATGATGTCACTTACACTGAACTGATAGAGATTATAGCAAAGGTGATAGAAAGAACTTGTAGAACTATGATACTACTTGATTCTTGGTTGTCTGACTTAAGATCTGATTTCCAGTTGAAGGATGAAAATGGACGGCTTATGGGTGTTGACACGTCAAATCTTTTGATAGCCAATTCTGGAAATGATTTGCCGGTAAGAATTGAAGTGCTATATTATTTACTTGTATTTCTTGTTGAATGGTTGTTTGTCTTTTTTTTCTGAAGGGCGCTCTTGGCTGTATAGTAATAGCCCTTTTATTTTTTCTTTCCTTGCAGGTTATTGATCTTACAAGAGTATCCCAAGTGCTAGCCTATCTAGCAAGTGATGCAGACCTAGTAGTATTGGAAGGAATGGTAAGTTGTTTCTAAAATAAAGTTGGTACATATAGAAACAATGGAAAATGGGCAACTGGATATAGATGCATGATCAGGTATAGTGACTTTAATTTTATGCATATTTGGCTTTCATTGATTGTTCTAGGACAAAAAACATTTAAAAAATACTGTGCAAAAAATGGATAGAGATGGAGTTTGATAGTTGTTTCTAGTTTAGGAATGACAAAGGTTGGACACGTTTCAACTGTTGGATCTTTTGATTGACCAAGAACAATGGAAAGAAAAGATAGCCACATTAAGGTGCTGGGCTAGCATATTCCAATTCATTGTTATAAGTGAATTTAATAGTTTGAAGAAATGCATGACTCTTCAATGTGTGCACTTATAACCTTTACTTCTTTTGGCAGGGCCGTGGGATAGAGACAAATCTTTATGCTCAGTTTAAATGTGACTCTCTCAAGATTGGGATGGTAATTACTTGGGTTTTATTTATTTACTTTTAAGGATTTCAATCCATGTGCGTTGCTTTATTTATATAGTAATACCAAACTTGTAACTGACATTTGTCCATTTTTTGTTTTCTTTTTTAAAAGGTGAAACATCCAGAGGTTGCTCAGTTCCTTGGGGGGAGGCTTTACGATTGTGTTTTCAAGTACAATGAAGTCGTGAGTTAAAATTTTGATTCTTGTCTGTCCCACTAACCTAATTTATTCTGAGTCAACCATTCAATATACATGTATTTTAGGCATCATCGCCTAGAACATATTATTGAAGTATGAAATTTGGTATGTTTAATGAATAAAGAAGCATGAAACTGATTACATGCGTTTTTTCTTTTGTTTTTCTATAAATGTATGTGATGTGTGGTATCATTTGAATGTGAGTTCCTGTTGCTGTTGCACAGACATGGTGTTTACGAACTGTGACATGTGCAAGACACTAATTATTACAAGGGATTGTTTCTTTAAGAACTTTCATCTCATTTTATTGATGGAAAAGGGTAAAATAAACCAATTTCACTAATCAAGGAACTGCCAGAAAAACACAAAAACATATTGATGTCACTTCTCTTTAGTGGGATACGAAGCCATTTTGTTGATCCCACATAGCCCCTCATGTTTGCCTGTGTTTCTCTTCATCCTTATGTAGCCTTTTTCAGCCCATTTGGGTCCCCAGGAATTTTTCACAACGATATAATCTATCCCCTTTGATGAACCGAATCCAACTGCTGCTACTCCATGATCCAGATCTGATCCGCAAGATCCGCTGAATACCCCCTTCAAAAAACAAAAAACACACATAATGAGCCCCCATCTAATGCTTCTCGAAGTTGGCAAGTTATAGAGATAGATGTAAAAGCACATTCAACATTCTTACCCCGCTATAGAATTGGAAGTCTCTACCAGAAGCCTGAATAGCTACACTGAGAGGCTGGTGAGCTAGTGCCTTTAAGAGGCTTTGCTCGTCATTCCGTGGCACATCGTGGTAACCAGTAATCACTACCGCCTCCATTTCTTCCTGAAGACAGCAAACAAATAGGTATTAAACAAATTCTAGTCTTCGTACTCAACAATTGAATGCATTGTTAGGTATTACTCATCAGCATTTATTTACCTTCTTTTCATCGCAAGTGCCTTCCTCCATGAGATATGGGTAGTCTTCCTCTCTGTGGAGTCCACCATTGTTGACTATGAACTCAAAAGCATAGTCCATGAGGCCTCCATTGCAGCCATTGTTAAAACTTGTGTCGCAATCGACCAGCTGCTGCTCAGACAAAGAAGTTAGATTTCCCGTGACAATCTGGTTTATGCCTTCAACGGCTGCCACTGTCGAGAATGCCCAACAACTGCCACAGGAACCTTGGTTCTTCACAGGAGTAACAGCTCCTTTCTTTCTCCAGTCAACAGATTTGGGCAGGTCTACAAAATCTCTGTAACTGAAGTCTTGAGAGCTCTTCTTCCCAGGAAACTCAGGATACAATCCTAAGTACTTGCTCTGGAACTCCCCGTGGCTGAGGTCTGCGAACTCATTCAACCCGAGCCAGTAGGTAGTAATCTCCTTGTTTCTTTGGTCAATGTGCTTCAAGTTGTCTTTGAACACCTCGAACCTGTGCAGCTTCTCATCGAGACTATTGTAAGCCTTTCCATGTCTAGAAATCCATGATTCGAATAGCTCAACAAGTTTATCAACAGAAGCCAAGTGTTCTGGGGAATAACCCACAATTGAAAAATTATGTGCTAGAACCGAACATGCAAAAAGCGACGCCAAGAAGGTAAGAAAAAAAATCTTTGAAACCGAGAGAGCCATAGAGATAGTAAAGGGGGAGTTGAGAGGGGAGAAGAAGAGATGGGTGAGGATTTGGGAGGGGGAGGGGGAGGGGGTGGGGGTGCTCTATATAGCTTTGGTGTTCAAGTTTTAACTTCCAAGTGAAAGTATTTTGAATAATTTTCAAAACAGTCCCAGCCTTAACGATTGGTTCATTATTTGGCATGCGTTTTGGTGCAAGCATTCTCATTTTTTTTCCCCTCCCAGTTTCAAATCAAAATGTAATTTTTAAAAATGTTGAAACAACAGGGACGGCTTTAAGATTTTGTTTTTAGGTTCAATGAAGCTAAGAGTTAAAAAACTTGTGATTGTTTTTAGGTTCAACGACGGTCCCTGCGAACGTCATAAAAAACGAGCTCCACCTCAAATATTGCTTCTTATAGATGTGCAGGAATATTCAACACTCTTACCCCTCTGATAGAATTTGAAATCTCTAGCAGAAGACTCGATAGATACACACTGGAAGGGTGGTGAAGCAGTGCCTTCGACTTCAAGAGGTTTTGGTTCACCGTTTTTCTGCAACCACAAATATCATAACAAAGAGAAACATCTAGGAGGTGATCCAGTTAAAAATGGGAGGTCAGAGCCGAGAAGAAGAGGCGGGTGGAAGATTAGTTATCCATGCAATATATGTGCATGTATATGTTTGTGTGTGTGTGTGTGTGTGTGTGTGTGCAGGTGTGATATATTTGATACGGCAGGTGTGATTTCATTTGATTATCCTGCAGCTGCTAGTTTAGTTCAAAAAACACTTGAGACAGTATTTCTCAGGAGGCAGCCAGCGAGGACACAGCTCTCCTTCAAATACAATCACAAACAACATTTGGAAACGAAAAGTAATTAAGAATCATTCATTACATGGACCCGACCAGGCAGCCCTATCAGCATCCACGCATCCTATCCTTCCCACGAAAACGAATAAACCAGCCTGTGCTCTAGCTGGTAGCAACATTTCACCTCCCTCTCCCTAACTTTCTTCTCCTCTGCTCTCCACTCTTTCTACCTCATTCCCTTCACACACATAGATACCTCCACTGCCATCCCAACTCTTTAATTCTCCTCCTCCTCCTCCTCCTCTCCTCCTCCTCCTCCTCCTCCTCCTCCTCCTCTTCGTCTTCTTCTTCTTCTTCTTCTTCTTCTAATTTAAATAACAATGAGCTCCATTGTCCAGAGCTTTCAAAAGAGAGACAATTCTGCTGCTCTCCCAGTCTCACAAATTCACGACTCCAGAGACCAAGCTGTAGCTGGTCTACGTAGAAGACTCTCCTCTCTTTCCCTCAAGATCCAGCCCATCTCTTCCCCTGCCACTCAATGGGCATTTCAAAGATCCAAATCCGTGTCGGCCATGGGAGAATATGCTGGCAGTTCCATTAAGAAATGGTGGGACTGGGGCTGGTCTTGGATCCTTTCAAGGAAGCCCGTTTTTGCTCAAGATCATGAAATGAATGTAGAAGAGACCAGGGTGCTCGGCTGTCCTAGCAAAGGGAGCTGGAGACACGTGTTCTATAAGGTCAGGTCCGAGGCGACAAAGCTCGTGAGGTCTGGAGACAGAGCTGTCCTTCCTCGGACTTGCAGGTCTGATTCTTTCAGTGACTCCAAGAATCCCGGTGCTGGCCATTGAGAGAGCAGCACTCTTGCGATCTTCAACATTTGGAGGTGCTCAAGGGAGGTTGATCAAGGTTTGGTTAACATGTTCAATAAGATTAAAATTTAAAAGGTTCAAGATTCAGATCAAGAAATAGGATTCTTTGCTGTATGTTTTTTTTTCCTTGTCAACGCCTGTCCATGGGAGTTACTGGTGGCCATCAGTAATTACATACCTGGTAGATTATTAAGAGTATAAATGGTACTTGTTTAGAGAGATGGATTCATTCTTCATTAAATTCACTGGCAAGGAAGAGGAATCAACGTGTCCTTGAAGATGAGGAGACACCCGTGACGATTGCTCGTTGCCAGCCAAAGATTGTTCTTGCTACTTTGTTAAGCCATATCGCGCTCTACTGCTGTACACGAGTATTCTATTGATTTGACTGCAAGGAAGTAGTGGGTGGTGCTGCTGTTTGCTCGAACGGTGCTGCCCTGAAATGAATCTTTTTTTATCTTCCATTCGAGCCCCATGATTTCAGCCCACATCCCAACTGTTGGGTGCCATCGATGTCTCAACCACAACAAATGAATGGCAATGTAGCTTTTACATTGCTCTCATGTTTCCATCAGTCCTTTTTCATATAAATATTGAAAACGTTGTTTTTATTTATTTTCGATTGACTTTATTCATCTATATATTATATACCGATGTTGGCCATTTTATTTTCAATTTAATATAGAGTATCTTGTAGAATATATTTTAAAATACAGGAATTCTGTTTCGGTTAGTGGTTTGTTTTTTAATTAGAATGAAATGTTTCAATTTTGAAGCATTTCAGTGCACCGTTTTATTATATTACTTCAAAAAAATAGTTCAAATTCAAAAATAAAATTATTCAGAATTGTACAATTTAACCTACAAAAATACACAATAAAATGATTTTAATGAACATGTATAATATTACGATAATGTTATCATCAATCTCGCAAGGTAATTATATTTTCTGATTGCTCTAAAGTTTTAACATGATATATATATATATATATATATATATATATAGCAAGAGTCTTCTTGTAAAATTTCATTTCAATCTAACAGTTGGATTACGAGATATAATTGATATTATAAAATTATTTATTATTTAAAAAAAATACTATTTGACCGAAACAAAACGGGCAAATCAGAACAGGAATGTTTCGGCCAACAAAAATCAGAATAGACTATAATTTAAATCAAGATAAAAATAAATATTGTTACAGATATGAAATATTTTGATATTTTGGTCGACCCGAAACAAAACGACTCGGATCTTGACACCTTTTTTTTTTAATATCTATACACCACTTAAAATCTTAAATAACATCAAGTGGCTCAGCACTCTATTCTGGCAATTAACAAAACTTTATAAAGACTAGCCGTCAAGAAATGTTGCAAATAATTAATAGAAAGAAAGAGCAAGAATCCAAAACTGTGTGTTGAGTTCAGAGGCACTTCTCCTCCTCCTTGTGTCAGAAAGATAAGAGAGGGTGAGAGAGTTAGCAGCAGATGATGGCATCAGCAATGGCAGGAGCATGTAGCAGCAGCATAGTCTCCCAAAGCAACAGAGCCCCTTCTTCTCTTCCTACAATCATTTTGCCATTCACCTCAAAACTCCGAAACAACAACACTGATAATTACAATTCTAAGCAATATTCTATTATTAATAATCCACACCACCGTCTCTTCCAATCCAAACTTCCACCCAGCAGCACTCCTGTCTCTGCTGCTCAAGCCCAGCAAACCATCAATCCCACCACCTCCACTCCTAGTAAGTTCCTTCTCCTTCCGATTCCGGATTCTTTTTTCTTTAATGAACCGATCAATCGATTAGTCCACGCCCAGACCAATGAATTGAATAAAGCAAACAACACGGGTCATCCAAGGAGATGGCTTTATGCCCCTGCCTCTCATCCCTTTGTTATCTAGGATTCAAGGGAAACTTCAATGGATTATTCTTCATGTTTATGTCACAGAATTCTATGAACTTAAATCATATGACTCTAGATTTTGTTTTCTGTCAATGAACCAGCACGGATGATGGTAGAGTTTAGAAGGATTTATTTTTTATTTTGAAAAAAATAAAGTGGAAAGTAATTGAGGATTATTTTTTCTTTGATTTCTGTTGTTATAGCATGGTCGGACTTTGCTAGCAAAATATCTGGTGAATGGGATGGCTTTGGAGCAGACTTCACAACTGAAGGCAAACCAATTGAACTGCCTGAATATGTGGTGCCTGAAGCTTATAGGGAGTGGGAGGTTAAGGTTTTCGATTGGCAGACTCAATGTCCCACCCTTGCTCACCCACAGGACCTTCTCTTGACTTACAAAACTATCAAACTACTTCCCACTGTAGGATGTGAAGCCGATGCTGCAACTCGGTACAGCATTGATGAGAGGGTTGTGGGAGGAGTAGATAATAATGTTTCTGCCTTTGCATACCAATCTGGTGGTTCTTATGCGGCTGTCTGGCCAGTTGTGGATAATGGTCAGCACAAGCAATTGGAATTGGAGCATTGCTTGATCAATCCTCGAGATAAGGAGTCTCGTATGAGAATAATACAGGTTGTTCGTGTAGCAAATACAGGGATTGAATTACAAAGTATCAGAGTTTTTTGTGAGCAGTGGTATGGACCGTTTAGAAATGGTGACCAACTAGGTGGATGTGCCATCCGGGATTCAGCATTTGCTTCTACCACTGCCTTGAAAGCTTCTGAGGTTGTTGGTGTTTGGCAGGGTCCCAGTGCTATTTCCACTTTTGATTCCTCTCAAAATGTGAGTTTGCAAGGTTCTTTCCCTTAGTTCATCCAGGATTGTAACAAGATTCTTTCCCTTACCTTGGCTTATCTTCATTTCATCCAGAATCATTTAAATTGATATAGACTTTGTTTACTAGGCATTCTGTTCATTGACTCTTAGTTCATGCAATCACGCAGTTCATTTCCATGAATTCAAAGTTTTATTAGATGCGAGGAATAAGAATTATGGTATATATCATCTTCCAGGATGGAACTTGTTTATTTCTGATATTTAAACTATTCCACCCATAAGGATTGGATTAATTCTTTTAGATCAGCTTTCTTTTGTCCTTCCTCATTTTTTATTTTCCATTAGTGGGGTAGAGTTCATGCCTGCATAAGCCTTGCGCTCATGTACTGAGCGTGGGACAGGGGTTGTTTTGGTGAATTTAAGGTTTTTGATGCGTGTTGGCTGTAGAATTATGCTAGTTTTAGCACTATAAACATGTAAATTTGTTAAAAACGAGTCCCACTCCATGCCCTGAATAAATACAGTCAGCTAATTTTTTTTTATTAATCCAGGTCTTGATTCAAGAACTAGTCAATGACAAGGTGCGGAAGACGGTAAGAGATGAACACAATCTCATTCTGCTTCCCAAGCAATTGTGGTGTTCACTAGAAGGACAGAAAGGTGGTGAAACTTGGTGTGAGGTAGGATGGCTGTTTGATCATGGGTGCGTTGTTACATCAAGATGCATCTTTTCAAGCGATGTGAAGTTGAAGGCAAGTTGCTACAGACTGATTGTTCCTATCATTTGATTCCACTTTAGTCCAATTTTCACATCTAGAAATCGTTGGTTTGAAATTACTCGAGTTAGATGGTCAGCGCATCCATTGATGATGTAAACGTTTTCTCTCTCTTTCAACACAGAGGCTAACCTGTAGTGTAGGTTCATGAAAAAAGCTCTTGCTTCGTCGACCTGTTTGAGGTCAAAAGAATTCTTGCATGATTGCATCTTCTTACGTCAAGCTGAGAAATCCATTTAACCAGTACTCTATCTAACTGGAATTTTGTTTGTGCGCACTCATCAGTATCTTCTTTTTCTGTCGAGTAAATAAATCTGAGACGGGCAGATGGGTTCTTGACCGTTTGTTAATAACATGTACGTAGAGGTTTGTGCTTTTCTTGACATCAACCCTCGTTTCTTTTGCAGGAAATTATGGTAACACATGAAGCTGCAACTTCAGGTGAATAGCCTGAGATGACAATCCAAACCAGCTCAATTTATTTGCAAGGCACATAAAGTATGCTGTTATGTAGTATGTGCACTGTTTTCCAGACAAATTAATAACAAAGACGGCTTTGTGAAGTAGATATATTCCATTGGTTTTGGCTAAATAGGAGATGGAGGATAGCACGAGACCGTATATGCTGTGTTCAGTCTCTCCAAATTCCTTACACCACAAATACAGATTACAAGGATCATGTGGTGTTGGGGAAACTTTCGTTGATCAATCACTACTCACGAGCACATGGGTCAATTTCGCATCTCAATTCATCACGCAAGACTGTATAACCGCCGCCACAGATGGAGTTAACCCCAAGTCATTAGCATGCGGTGAAGTTTTTCAACCTGGGGTTCAGCAGTGCTTGGCGTACAAAAACGAAACTTATGATCCTTGCTCTTAAAAAAATCAACAAACAGAGCTTAAATAAAAGCACGACAGATCAACTTATCAACTTCAACAGCTATTAAACACTTCACTCTCAAGTTTACAAAGCTTACGATCATTTTCCCCTGTCACACAGCAATATAAATGCAAGTGGATAAATGTTCAAGCACAGAAACTTCCAAAAATCTAAACCTTCTGTTACCAATCATCCCTCATCTTCCAGCTTTGTTGTGCAGCCTGCCAAAGTGGATCTAGTTCAAAATACAGGACTCCAATTGGTAATCATAAATTACGACGCAATGGTATCTAAAAACATCATCCAAAAATACCTCAATAGTAGTACTTTAATTTAAGTTCTATATGCTTTAAGGCTCAGTAATTAAAAATACTAGTTAGTTGCTGCTTTTTAATGCTTAATTGCAAGGAACAAAAACATTACGAAAATCAAAAACAGCTTGACAATCATTAGATTTTCACTTTGGAAGCATCTTTTAAATCTTCACTAGTTACTAAGAGAATATTATGATTAGTTAGTCTTAAGACATTAGTACCAGAAACCATTTTGTCAAAAACATTAGTACCAGAAACAATGATTATATAATTGCTGATTACATGCTTCTCTAATTCGAACATCTACTGTCAGCAATTATGAAATGTGCATTATAAACTGCCAGCAAAGTGACAGTTCCAGCAATAAGTAAAATTTAAGAAGTGGAAAATGGGAATTATCCAAATACAAAAGGCTATAAGGTACCTGTACATCACATGTTCCCAAGATATAGGGCACCGGGTGCATCTCTCATGCTCATATTTAGACTATTTCGCATAGTTCGTCTACCAATTCCTGCATTGCCTTTTTGCATCATGGCAACAAATTCACCATAGTCAATTCTTCCATCCTGAAACAACACATACCACCAAATCAATTAATTTTGGTAGCAAGCAAACATACAAGGGAATTCAAATAAATGAATCTATTTGCCAACCCCCACTGTATATAATTGCAGATGACTTACATTATCCTGATCAACTTCTTTGATTATATCTTCAAGTAAAACATCGGTCATGTTATGCTCAGCACAAGCTTGTTGAAGCTCATCAACTGTAATATAACCACTTCCATCCTTATCAAAATATCGGAATGCTGCAACAAGATGTTCCTCACGCTCTAATTTGTTAAGATGAACTGTAGCAGCTACAAATTCCTTATAGTCAATTGTTCCGCTGTTGTCCACATCAGCCTGAAAATGACAAAAATAACTAACCAGCTGATTAGAAGATAATGATAAGATTTAACATGATAAATGAGAAAAGCATGTGAATAAAATGAGGAAAAAATAAGAGTAAGAAAATGAAGAAAGGAGATGTGACAATGGAATAGGTTCTGTACAAAAAAGTACAGAAACAACTAGATATGCAGAAATCTGCTTCAACACAAACATCTTACCGCATCCATAAGGTCACGTATCTCTGTATCCTTCAAGGTAGAGCCATATCTTCGCAAACCAGCTTTGAGCTCATCAAATGTGATTGCACCACTGTTATCAGTGTCCATAGCCTTGAACATTTCTTTCAAACCAGCAATTTCTTCCTCAGAAAGGCTTTCAGCTATAACCTGATAATATGAAACAAGAACAAGTCATCAGAATGTATATGGTTTTAAGAGTTGAATCTAAGACATGACAGACTGCCAAAACCAATCCTCTGGCTTCAGAAGTAGCAAAGTACACAACATCAAGTGAGTATGCTTTCCAGTTAAAATGATATGCTGTGCATGGGTAAATGGGAAACAAACAAGCACTATATGAGGAATGGTGACACAGATGTGTGCCTTCATCCGTATTTTCCAATTGATTAAGTAGAATCTAGAATGCTCAAAAATTTGTTCAATATGAACATACACACATACTAACCCGTAAAGCCATCTTCTTTAATTTATTCATTGCCGAGAACTGCTTGAGACGAGAAAGCACAGCTGGGTCCAGCGCTCTATCAGGAGCAACTCCATTTTCACATATCCAAGGATGACCTGGTAAAGCAAGCATGTCAGTTTGACCTAGAAGTTAGCTGAAAAACAAATGGTGCACGAATACAGCAATCCATGCATATAAGGAATTCCAACAATAGCATAAAGATTTTGGATCCAAATCCAAAAGTTGCAGACTCTACATGATAAGTTTACTAGCAACCTACTTGAGAGCAGTGAGTTCCAGAGAAACAATAAATTGAAGATCAGCAATGCACAAACTAATGTAGCGATTCAAGGGAAGTTTTACTTTCAGGCATCATGCAATCTAAATTGATTGACCTAAGGGGAACACAAAAGGAAAGTCAAAAGTTTTATTAGCACTGTAAACACAGTGATGGCTATGTAGACTACACGTCCTGCTACCTGGTATTTGGGTTGCAGTACCAAAAAACACAGAAAACAAAATCCAAATTGGTATAGCAGCCTAGCCAATTATCATTCATATAACTCAAGAAACTAGTGAGAGGTCAGACATACAGAGCACTTCATGAGCTGTCAAACGCTCTGAAGGTGAAGAGCAAAGCATCTTCCGGATGAGATCTTTGGCACTGTCTGATATTAGGGGCCATGGGTCTGAGTCAAAGTCGATATATCCCTTCAACACAGCATCAAATATTCCTTGTTGTGTTTCTGGAATCCCAAACAGAAGAACTTTTCAGTAAATTGCAGGAAGAATAAAATGGCTTAAGCTTTTATAGCAGTATTCCAAAGAACACCAACCTGCCCAAAATGGTGGCACTCCACTTAGCAATATATACAATATGACCCCAGCTGTCCATACATCTGCTTCTGGCCCGTAATGTTTGAGGAGCACCTCTGGAGCAACATAATATGGGCTTCCAACCACATCAGTGAAGATTTGACCTGTACTGGCCAACCACATATAAGCATCAATATTCAAGATTACATTGTTATCACATGTATTGAAAAGGTTTCGTGAATGCTACACATCACTGTATCTCCATAGTTTGGTTTGAGGTCTTTAGAGAAGAAAAGTGTTTCATAAGTTTGCTAAACGTGTCATGCAATTATAGGTATGCATAAAAAAAGCTTTAATTATTTAAATTCATTCAAACAAAATGAATAACATCAAGCATATGAGAAGGTGCAGAATTTAAGATGTGGAGAGTTATTAATCAGTAAAACTGCAATCTAATTGGTAAAAACATTTCATAAGAAAATAGATGGATGAATGAACATTCATATTTTAATATCTTGATATTTTTTTTATAAACAAACATCTATAGTATCTTGATATGCTGATAGTTCGACAAAATGCATACGATGTGTTGTATACCTGGTTTGAAGAACACGGAGAGTCCAAAATCAATAGCTTTAAGCGAGAAATCATCATCCTTATTCACCAACAAGAAGTTCTCTGGTTTTAAATCTCTATGCATAACCCCTAGCGAGTGACACGCCTCCACAACCCCTACAATAATCTTAGTCAACTCGGCTGCCTTCCTCTCGCTGTAATGCCCCCTTTGGATGATTCTATCAAACAACTCTCCTCCTGAGCAAAGCTCCATTACAATATGAACATACAATGGATCCTCGTAGGCACCCTTGATGCTCACAATATACTTGTGACCTGCCAAATGGTGCATTATCTGGATCTCTCTCCTGACATCCTCAACATCCTCCTTGGAAATTAACTTTCTTTTGGATATAGACTTGCAAGCATGCTCAATTCCCGTAGAAATCTCAGTGCATAAATAAGTAGTGCCAAATTGTCCTTGACCTAATTTACGACCTAAAGTGTAAAGATCACGAATGTTTGGAGTTTTATGACCTAAAACATAATAAGCCTGGTTATCAACATTGCGCCTCATTATTGTATCTTTCTTGGTAGGGCTACTGAGAGGTAAATTGCTGTCCTTTTTGGGTGTGAGTTCTTGGGCGGTTAGAATTGAATACGAATGCTCAGAATTGGAGGGATCAGAGGAGGCGTGGCGCTTGGGATTGGATGCGGTGGCGGTGAATTGCTCGTCGGGCTGATTGTAGCCCTGATGAAGTATTCCTTTGAAAGATCCACGGCATGTATTGCCCATGGAACAACCACAATTCCCTTTAATCACTTCACCACCTTATCCTCATCTAATGAAGTCTCATCAATTACACTGCAAGAACGAATTTTACATCATAATTAATAACGAAAATCCATTTTTTTATGTGCATACACAAGTAGACAAATCTAATCCAAGATTAGAAAGCATCTAACATCAGATCAAACCTACTGCTCAGCTTGTTTCGTCAGAAAATGAATACCCTCTTCATTTTACGATGATGGGAGCGAGAAAATGTAAACAAAACGAAAGCTTTGGCATCAAAATACATTAAATAAAAAAACGATGATAATTTACCGGTCAAAACCCAACAAGAACAGTCTTTACCACAGAATACCATCACAAATTAGAAAATTAGAAAAAAAACAAGGAAAAGAAGCAAAGAGACAGGATTGAGGCACAAGGAAAGACATGATAACTCAAGTACTTACCAATATAATGTCTTGAATTATACAAGGGAAAGAAAAGATGGATCTGGAGTGTATGTAGGAGAAAGGAAAAGGGGAAAAAAAGAGGAGAAACCAACGTATAAAACATAACACGATAGTGGAGTTGTATATTAATAGGATGTTGTGGATATTAAATGGGGTTTGCTGTTGCTGCTGAGAAACATCGGGTTGGAGAGTGCTGACCAGCTAGCTTCTTTTCTTTCTTTTTTACTCTAATTTGTTTGTTTGTTTGTTTTTGCGGAAGGAAGAGAACGCGGCTTCACATGTGTTCTTTTGCCTTTGTTTTGCGTTCTCTTTTACCTTTCCATCAATAACCTTTACAAAACAACAGTTTTCTTTCATTTCCTCCATTTTTGTACTTGAATAAATAAATAAGTCATTTTAAAAAGTAAATTTTATTTTAATATATTTGATATTAATAAAACTGTTTGTCGATAGTAAATAACAAATACAACTTCAATTGAAATCTTTTTTTAAAAAAAAAGGATATATGGTAAACTTTTTTACCAATATATAAAAATGATTTTTAAACTCAAAAATAGTATTATGGCTCTCTACAATATATTTTTTTCTGATCCCGCCCTGTTCCGGCCGTTCTGGCCGGAATACCCTGGTTTTGTACCGGGGGTTCCGTTCCGGGTTGAAAATTAAAACGATATCGTTTCATGCACCGTATAAAACACAGAATAACATGGAATTCCCAAATCAATTTGTTCTGAAACTGTGAAACATCCCCGTTCTTGAATTCCCAAATCCTTGCCTCTCTCGCTCTTAGAACACAGCTTCACAGCTTGTCTTAAAGCAGCAACAACAATAAATTACTTGACCACTCAAGAACTCTGGTTCAATCAAACTCTTGATCACTTTTCTCCATTTGTATTTCCTCTCTCTCTCTCTCTTCTTTTAACTTTGATTTTTTTTTTGATAACGTGGGAACCGCATGACCCGGAAAGCACACTTTGTGGGCCCAGAACATGCGTAAACCCCCGGCTGTCCCAGTGCTCTTACGAGGGGCTTTGCTAAGGTTCGAACCCCGGGATCCAGCTGGGATACAGCCTACCCTGACCAGGTCCTTATCGTTGCGCCACTCACCTTGGGGACCTTTTAACTTTGATGTTTATGCTAAAATGGAAAGTCGGCTTCTTGTTTATTATTAAAAAGATCCTTCTTTTTTTTTGAATATTTCAAGTTTGACCGTTGATGACATATTTCAATAATCTAATTTTACTTGGGAAAGTGTGATATTTGGGTTCTTGTAATTGTTGAATGTGTAAACTAATTAATAGTCTAGTGATGTTAATATGTGATTAAATGATTCGTATAGTGTGGAATTGTGAGATATAGTTGAAGTGATGTTAATGTGTGATTGATGATTTTGCTCATTTAAAGTTGAGGTTTTGAATAAAATTACGTGTGGTTTTGAAGAATATGATAAGGGTTTTGAAAGATTGGCATTGAGTGTAAGGTTTGTTTGGTATTTGCAGGATCATCACAAGTTTCCGCAAAGATACTACGAGTTTCTTGACTACTTCAGGATTCCTGATGGACCCATATTTTTTGAAATCTGTGGGGAGTCTTCGTGTAACGGGATAGTCAATGACTACATCAGTGTAAGTAAGTAGCATTAAAGGATGTTTTGGTTAGTGCTTGATTATGTTTATAGGCAATTTTTAAAGTTCATTGCAAAATAAATGAAGTGAAAATTATGGGGGTGTTTGTCATTGTTCTCACCATGATAAGATTCGGTAAGGTGGAATTGTTTTTTTTGGGGAATTGGTATTTGCAAAATTGAAGATCACGGTGGTGGGTTTTGCTGTATTAAACCTCTTTTTTTCAAATAAAAGCTACTGTGTTTTTTATCAGATTTTTATGGGTTTAAAGTTTGAAGAACTTGGGATTACTAGGTGAGTTTGTGGTAATGCCTCTGTTCCCAGGCTTGTATTTTACATTGATATAGAGCTTTATTGTCAAAGGTTGTTTGCTATAATGGGGATGCTTGAATGCATGGGTTGAACTTGCTATAATATAATGAAACTATATGGTCTCATCATTTGATGCAAAAATCAAGAACCCTACAGATCAAATGTACTGGAAATTATTCTATTATCATCAAAACCTCATCAAGGCATACTAAATAAACAAAAAGACAGCTATGGAATCAGTATACAGAGGAAAATTCATAACTGTTTTGCATATAGTAGTTGGGATTTTGTAAAAAATATGACATTTTATTGTTGATCTTTCTTTTTATTTTTTCATATATATATATATATATATATAATTAATTATATATAAACAGTACAAAACCGGAATGGAATGATGGAATGCACCGAAACGGCGACCAGAACGGATTTTACAACTATGGTATAAAGTGTAAGAGTAAAGGAGGAAGGCTAAGAAAAAATATCATTTTTCTCTTTACTCCTATTTCAGTTCTATGCTCGGAGATGCTCCAAGATCTAATTTCAGACAACCTCTTAGAGCTTCCTCTCAATTCTACTGTTATAACTTTATGGTCGGTCAGAAATTAGAAATAAATAAAATAAATAAAGATTTGCTTTAAATTATCTACACGGAGCTATTAATGTGCTGAAGGTTTCTGCGAGAATTCAGGATGGATCGGTGAGGAGCATGAGGGGTCGAAGCCACATCGTTTTGTCAGAAATTCTCATCTTTTCCTCCTCGGGGTAAGGACAGTGTAGTGTGCATTGACCGCCCGATAGCCATCAAGACAAGAGTTCGTTCGTCCTTCATTCAAGTCTGCCTGTTTTTGGTTTTGGTGGAGTTGGATGGGAAGTGTTTTTTATTTATAAATGTATAAATATCATGTTTTGTATTTTTTATTTTTTTAATACACAAGCATGCATGCATGAAAATACATGAAAATAATGTAAAAATATCCGAATTATTTGATTTAAAATTAAAAAAAAATATATCAATTGTTTTCCGCATTCCAAAACAGGGATGGAGGGTAAATGGCATCAGAACTGAACTGGCTTGAGCGGACGACGTCAATCAAGCAATCTTGAATGTCTGGTCCTCGGTCTCGGGTAAGGCCCGTGTGGTGCACGCGAGGATCGCAGCCCCAAAGCTAGATGAAAGAAGCAATCACGATCATGATTTTTCTGACATCATCATCCATCAACCAGCTACCTTCTTCCACGCAATAAGACATCATCGCACATCAGCTGGATTTAGATTGAAGCACGCACGAATTGTTTACAGTTCACACGCGCCCACATAGATTCGTGATCCATCGTCATGAATTTTTAATAATTATATAGACTAGGACTCATCATAGACATCAACTCAACGAGATGAAAAAGGTGTTTGCTTTTGTGGTGCGGCCCCGAAACTTGCAAGAAAGCTGAGGGATCGGGTGTGTGGTGATAGCTAAATCTCGCTTTTGTTTGTTGGTTTCAAATCATGGTTTCCGAGAAGCAGAAATAAGCTGCTCCTCGCGGCGGCGTCAAGAAAAGCAGTCATCAACAGTTCCAATATATATATATATATATATATGCGTCCTCGCTAGCTACCCGTATGAACAAAAATCAGGACAGCCTGCTCTCTAGAAAAAAACTAGGCTGAGGGGGTTTAATATTTGAAGGATGAATTACATACTCCTTTTCTGCCGCTTCTTTCTCCGGTTAGACTGAGAAACACCATCGCAAAAGATAGCACTAGGACTATTGTAAGCGTTTGTTTTTTTTTCTTTTTGGATTTAATAGCCTCCACCCCCTCCAACATTGCCTGGACACAAGGTAGTTAAGAGAAGAAAAGCTGGAAGGTAGGGATCGGATAGGAAATCTCATCGAGTGGTTAAGTAATGTGTTGATGGACAAAATTCAACATCCGAGGTGAGAGGACTTGTCATCCTCATGTATATTTCTTATTACAATTTATTGAGGGGGAGTGGAAAGGTTTATTATTTATTTATTTATTATATTTGCTAATATTAAAATAATATAAAAGCTAACAACTTAATCAAAATACAAATAAATATATTAAAAATATCACAATATAATTTTTGTCTCGCCATCCTAATTTTGTTTCCAATGATATTTTACTACATATTATTTCTCGGTCAAATAATTAAGGATCGCAAATACCTTCACGTGTTGATTTATTAGTTCGTGATGGAATTACAAATAGTTTAATACAAGAATACAAAAAAGTGTTCAATCTACTTAAACTATTCATTATATTATGAGATTATGATTATTAATACAATAAATAAATAAATGTGTGTGTGTTTATGTCCTTTAAAGTAATTTCACAAGTTGAAAACAACATGAAAAGCTTAGTAACCAAACAAATGAAACTGTTTTTCGTCAACCTCAAACTCAATCAAAGTTTTAACCAAACACTTCAAAATTTATTTTGAACCACAGCTAAAGTGCTTTTCATGGGATTAATTTTTAAAAACCTTAACCATAAAAGCAAAATCAATATCAAACACACTCTAAATGTTACATGTTGCGCTTGATTTTTTTTATACAACACATCGATTGATTTTGTGTATGTTTTAATTGGTTATCTTAATATTAAGTTAGTAAAATTATAACTTGATGGGATATATATATATATATATATATATATATATATATATATATATTAAGACGTTAATATTTAAAAAATATCAAAACATGTAATTATTTTTAAGACAAAAACATTTAAAATATTTTTATTGAAGTATTTTATTATATTTGACTTATTCTTCATATTATTATATTTGAAGTATTTCAGAACACTAAGATAAATTTGTCTAATTATTACTAACGATACTATCACTGCAAAAAACAGATGACTCATTTACTTTTTCATTATATATATTTTTTGTCTAGTTTTTTCACTTGTTTCGTCTACATGTGACTTTATATTTTTTTAATGCCATATTAAATCTAAAATATTATATATAGAACCCCTGCAAAAGTCAATTTGTAACTAAAGGAGCATCGAACAATGGAATATTATTGATTATTATACCATTATTATCACCATGATTGTTAAGTTGTCATAATTATTATAGCTATCATTAGTATAAATAATTAATATTATAATTATTATTGACAGTATCATCTTTGTCACTGTCATTATTGTTATAATCATTGTTATTATTAAAACAATAAACATTACGATAATCAATACCGTTATTTCTATTAAAATAAATACAATTATAATTAGTATTGCGATCATTATTATATTTTTTGTCATTATTAATATATTATTATTATTAGCATTATTATCACCATAATACATTTTGAGTCGAAGGGTTTGATTAGAAGGCAGCAGCAAAGAGAAATAGCAGACCCGACCCTCTCTCTTCAGTGGTCTTGCTCCCAATTCTTACCCCTATATTACCTTACCTATAATATAAATGGTGTGGGAAATATACTGTAGTAATCTACAGTGTTTCCCACGCCATTTAAATCAAACGTAATTGTTACAAAAAAGAGAGCTACTATGCAGGGGATTTAGCTCGCTTCCTTTTTCATGTTTTCCTTTTTTTATTCATTAACTTAGGTAAAAGGGTTAGAGCAGGGAAGTTTTGTTTTTAATTTTATAATGATCGCCTACCTAATTGGCTGTTATATGTCAATATTTTACTTTTAAATTTAAATATTTTAAAAATTATATTAAATTATCTAAAGTGTATAAATATACATGTGACTTGCCCTGCACTTCGCTATATTTAGAACCAAATTTTTTTAACATGTAAAAAAATGTTAATGATCCTAGATTTTTTTATGATATTATACATATGAGAGAAATAATCAATCTACAAACCTTTTGATTATTTAGTTTTTTATATATTCAATTTACTATGGATAAAACATTTAAAATAATGATAATGATTATTTTAAAGGTATTTACTTTTTAAAATACATGAGGCTAATTATATATTTTGATATTTATTTAATATTAATGCCTTAAAATATATATAAAAAATGAAGTAATTTTTCTTTTAAATCTCAAATTAATTTAATCCCAATGTTCTGAAAAACTTTTAATATAATAATATGAGGATTAAATTTTAAAAAAACCATTAAATTTCTTTGTATAACAATAATGGTGGTGGGAGCGATGATATTATCAATAATAATTAATATCAAAATATTAATTATTTACAACAATAATTATAATGGTAGCTATAATAAATATGATAATTTAATAATAATAATAATAATAATAATTAGAATAATACTTGAAATAATTCATTAGTCGGTGTTGTTTTTGTTAAAAAATAATTTTTGCGGCTTTTTTATATGTAATATCACATAAACAGAAAAAGTATGAAACTACACATAGACAAAATGGGTGGAAAATTTAGATCAGATTATCTACAATGAAAAAATATATGAGTAATTTGTCCTGTGTTTTGCAGCAACCAGAACCAAAAATTTTAACATGTAAAAATAATGTTAATAGTCCTAGATTTTTTATATCAAATTAATTTAATCTCAATGTTCTAATTTCTTTAATGGAAATTTTGATTTGTTGCAATTGTGCCCTTCAATTGAAAATAATTATATATGTTGCAATTGTGCCATTAAATTGAAAATAATTATATATTGTTTGGGCAGTAATGTTGATAATAAGTTTAACTATTATAGTTATGATAATGATGGCAATGAAGGAATGAATTTTCAATGATGATTTCTTATTTTGTAGATAGAAAATTAACTATTTATTTTTGTTGTTTGATTATTGTAGGTATTTTTATAATTTATATATTTTTTTGTTTCATTTAAATTGGATTATAAAATGAACTAATTCTAATACAGTAAATTTGATAATTCAGGTATCAAAATCTTCTTGATTTTATAGGAAACTTACACTCCATGGAAATTCTGCACATATTTCCCATTTTGCTCAAATTTATAGTATAATAAAAAAAATCTCACATAATTAGTATTTTTATGTTGAAAAAAATATGGTTTTGACACCAATGCTGACTAGTATATATATATACACGCACGCAGTTCCGCAACAAAAAACACTCCAATGCTGGTCTCTGATTTGCAGTCATATCAAAATCGACCACGAATCCTTGAATTATATAAGAAAGAGTAGACTAGAAATACCCAGATTCCTAATCTTTATTTAATTATATGTTTATCATAATAATTATTTAAAAGAGTTCAGGAGATTTAAAATCTTAAAAAATATATCTTTTAAATTGAAACCTTCATTCCTTGATTATATAATTTTTTAAATTAACAAAAAATATTACTAACAAATTTTGTCTTAAGATAATTAAAATAAATATCCCTGTAATTATCAATCATTAAAATCATTGAGAAAAAATGTTTTGGGAGGCAAGACTCCCATTTTTATTAATTTATTTCTGGATGAAACATATGTTTTTATTTTATTTTTAATAGCATGTTTATTAAGAAAAAACAAAATCCATCATAAGTTTATTAGTTAAAACCACTTATATGAGCCAAAATTTTATAGATAAATTCTAAATAGTATAAATATGTTTTTTTTTGCTTGTGTGTGTGCACTACAACGAAAAAAACAATTATACATAATTATTTTATCAATCCAACATGATCTTGATAACTTAGCATGTTCAAAAACAACTCAAACAATCCTCATCAAACAAATATTGAAAAGTAAATTAAAAAAATTAATCCTTGTAATCACCAAACCTATGACAAGACAAACTAATCTATATGTTGAAATACCTTTAGTTTTTTTATATAATAATAATAATAACCATGATCATGGGTTTGGAAACGCAATCCGATCAGCGTTTCAAACAATAAACAAGTTGTAGCGTTGAGTAATGTACAAAACATAGATTAACTAATGTGAGACCCATAAAAAAAATCACCGAAACCACGGTTCACGAGAAGCAAGTTTTTTATGTTTTTCTTGCGTTTCATCAAGCCGACATTAAGCCACTACAATGATTGATTCTCATATCTCTATCAAAATAATTCACGCACCTTCATCGAGAAGGCAACCCTACGTGAATAAAGAAATGATGAAATAATTTTCATGAGCTATAAATTCAAACCAACCCAAGACTAACCCTCCTCCTCCTTTTAAGGGCAAGGAAATGAAGGTGTGATGAACCAGAGCCTCTCCCTCTCTCTTTATGATTATACTTTATCTCTCCACAGTGACACCTTCCAACGTTATCGCCACAGGTCACCATCTTCGAAGCCATTATCATGGGAAGAATCGCGTCGACATTCTCTACTCACTACCTGCAAATGAATTAATTCACGTGAACAAGCACAGTAGTGTTGCGCTATCCACGTGAATTTTTAAGTTAGACTTGGGCTTTGACCCAATTTGGCTGGACTTGCTCTCGACCTAGTCCTTGTTTTTTGAAATATATTTAAAAAACAAATATGTAGATACAAATTAGCCTTGATGGAAGAGAAATATTTGTTCATGATGAAATTACAAGTAGTTTGATGGAAGAATAAAAAAATATGTTATTTTGATGAGTTTTTTTAATTACATTTTATTTTTATGATTATTAATTTACAGAATTTTAATAAAATTTTTATGTTTGTGCGTGTATGTCTTTTAAAGTAATTTCATAAGTTGAGAGCAAAATAAAAAACATGATAACCAAACACACAAAACTATTTTTTATCAACCCCAAACTCAACCACAGTTTTAACAAAATAATTAACTGATTATTTTGAACCACACTAAACTATTTTTTCAAAACATTAACCACAAAAACAAAATCAATATCAAACATATCTTTAGAAATACCGAAAGTATTAAATGAATTTGTACATGAACGACTACCTTTCGCCTAAAACAAGTGGTGGGTCCCACGTACCAATAATTGATTACACATGGCAGAGCATTGTTGGCGAAGCGGCCCCATATATATATATATTATATACGTTTGTATTTTAAAGTTTTTTCTCACACAAATAAATGATAAATCTCCAAAATAAATCTGTATAATATCTTTTTTTTAAAAAGAATGATGAACTCCTATTCAAAACACGAAAACAAAAAAACAAGTTGTCTTCCCGGCCCGCATCTTGTGCTCCTCCTTCCTTCTCAGTTCTCCCTCTATCTTTGATGAGACGTGGCTGTTACAGTTACAAACAAAGAAGACGGGCAAAATTGGGCGAATTCTCAAAAAAGGGCACTCAAAACAACTTTTATATGTTCCGGGTTTCCCAGTTGGATGTTCTTATTAAAATCACCTCATAAAAATTTGATAGACGAGGGTGTAGCAGAGATTACTTATATAATTCGGGGGCATGTTTAGGTTCGCCCGAAAAAACTTCCACGGTTTTGCCAGAGCAGAGCAGCCACCATTTTGATCTCCAGGTATTATATCATGTCGTAGTAAACTTTCCTGGAAAAAAATAATAAAAAAATTAAAAAAATAAAATTTGACAGCTTCAGCTCTGATTCAAGAGCACCCCTCTCTCTTTGGTAAGACAGGGTGGAACCCTTAATTGCTAATGTCACATGGCTAACAGGGAAAGGAAATTTAACACAATCTGTGCCTGTGACCCTGTCTCTGCCTCCTTTAATTATTGGTTAGACACCAAATTGTTTGTCAGGAACACACAGCGAGATTCCAATCTCCAGGGTCCAGACTTGCATATTGGATCTTGGACTGATCCTCTTTAGCCCCCTGTACTCTCTCTTTCTTCATAGCTATCTTTCAGAAGAATCTTCTCAAATGGTGATTTCCTTTCGTAAAGTTTGAATCTTTATTTTTCTGTAAAATATAAAAATAGGTACCCTTCTTTTCTTGAGGTGACGCAAATAAGGGTTTGGTAGCGAGTGACACATATATATAGCAAGCTGGTAACAGCAATCCGAGGAAGGCGGTGACGTGCAGGGCATATAGAGCCGCATAAGGGGTAGGTGTCCTAGCTCTAAAGGCCTTTCCTTTTTCTTCTCCTTTTTTACTTCCCCATCTGCCACCTGAAGAAAGATCTTTCCTTTTTCTCTATTTGCATTTCATTGTCCTGAATTATAATTAAAAAAAAACCCTCATCACCAAGGACAACTTTCTTGACGACAAGACATTGCAATATGCAGAGAATATGACGGGCTTTTCTGCATCCGACGACACCTGAAAGGACCCGTCTAACGGTTCTGCTTCTTTTGCTTCGTCACCCAGGTAGTTTTTTTAAAAAGATCACTTGTTTTGTTTTCATGTTAGATTTGGACATCTGCGTTTTCATTTTTTTTAATATATATATAATCTTCTTTCCATATTGCTCATCGGTTGGTAGTTTGATAGTGTTGATCCATTGGTCTGTTTCTCTACCCAATATAGACCCTCGTACCTCATAATAGAATCGAGCTCTTTGTAATAATATTTATTCTTGTCGATTTGGGAGAGCGATCAAGTTTTCCACCATTTGATCTTTGATTTTTTGGGATCTTCCCTATCAGAGTGTACGGTTTGTGGTTAGAGTTTAGAAGAAATCTTCGCTTCAGGAAAGATGAAGATGAATGGAGCTGTACTTGTTGCTGTTGCTGCTGCTATCGGGAACTTATTGCAAGGATGGGATAATGCAACCATCGCAGGTGATTTTCCCTCTCGATAATTTATTTCCTAGTCTTACTGTCAAGGCTTGAAATGCTTCAAGGTGACTTCAACTCGTAAGGGTGATTCTTAGCACAATAAACGATCACTTTCACGTATTAAGTTGTTTTTGTGATTGACTTATGCTATTAATTCTAAGAGATTGTTTTTTCAGGGGCTGTTTTATACATAAAAAGGGAATTTCATTTGGAAAGTGAACCTACTATTGAAGGATTAATCGTGGCTACATCACTTGTTGGAGCAACTTTAATTACTACGTGTTCTGGACCCATATCTGATTGGCTAGGCCGCCGTCCTTTGTTGATAATCTCATCTGTACTTTATTTTGTTAGTGGTCTTGTAATGTTATGGTCTCCCAATGTCTATGTTCTGCTTTTGGCAAGGCTTTTGGATGGATTTGGCATTGGTTTGGCAGTAACTCTTGTTCCAGTTTATATATCCGAGACGGCACCACCTGAAATAAGGGGGTTGTTGAATACCCTTCCTCAGTTCACTGGATCTGGTGGAATGTTTCTGTCATATTGCATGGTGTTCGGAATGTCCTTGATGGAGGCTCCAAGTTGGAGAGTGATGCTTGGAGTTCTTTTTATTCCCTCAATCATCTATTTTCTATTGACTGTATTTTTCTTGCCCGAGTCTCCAAGGTGGCTTGTGAGTAAAGGACGGATGCTTGAGGCCAAGAAGGTTTTGCAGAAGCTCCGTGGCAGAGAAGATGTTTCTGGTTAGTCCTTGCGCTTTGCCTCTTTGAAATTTATCTGGTCCTTTTGTCTGGTGATATAAAATGTGATCTGCGTGAATTTTGAGTTTAATAGCAATACTGTTTTGATATGCCTAGTGATGGGTGGTAAAAGCTTTCTGCAAGACAAAAGTATAGTTTTGGAAGTTTAATTCTTGCAGAAAAATTTGTGTTTCTCCCTGAAAATAAATAAAGATGTTAGAAAAATTTGTGTAAGAAAAGCTGCATGCATAGAATTTTTAATTTGAAAGTTTGCTGTTTGATGTGGGGTGACTTGAGTTCTGAAAACCAAGAATTTCCCTTCTGTCGTGCATTCGTGCTTCATGTTGAAGCATGCTTTCTGTATTTGAATCACCACTCTCTTTGGCAGTTTGGGCTTCATATGTTTTGCTCTCACTAATGCCCACCTGTTAGACTACTGCTCTCACTAATGCCCACCTGTTAGACTACTGCTCTCACTAATGCCCACCTGTTAGACTACTACTAACAACAATGTATATACATACTAATTTATTCAATTTGTTTTAGCTTCAGTTCACTTCTTATCCCTTCACCCCTACCTTGTGATATAATGAAACTTATTCCTGTCTTCACTGACTAAACGAATAATTATATTCCTGAAATACAGGCGATATAATAAATTGAAAGAGGGATCATGATTAAGTAAGCTTTCAGAGGCTCTCGTTTGATTTCATTAATTGTACAACAAATTGGCAAATGGCAGTGAGATTTCAGCAGAGAATTACATTGGTTACTTCCAGAAGGAATTTTTATGCTTTCGTTATTCTATTGACCATAACTCAGTGGCATGCCTATTCAACATGTCATATAGAAATCTTAATAATCATTTTTAGGAAGATTGTACAAAACGGCATGGCTATGATCTGTTCTATTCTCTCTGTCCTCAAAATATAAAGTATTCAGTATGAGGTAGCACCATCTGATTTCATGGATCACATAGCTGTACTTCGCCTTGTTGTAGTTTTTTATATATAATTCTCTAGCTCCATATTCTTTCATGATTAATCGTGTGTTAGGTATAGCTCTTGGGGTTCATGAACGCCTCTTGCATCCTCTTATGTTATGTGCCCTACAGAATACTGAATGGTGTAAACTCAACTCTGTCTCACAATTTGTGGCGGGGAATGTTCCTCCTATCTCTTCATCGATTCTTCATCTCCCTTTACTAGTATGCCCTCCAAAACCTTACTAAGTGACCCCGGCCTGTCATGTATTTCCTTCTATCAGAATTTAAGTCAAAGCATCGTGTTTCCATTTCTTTTAGCATTTCTAAAGGAGAGAACAGAGGAGAGAACCATGTCTTTGCACTTTCAGCAACTTAAATAGATGGTTTGGTAACTATAGTCAATTTAGTTCTTATTAATTGTTTTTTCTGTTTCATCATATGGAGTGATAATATTGCAGTGTTTCCTCTTACTTCTCTACTGTTCCTGCATAGAAGTTTGAGTTCTGTCGTGTTTGGTGGATTTGGTGTCAAATCACTCACCACTTGACTTTAGGATGTTTATTTTCACAATTTCGAACTAATGAATTATCATGTTCATGATGCTAATCTTGTTTGGATGAACAGGTGAGCTGGCTTTACTAGTTGAGGGACTTGGAGTTGGGACTGACATATCAATAGAGGAGTACATAATTGGCCCTGCCAATGATTTCACCGATGACCATGACATGTCTGCTGACAAGGATCACATCAAGTTATATGGGCCTGAACAAGGTCACTCCTGGGTTGCTAGGCCTGTCAGTGGGCAGAGTGCTATTGGTCTTGCGTCTAGGCATGGAAGCATGGTAAACCAGAGTCTACCTCTCATGGATCCTCTTGTCACCCTCTTTGGTAGCGTCCATGAGAAGCTCCCTGAACAAGGAAGCATGAGAAGCATGCTTTTCCCTCACTTTGGAAGCATGTTCAGTGTAGGAGGGCATCATCCTAGAAATGACGATTGGGATGAGGAGAGCCAAGCCAGAGATGGTGATGATTATGCATCTGATGGTGCTGCTGGTGATTCTGATGACAATTTACAGAGTCCATTGATCTCACGCCAGGCAACAAGCATGGACAAAGACATGGTCCCGCCTTCCCATGGAAGCTTGTCAAGCATGAGGCATGGGAGTCTTATTACAGGAAATGCTGGAGATCCAGTTGGTAACACAGGGATTGGTGGTGGTTGGCAGCTGGCATGGAAATGGTCTGAGAGAGAAGGTCAAGATGGAAAGAAGGAAGGAGGCTTTAAGAGAATTTATTTGCATCAAGAGGGAGCCCCTGGTTCTCGGCGTGGATCTCTGGTTTCTCTGACAGCTGCTGATGCCCATGCAGACAGTGAATACATCCAGGCTGCTGCTCTGGTGAGTCAATCAGTTCTTTATCCCAAGGAGCTTGTGAATGAGAATCTAGTTGGACCAGCTATGGTCCACCCATCTGAAACTGTAGCTAAAGGACCAAGCTGGAGAGATCTTTTTGAACCAGGAGTCAAGCATGCCTTGGCTGTTGGTGTGGGAATTCAAATACTTCAGCAGGTAAGAAATAAAGTCTACTGAGCTACTTGGTTTTTCTGTGATGAAGTTAATTTAGTGGCCTTTATAATGGTAGCACATTGATCCTGGCATGCGTTCTGTTTTCTTCAAGAGGGACACCTTCTAAACTTTAATAGCAGAAATTGTCTTAAACAGATGGATACTACACTCCCATACCATCATTTTCTTTTCCTTTTGACAACTACACTTCAAAGTTTGAAGCATAGTGAATTTGTTAATGGAGTCATTATACTGCTTTGAAGTTTTGTTTCGCTTTTGTGTAAGTTGCTCCTGAATGTGTGTGTATGCAGTTCGCTGGTATAAATGGGGTTCTCTACTATACTCCTCAAATTCTTGAGCAGGCAGGAGTTGGAGTTCTTCTTTCAAACTTGGGCCTCAGTTCAGCTTCTACATCTCTGCTTATCAGCGCTCTTACAACATTGTTGATGCTCCCTTGTATAGCTGTTGCCATGAGGCTCATGGATATCTCTGGGAGAAGGTAATTCCATTTCTTAATTTCCTCTCTGACAGTTTCCTACCCAATTATCACTATATTCTATTAAAATCCACAAAATGCTTGTTGCTGTGAGGATACTAGTGTACAATGATGTGTCAATGGCCAGGCCCATAAAGTAATCATTTTTTGATCGTATAATGTTTGAATTCAATATCGTTCCTTTCAACTGAATAAAACTGTAACACACTAATGGATTATTATTTTTGTATTTTAAAAAGCAATGATTGATGTTGCCTTTTTCCCCGCGTTGTCCTTTGCCCTTAGTGCTGTTGTGTTTTGCAGGACTTTGCTGCTCACCACTATTCCCGTATTGATCATATCCCTCATTTTGTTAGTCCTTGGAAGCTTGGTGGATATGGGCAGTGTTGTTAATGCATCAATCTCAACTGTTAGCGTCGTGCTCTACTTCTGTTTTTTCGTCATGGGTTTTGGGCCCATTCCCAACATATTATGTGCAGAGATTTTCCCTACTCGTGTTCGTGGCCTTTGCATAGCCATATGCGCCCTTACATTCTGGATTTGCGACATCATTGTGACGTATACGCTCCCATTGATGCTTAAATCCATTGGCCTTGCTGGTGTTTTTGGCTTATATGCAATCGTATGCATCATATCATTTGTGTTTGTCTACTTGAAAGTCCCAGAGACCAAGGGCATGCCTCTGGAAGTGATATCCGAGTTCTTTGCCGTTGGTGCAAAGCAGGCTGCAGCTGCCAAGGAGAACTGATTCCAGCACCCACGGATAGAAAAAAGTTTTGACTGTTGCCTTATTTGTTCTGTTATTTTTGTAGAAAAAGCACGTCATCCATTTTCCCCTTCCTCCTTTTGCTGTGGTTTTATTTTACAAGACTGTAAAAGTTATTTTTCCGACTCCATGCTGAAATGTTTGAATACACCTCATGTCATGTTAGCCAAGAGCGGGGATGATCAATGGTGTTAGAGAAAAAATAGAATGAATAATTTTGGATTTGGAAGAGCCAAACATTGGAAAACCGATCAAATGAAGACATCTCAGTGTTGCATTTTGTAGGTTGTTTGTAAAGACGAGAGGCTTTGAGGGGTTAGGATGTGTTCGGGAATTAGATGTGTTCCATGTGAGAGGTAGTGGTGAAGGGTCTACTATTGGAAAAACTTGAACCACCTTCTTACGATAAAATGGCTGTGGCTGGGAGATGTGGAAGAACCAGATGAGGTTAAGAAAGCTGAACTGAAGGGTAAGAAAAACCTCACTGGGTTAGGTTTAGTGTTTAGGTCGAGGACAGAGAGGAGGATAATCCGCAGGTTCCTTCAAATACTGATTCGTTGATGACAAGTGATTACCAAGGAATCGTCCTACTGTTTCCTAGTTGGATTAATAAACTAAAGGTTGTTCACCTCGAAAAATGGTGGAAGATTGAGAATCTGCCTCTCAACCAAAGCAACAGCCTTCAGATCGCTTCTTTCCAAAAAGCCTCCACCATTCTCACCCTAATCTCCACTCCTCTCTCTCCAGCACTGCCACCGCTGTTGGCCCCGCCCCACTAGTTGTACATCCAAAAGCTCCTGCTTCTAGAGCCGCCTTCCTAACCCCTTCCATCCCAGGAATCAAAGGAGCCCTTTTTAGGCTCCACTGCTTTATCACCTAACAATGCCTTCCCCACTCCAACCATATCCCCTTGCAACACCGAAGCCACCAAAGCCCTGGCTTGACTTCCATTGCACACATGGGGTGGCATCCCTATTACAGCAGGCAATGCAGCCCTCATTTTCTTAGTTGGTGCTTCAAAATCAGGACTAAAGACAACATCTCTTTCTACTGGGAATGGTAGACTTATTAGGGTTATGATTGGGAGGGTAGTTGCAGTAGTTTTTCAAAGTTATTTTTGTATTGAAACATATAAAAATATTTTTTATTTTTATTTTTATCGTTTAAAATGATATAAAAACATCATCATGTTAAAATAATATAAAAACATCATAATGAAAAAATTTATGCGGCACAGCGGTTTGAACGGGCTATGACTCTAGCGGATCCTAACTTCGAATCAAGACAAAATCACCTATTATTGCTGGCGCTATAGTATCAGCATGGTAACCTGAAAGTTTTAGCTTCTGGTTTCAATCCAGCCAGGACTAAATCTTTCACCTCCAATTTTCTTCCAAACAGCTCATTCACCGCCACAGCACTGGCAGCGCTGGTTCAGAGTCCGGATCCTAAAGGAAGGCCTTTTCGAGGGGGAGAGAGAGAGACCCACAAAGCGAATGCTGAGCATTTTCATGGTGGCGATACAGCGATGCCAGCACAATTATAGAGTGGGTTCTTGGAGAGCTTTTTAGGCCCCGAGATATCGGAGATGGAGTGCTCGCCGGGGTGGACAGAGAGATCGACAATGAGAAAGACGAAGTCGCCGAGGCCATCGAGGGCGCATCCAAGGAAATCAAAGCCAGGGCCAAGGTTGGCGACATGGCAGGCGCGAAGGTTCTGACAGGTGAAAACGGGCTCGGGTTCGGTGGTTGTAATTGTGGGCAGAGAAGGTACAGCGAAGGATGTTTGGTCTCTTGGGATTAAGATTTGTTAATGAAGGTGCTGGGGCTCCAGGTTTTAAGGGTGATGGAAAACAACAGATTGCCATTATTATTTTTGTAGTAGAGGGAGAGGGTTATTTCCCCACTTTGTAGTGAATAAAAAACACGAGGGTTTCAGATTTCAGTCGTTGGAGAGGGAACTATTCATGTAGTTCTCCATTTTTTTAAGGCTATCCATATTAGTTGCTCAACCATAATTCCAAGCATACCAATCCCTTATACTTCAAAATTGTAGCCTTTTCCATGTATGCATCACGAGGAATACAGTGGAGAAGAATGCTGCTGGTTTCAGCATTTTCCATGTATGGATCGTTAGTATCATCACAAGAGTATTTCCATTCTTACAAAGAACACAAGCTGCCTGCTCTTGGATTTGACTATACATAGACAATTGATTGACAAGCTCAACGAAACTGCAAGCTATAATCTAACTCAGAAGAGAGCATGTAGTGGCACGTAGCTCCTTGACAATACTATGGAGGATTACGAGGCTATCTAGATGTAGTTGGTCGCGTAAATATATTATCATATGACCAATTAATGCAGCCAAGTATCACCATTTTGCCTTTCCTGAGAAATGTTCCTTTGGATTCTTTCAGATTCATTACCTGGCATGGTTCCCTCCCTACTCCGATTTGATAATTCATCTTCTCTTTTTCTCTTGGACTTGCTCTTCTTCCATTGTTCCACCTTGTCATCAGCAAATGATAAGAATGTTTGTAAACGTTTGGAGCGAGAGCTGCTTTGGACAGAAGGATCCGATTCTTCAGGCAAGTGCCGGCTGAATTGGCGAAATGTGGTGCAAAAGTAGATCAAGAGAGCAAGTGAACATGCAATCCCGCAAATGAGGAAAAGCCCCCAGAAGCTTTGTAACTGTAGCTGATCTGCACTCGACCCGATGTCCTGGGAACTGCAGAGCTTTCTTCGCAACCACTTGTCATGAATCTTCTGAAGATCTCCGTTCTCAGATAGTTGGAGAATGGCAGTAGACATATCAATGGCCAAGGGTGAATCTCTTGGAAATGCCTAAAAGAAACACAACAAGCATTAAGAAAGAAATGACCTGACCAAACACAATCATTTCTTTTCTACAGGCCTGGGCTGACACAATCTAAAGTTTCATGGTTTTTATTTTCTTTTCTGTACAAATCTATGTAACATCTTACACACTAATCATTATACTATCAAACATTTGTTGCCTCTGGGGGGTGGAGGAGAGTGGTATGCCTACGAAATTCTACTTATTCAGGCACCTGTTTCTTTCAAGCTAATTAATGCTGACAAATTTCCGAGAAATTAATTTAGATAGGAACAACTTGGGAGCAAATCAACTTCATTTAGTAAAGAAAGCAGAAAAAAGGAGTTGGATTAAGTATCTTTAAGTTAAGATACTCACGAATCCCCAACCGCTTCTGGTGAACTCTTGACCTATTATTGAGAACTCACAATGCTCCGAGAGGAAGAGGTCTACATAAGGTCGCTCATCAACCACGGCAGCGACAGTTCCATTTTTAAGAGCATCCGCATATTCTTCTGGTGAACCAAGAGCAACAAGTCTAGTTTTGGCAATACTGAGTTCTTCATTTAGATAATTTTTAGCAAAGGATCCTACTTGGAATCCAATTTGAACATTGCTAGTTATCAAGGAATCAATTCCTTTAATGGTGGAGGATAACTGCTGCACTGTGAGAATTGATGTCAGACTTGCAGTATAGCTCGAGTTGATTATCAGAACCACAAAGAGCCAGATTATCAGCACAAGGCGACCAAGTGTGCTCACAGTATTTTCTCCTGAAAATTCAAGAAAACCTGGAGTAAGAATTATTGGCTAAGCTCTTTTTAGGGCAAATAATCCAGTCCATCCTTGCAAGTTTCCAATCTATATTCAGTCGAGCTAAATTTTATCCTTATAAAATGATTATCATATTAGTAACCTTTTCTATTAAAATGAACAGAATTAGTAAATAATACACATAACTGAGGCTACATTTGATGTAACGGTGTATCGCAACTAAAGCATGAAAACCAACACACCAAACATGAGCTTATGAACCCATAATTGAGGATACATGAATATTAAAAATCCATATAAACACAAAAAGATCGAGTCATTCCCCCAAATATTTGACATAACGAGAGAGGTTAATTAATGAAAAGTAGGGAAATAGACAATGAACTTACTGTGGGAGAAAAACAAAGTGGAGAAGCTAAACCTGCAAGTAAGAAAAACAGGACATGAATATAAATGCCCGGAAGAAAGCAGTGCAAAACATTCTCCACATTAACTGAAAAATGATGTGAACTGTACGTGCACAGCAATTAAGTATCCATCAATTGGAAAGATGTCCTGCATGTTCCCTGATCAGATAACTTCATTGTAACTTTTGGAGTTCATCTACTTTCAGTTCTCAAATTAATCAAACATTAAAGAGAAATAAGACCTTAATCTTCCATTAACTCTATAACATGTTCTGCAGGGAATTGAACCTAGGATCTCTAACCACTACAATCTGATGAAAGATTTTAATTGGCCTGTCGGCTAAACATTAAAGAGAAATAAGACCTTAATCTTCCATTAACTCTATAACATGTTCTGCAGGGAATTGAACCTAGGATCTCTAACCACTACAATCTGATGAAAGATATTAATTGGCCCGTCGGCTATCTGATTATGACTATTTTCAAATAAAAATCAAACTTTCCTACTTGTCAATAGAGACTATATAAGTGTGAATTTGCGTGGTGTGTTGGCAAAAGGAAATGGGAGTTGAAGGGGCAGGGGATCAGTGGCATCTGGCAAGAGTTGAAGATTTCTAGCAGGCCTAAGCACTAAACAAAAAAGAATAATCCATGTCTAACATGTCATCTACTCACCAGAGAATTGTGACAAGCTGTTTCCTAGGTGGCCCTCGGAATTCATCATTAATTCTATGCTCAAGGATCCATACAACGGCTCCCACAACAAGGAAAAAAATTGCTGTGACAGCCCACATCAATGGACTAAAAGGCCGCAAGAATGCCCAAGCATTTGAATTTCGCTTCTTGACTGGAGCCACCACAACTAGACCTGACTCTATGTATGGCTGAGTGAAATCGACAATCTTTGTCCGGTTGGTGACAATAGCAGCATCACCGACAACAGCATCAAAGACCTGTGAGAACATTTTCATAGGGTCAGTATAAAATATATCATCTGATTGTTTTCATAAGGGCTGTACATTTACTCACCCCGGTTGTGATCTTGTAAACAAGATCATAGTATGTCGGATTCTTATGACCATCTCCATATGGAATGAACTTGTGAGGAACAGCATATGGAAGCAATTTAATGGCAGCAAGAAATACATCTATGCAATATCCTTGGACCACATTGGTACCGTTCACTTTTGAGACAAAATCCCGATAACTAACTCGGTCTGGGATTCCAATTTGCAATTCCTTTCCATTGTTTGGAAACACCCAGCCCCGTGGCTTAGCTGTTTTCCCCCCAGGCCATACCACACTCTGTAAATGTTGGCTTGAACTAGAACGGTTAGCTGCTTTTCCATAGAGGGTCTCTGGGGGCACAACAGAAAGCCCCGAATAGTTTGACCAGTATCCAACCTGCCGATACCCAGTTTCTAATACATTGATGATATCATAAGAAGGGTGTAAAATGGACCTGTCTGGATTAAATCGAAAAGGTCCTGTCAGACCTGTCATACTTGTTTGCAATATATTTTTAAGCAATTGGCTTCCTCCATCAAATATGCTCAATGCACCAAGGTTCAAATATCCTCCCCCTCCCATTCCACCTAATCTCGAATCATTAGTAAAAGAAATGGTGTTTCCTTGATCAAAAAACGATTTCAATGCGTGTGCAAGTAACCAAACAGTATCATAGGCATATAGACCATAAGGATTTAGCCCAATAGAGCCATTACTCAGCTGGTTCCAACGTGACACGAAATCCCTTTTTCTTTTTGAATCTGGTGTATGTGGACGGAGTGCTAAAACTCCCTGGATTGAGTTGGCAATCTTAGCAGGAAGAGGTGAAGTTGAATCTATAACAGTAGACAGCCAACTGGTAACTATCCAAACAAACCCATTCTCCATCATCCCAAGTCCCTTTGCAACATCAAAAACCAAGAGACCTGTTTGGTTGAAGGTATTCAACACAATTACTCGAGATTCCATCCGCAGAATCTTAGTCAACTCATCTTGAACATCACTTCGGGTGGCTTTTGTGTCTGGAGGAAGTGCTGCTTTATAGGAAATTTTGCAACGCCTTTCCGCAAGTTTATCACCTAGTACATTTATACCGTTTCGGTTCTGATCATCATCATTGAAGACTACAGTAACCTCTGACCAACCATAATAACTAACCATGTCTGCAATGGCAGTCATTTGAAACATATCGTTGGGAGCTGTTTGGATAAAGTATGGGAATTGGAGAGGTGAAAGAGTGGGGTCTAGAGCTGTGAAAGACAAGAAAGGAACTTGGAGCTCATTAGCAAGATGTGAGAGTACATGAGCCATCACAGCAGTTTGTGGACCAATAACAGCTACAGTATCAGTCTCCAGGAATTGCAAAGCTGCGATAGATGAAGAAAACAATTCCTAAGTACTCGTATTTCACAAAGAAAACTAAACTTGTTGAAAGAATTAGAAGAGAATTAAACAGACACACTCATCACGAACTAAAGAAAAACAAAATTAAGAACACGGAAATGAAGAATACCTCCAATGATTCCCATAAACCCACTGAAGTTGGAATCATGCATATTTATAGACAACTTCCTTCCTCCAAGAAGGCTTGGATCAGAATTGATATCATCCTCAGCTGCCTTCATGGCAAACTTTGCGACTCTTCCATTGATTGAGCTAAATGTAAAAATAGCTCCAACATTCACAGTACCGCCAGGGCTTAAAGCCCCCTGTGAAAAAGAACTGGTACAGAGAATCCAGAAAGACAAAAGCCAGGCCAGATTCATGGCGATGCTAAAAGATGAATCGAACCACCTACCTTCCAAAACGTAACGTAATGAATTGTACACACCAAATCAAATTCAACAGGAATTAGAATTGCAAGAAATTTACATCTACAATTGTAGTATCTTCAGCGGGAAGACATAGGGAACCAAGATTGAGCATAGCCAACCAAAATTTTATTCTATCAACGGGGAAAAAGATGAATAGGCATAAAGTCCGTGTCCAAGACAAGAGGTTTTACCCTGAAAACAAATAATTACATTTTTCTCAAAAAGCAAAGGGGGCCCTCAGCATTAAAAAAGCACTTTCATGGTGATGCTAAGTGCTAATCATGAATCCAAATGAACAAAAACAGCAGCAACCCACTTGAAATTTCAAGAAAAGGAACCAAAGAGCAGTGAAACAACTTATAAAACCATGGAATCCTTTTCTCTCTATAGGAAAATAAAATTATGTCCTGGTGCTTAAACAACAAACAGATACTTACTACAGCCCACCCTGGCCTTCAACTAGCTTCCGCCCTTGCTTACCAAGAGAGGACCAGCGTAAAGCAAAGAAAATATCTCTTATAATTTAAGGCCCTACTGATCACCATGAGCATACCACACCTCTAGCTCAAACCAAAACCACTATTCACAAAACATCATCAGTAGCTAAATATGAAGAATAAATTTACGGGGAAAAAAAACAAATTGGCAAAGAAGAAAGTCTCAACAATACATCAAAGAAGTAACATGTACAAAGACTGGAAAAAAAAAAAAAGAGAGGAAAAAGTAGAAGATAGCACAAGACTACAGCAGAGTAGAATAAGCCTCACAAGAGAAAAGCAACGTAAGTCAGTCGAGAAAATGGAGCCACTTGCTGACAATGGTGGGTACCGGTACTTACCTTTAAAATAAAAATATTTAAAAACAAGGGAATACTTGAAGATGGAGAAAGGGAACAACTTGGTCAGTTGGATTAGCACTTTGAGATTTATGATCTGTCTGGGAGTGCATTAATATTATAAAAAATATGTTTTTAAATAAAAAAAAAACATTTTGAGGAAAAATCTTCTTCTCAAAAAGTAACGTAACTGGTGACCAGTCATGTGGGAATTGCTTGCCTTTTTTCTCGGTGACAGGGGACAGCCACTCTTATTACTGTGGGAGCTAGGTTTTGGAGATAACGGAGGAGACTTTCAAAACCGAGTCCAAGAAGAAGAAGAAGAAGAAGACAGTGCCGTGCTCAGTGGGGGAAGCAATGATGGTGCTTTTCACTAAAGTCACCATGTACATGGAATTATCATTCTCATCCTCACTGCTTTAAAATTTTAGATGCAAGTCTTGGATAGATAGCAGATCTGGAGAGCATATATTTTGAGATTCTCGGAGCGCGGACCATTGTAGCCGAATGTTCTTCCACGATTCTGATTGGCTCTGCCCCTCTTGTCATTGCATGCTTGTAATCACTTGGCTACTTGGGCTCTTTTTTAGTGGTTAAAGCTTGGATGCCATATTTCTCATGAGGACCCCATTGTTTCAGTGGTGGTGGAAAGTGGAAACGAGGGTAAGAACGAAGAAGCGACAATTTTTATTGAAACGTGGGAGCATTTCACAACTCTTCAAAATAATAACAAAATATTAATCTATATTTCAGCAGTCGTTAGGACGTCATGGACGGGGAGTTGAAGAGGACTTTTTGATTTGATGGGGAAAATCTTCAAATTAGCTCTGCTCTGTGTTTTTTTTTAATAAGATAAGAGTGTGTTTGATATTGTTTTTGTTTTTATGGTTCAAGTTAAAAAAAACTGTTTAAAAAAGAGTGTTTTTATTATGATTCAAAATAAATTGTGAACTGTTTGGTTAAAATTATAGTTGAATTGGAGATGGAAAAAAAATAGTTTTTAGTGTTTGGTTACCAAACTTTTCATATTTCTTTTAAATTGTGAAATTACTTTAAATAGTATATGTGTGTATATATATATATATATATGATTTTTTAATTATATTTAAATTAAAAAAATGAATTTGAAATTAAAAACCCCCACAACAATGTTTCAAGTAATTGTATGTTTTTTTTATGGTTGTTGTATTTAAAATTAATTGATGTTACTTATTGTGTTAGAAAAACTTTAAAAAATAAAATCAACACATTAACAAATAACCAATGAGTTCAAACATAATTAATTAAAATACATTCCATTACAAATAATTCAATCAAATTAATTACAAATTAATACCTCTATTTTTTATGCTAATTATTATAATAAAAATTATATAATTAATTGTTATTATTATTATAATTAATAATAAAACCCACCCCAGCCGTCCATCTCCCTCAATCTCAAAGTTAAAAAATCCTAATCTTCTTCCCCCTCTGAATGTAATGAACAGAATTCTGTGAGAAAATTGAAAGCATGTGTGCCACGTACTCCTTGAATCTCTAGCCTTCCTTGTTCTCTCTTTTTCCATCACGATTGAAATAATCCCAACGAATCTCTGCCCTCATGCTTTCCATTTGTGCCCAGATGGAACCACAATCAATTTCATCCCCTCTCTCAAACAACCGCATCCAACAAAAATGAATATAATCTGCTTTTGTTATTCCCAATAACTGCTTCTTATATCAAACGGGCACTAAATATATTATTCTTTTATATGTACATTTTAATAGAACAGATTAATTTAGAAAAAACAAATTTCTTTTAATACACACAATATTGACTGATTAATATAATTCTAATTAAAAACTTTTTGTTATTAAAATATATTAAACAAAATTTTAATTATTGAACTCTCTAACATATATAAAATATGAACTCTCAAGAGCTATTGTTTTTATAGCTTCTGTCTCCCTGGATATGTTTTTAAAGAGTATATATGAAGAGTGCTAGTTTATTATGTGATGTGATTTGTGTAAAATAATAAAATAAAATTATTTCGTAGTTTCTATCCTTTTGCTAGACAAGTTTTAAAGTTATTTAACGATTTGTTAATTCTATATTTCCTGACTTGGAGTAGTTTTTTAGAAACTAGATTCGTTTGTTTGTTCCTTCCAGTTTCATCCTTCATCATTTAAATTAATTTAATTTATCTAAAACTCGATCCACTTTATTGTAATTGCTATTTATTTTTATCTTTATCTCTTTCCTGGTTGGATTTTATTTCCAGTTTCATCCCCCAATTTTAATCCAGAATCAACCTGTTCACACGCTAGGAAGAGGGCATTAGGAGAAGGCCCAGCTAGGAAGGAATAGAGGACAATCTCTCTGCCACACCACACCCAAACCCACACCCAAACCCGCCCTCCTCCAAACTGGCTGCTGTTTTTATAAATAAAACATACCTAAGAACTCGCTCAAACCGAACCTCAAACACACACACACACACACACACATGTATATAGAGAGAGCATTTAAAGAGGATTGGGACCTGCTAGGCTAGCTGAGCACTATAAAAGTATCAGAAGCGGCATGAACTGAAATGCAGCACAAACAAGTCAAAACCACATGCACAACGGATCACGTGACTTCGAGCCTAATGATCCACGATTTGATCATCATGATATTTCAAGCACAAAAAGGGAGGGAGTCTCCCGCTCTTCAAGAACAAAAGGTTTTATTATAGCATCTAGGATACAACCTTTCCTGGTCGAACAAATACAGATTTCCTCCATGCCTAGCAACGCACGTAAATCTACATGTCTCTTCATTAAGTTACACAGCTTCGCAACACTGCAGTGTCGATGCTGACTAGCAAAGAGCAGATTATGCACCCACTCTCGAAGGAAGGAAGGAAGGAAGTTACATGATTTTCCACAAAAAAAATAAATACTGCTCTGGCATGGTGTTTTAGAAAAATGGGCTCTAGCAATTCACTCTGACTAATCAAAAAATGGATTCCTTCAAGCTGTCCACTCTGTATCGACAGCTTTAAATGTTCACTTATACACACCCTTCCAGAGAGGCGGTGTGTTGGAACAGGAGGCAGAGGGCCTCGAGAAGACATTTATATGTTCAGTTAGATTATTAGATGACCCTATTCCAAGCAATGCGCAGCATCCCTCAGTCAAAAATCCTCTCCCCTGTTGAAAACAGCAAAAACACGAAAGTACTAAAAATGCAGAGCAAACCAGGTATGACGAATACGGGTCTCCAGCTTTCTGGACTAGAAAGATCGGAGTACGTGGTGGTAGCGGCTTCAAGAATTTTGCCAGTTAGATCAACCCCAATAATTCCAGCCAAAGTGCCAGCTGTGTTCGAAACCCCCATTACTATTCCTGCATATCTTGGAGCAATATCCATATGATTCACTGCAAACCCAGCTCTTCCCAGTGCCAAAAAACCAAGCGCCACAGAAGAGCAGAAGACAGCCCCACTGGAAGTTCTAAAGATAGGAAGTGCTGTCAAAGCAAGAGAAGCAACTAAAAATCCTACAGTGTTCAAGAACTTACGGGTCCTCGTCACAGACAAAATTCTCTTTGTTATCAAGTGATCAGCAACCACTCCGCCTATATTTGAGAATATGAACATGTTAAAGTAAGGCATCATCTTTGAAGAACCCATTTCCTGAAGACTCAGCTGGAGGCCCTGCTCAAAGTATGTTGGCAGCCAGTTCATCAGCACATACAGAGCATAATGGAACGTAAAATTATTCACCACAATTGCCCAGATTGGTAAGCTGACAAAAATTCTCTTCCATGGAATTCTGGCTGTTCTAACAGCAGTTCCTCCATTCTCCATTTTTGCCTTTTGACTAGCTTTGAGTGGCAGCAAAGACTCCCCAAAACCAGCAGCAGTGGCCTTTGGATGCTCAGAACGAGGAGGGTCACTTGCATATAGAAACCAGAGAAAAGACCATGAAATGCCTAATGCTGCTTCAGCGAGAAAAACAGATTGAGGGCCTTTGAATTTCACCAGACTAGGAAGCAAGAGCATCCCCATAGCTGCACCTAAGTACATTCCAGAAGTTGTAAGGGACACGGATCTAGACCTTTCATGGGGAGGAACCCACTGTGCCAGGACAGTGTGGATGGAGGGAAAGATGAACCCCTGAGCAACACCAACAAGCAAGCGAGCCACCACCAAGAGGACAACTCGATTAGGATCAAGCGGTATCAAAAAACAAGTGGACGACCACAAGAGAAAAGAGAGAAGGAGAACTTTCCTTCCCCCAAACTTCTGAGCAGCCCAGCCACCGGGGACCTGAGAACAAGCATAACCATAATAGAAAGTGGAAAGTATAGTGCCTTTACTGGACTGGTTCACTCCGGCTGCATCCGCTGCAATAGTATACGCAATGGAGAAACCCACTCGTTCTATATAACAAACACAGGTGCAAATGAAAGTCAAAATTACAATCTGATAACGTCTAGGGATGTTCCACCCCCTCATTCCTCTAATTCACTTGTACCCAGCACAGCGCTTCTTTAAGAATCCTGGCGGCAAGGAACATGGACAAAGATCGGCCCTAACTGCACAAATCTCACAAACCTGGAGCAAAACCACTGGAAAATGTCAGGAAAGAAAACGTTAAAAAAAAGAAGAAGGGAAGAGCAGATGAGCTTACAGAGGAGAATGTCAATGATAAAAGAAAGTGATTTGCAGTGAGGATAATGGGGAAAAAAAGAAGAGAGAAAGAGATGGAGAGGGAGGGAGCATCATTTATTGCATGAAGAAAGGAAGCAGATGGGAAAAGTGCAGGAGGGGAATCCATTGTAATTCAAACACCGAGAATCCAAATCTAATCGAAATCCCTCCCGAATCTTATCCAGAAAACAATCTAAGAAACCCAATGGCGAGGTAGATGAAGGTGGGAATAAAAAAGGGAAGGAGTGGTAATAATGAGAGATAAATGGAAGATGGAAAGGAAATGGATCTCTCAAAGAAAGCGATGGATTCGTTAAATCATAGGAAAAGAAAAAGGGATCTAGATTTCTTACCTTGAGAGTAAGACTGGTAGCGAGCGAGGGGGGAGTACGATCAAATGACGGGCGGTGTGCTGCAAAAGCCAACCAGAAATGGCAACCAAATTTTATTTATATTTGATATTTTTCCATATCCCTCCTTAAACACAACCTAGCCAGCCCTGATTTCATTGAGAGATTGAACACGAACAAATCATAACGCGGAGACAGCCTCTGCCCCTGTAATCTAATCTATCCTCTCTCTCTCAAACCCTCCCACAACAACTACGACTTCCTCGCTCGCTCTCACTATCGAACCTTCAAAGCCAGTCACCCCCGTTGACTTTTCTCTTCTAAATTAATAAGCGCCTACCTTACTATACCTGATCCTAACCCACCAATCCCAGTTAAAAGGTGACCAGATTCCACATCGTCATTAAATAGAAGCTCCAAATAATACCAAGGGTTTTCGGTGGATGAGCTTGTCAGTCTCGGCGTTTTCTTTTACTTTTACCCTCCCTTCCAAATATCATCACAACTGCCTTCCTTTATTTTTTTTAATAGCAGCAACCATTGCTGCTGCGTTGTTGTTACTGTTATTATTACTACTACTACTTCTACTGTTATATATAAACAGAGGCTAGCTCTCAGATATGATGCGAGGATATCCCTGGCACGGGTTAGAACAAAACAAACATTCATCGGTAGCTCACAAGTCCAGAGTGACTCTCTATCTTTCTTTTCGAACAGATATTATTGTTCTTTTTTGAAAAACAAAAATGCAAAGGCAAATGGTGAGAAAAATACATTTGACCGTCCAATCCAGAAAATGCCAGCCATTCTTCACCTCAACTTCATGCATGCATGTCTGGCTAAATGGCCCGGTCACAATTATAGCTCGTACTCCTAAAACAAACTCCTCACAAAAAAAAAAACAAAAAAAAAACACCCATCAATCACCCTAATTTTAATATCTAAACAGATCCGCCACGCTTGGTTGTCCACAAACGACCACCATTTTACTCCTCTCCAGCTTGCTGCTTCTCACTCCACCCGTTGTCGTTTTGTACAGCATATATCCTTGTCTTCCGGTGAGTTTACAATACCGTTTTCAGATTTCTTTCCCTTTCTTTCTTCCTCCTCTTTAAAGGTCCATCCAGTCAAATCAGGCTCGGAAAACAGAGAGCTTGGGATTACTTTGTAGAATGCCACTGGGACCTGTTTTACCCTTCGTCTAATCTGGCAATGGAGGTTACAAATATGGGCGTCAGTTTTCAAAATACAAAGGAACAAACAAAAAAAAAGAAAAAAAAAAAGGTCTTTCCCATACATCGTCATTAAATCAAACTTAAAAGGAGCATCAGATAAAAAGTCCATTCCAAATTTCCGATGCACCATCAAAACGGTGTCTGGAGGGAGTCAATAAATCAGCAAGCACCATATTTGACAAGAATCAGAATTTGCAGCTTACATTCAGGGATGAAATAGCAGTGTAAACACATGATTCACTACCCCCTCACCAACATAATAAAAATTCCCGTTACTGTTGTTGCTGTCTCAAAGTGATACAATGAAGATGTTACTGTTCCTCCAGAATCTAAATTACTAGGATGTTAATGAAAAAAGTGAGCCAAATGAGTCAAAACCGATCCCATTATTTAGTGGGAAATAAAATGACACGACACCGGTAATTTCAATTGCAATCAAGTGATATATGAATAGTAATAAACTCCTGCTGATTAGAGGATAATAGTCCAAAAACATTACCTCCTCTCCAAATAGGGTCGCATATGAGCCAGAACTAAAATCCTCAACATTAACTTCAGTGGTTTTGGCTCTGACTGTCAAGTCATTCTCAAGTGACTGGACAAACCTAATCATGCAGCAAATCAATCATCAAGAGACAATAAAAGTACAGCTTACTTGATGAACAAGCAGCCAGGATGCATGCAAACCTTGAAACAGGAGGGCAGTAGTGGTGCCGAAGACTATCAATTTCCCATAGAGAGCTTCCTGTTTGAATATTATTGTTGTTAGTACATGTGTAAGGTTAATGCCCACCTTCAAACACATACATGTGCAACACTTACCCAAGGCACGGGACTTTAAGGGGTTGCTTTCCTCATTGTCAAAATGATCGATGCCAGCTTTCCTGACTGCAATATTTGTGCCAACTCCAGATTCAATATTATTATCTCCGCTTTCTGCTTCAGAATTGTTGTCTGTAGTATCATTACTGTCTTCCTGGAAAATATAAACAATAGATACACATGACATGCTTTACAGTTCTCCAACAAAACCATTCAGAGACATCATCTCTTAAAATAAATGAAGGAAAGGTGGAAAGAGATCTTTTTATGCTCTCCAGATAATGAAGATAGTATCCAGACAAACTCTAAAAAAAATTATGAGGTGCATACAACTGCTAATCGAATGAAGAATACATGCCATCCTGCTCAAACAAATAGCTGATAAATTAGCGATTCAAACAAAATAAAAAATAGCTTGTATGGGTACCTGGTGCACCAAACAGTTGATTGAAGGATGTCTCCTTAGGAGGTTGTGAATCAATGCAATAATAACCAATGCTCCAGAAGGAGGGACTACAAGTGCTAGCCTACTCAATTTCTTAGCAAAAGCAGCAGCCAGGTATGCTGGGAGAAGTGGTGACTTTAGACAAGAATCAAGGAGCTACAGCAAGATAAATGTACCTCATCAGAATGTATTAAAAAAGATCGATATTCATCAGCATATTCGAGTATTATTTTGTGACATCTTAGGCTGATTTCATAAATCTTGTTTATAGGGGGTGGTGTTTATCAAATTCAAGGCCATTAAGGGAAACATGTTTTTAATGTTTTCATTTTAATTTGAAAAAATTATATGATCATCATATCACCTTAAATAAACCCAAACATGAAGCATGATATTACCAGTCAGCATATGTTAAGATGAATACAGGTCATCATCAATCCATATCATGTAGGTATTACAGCAACTATCGTAACACCTAGTTTTGATTTCACCAACACACTGCACTTGAAGTAATTCCACAAATCACTTTGATTTATGTTCATATGGACATTACCTGAAAAAATTTCGCCCTGTGTTTTGCCATAAAGATGGAAGGTAAGAGGAGCACATAGAGTTTTTCGTAGAAGTTGGGATATTCTAAACCATGCTTAGTCATGAGGATGAAAAGACCGCTAAGGGCCATGACACTGACAACACCTCCAACATCATATGATCTTGTCAAAAAGTCACTGCACAATTAAATTGCAAATCAGCAATTCAGTTAAAAGTAGGATGAAGTATTCGTATCCATGAGGTTAAAATATCCACTGTAATGCTTTACCACAACATTATTGGATTAGACAGATGAGGGATGACTGCTTGATGGAGGTTGGAGAGTACCTATGCATCAGTGACAAGCATATCAGAACAGAATAGTGCACTACAATAACAGATGGTCATTTGGGTGGGTGGGCGGGCATGAAAGGCCAGTGTTCAAATAAACCACTGCCACACCAAAAAAGGGAAATCCAAACTCGATATCAGCCTTAAAACTAAAAATAAGTGCAGCAATGCAAGTGCAAGTATGGGGTCAAAAGCCTTACCTCCTTGTACACATCAATTGGAAGTGGTAGCCTAAGAAATGAAATCCAAGCCTTGGTGAACTTTAATTTCATCCTTTTGGCATAATTACCTGCAGATAAACTCTGAAAGGACCAAAAAACATAAAGCTCTATACAAAGTATAATGGAGTATTATACAAGATCAGAGACTACTTAGGACATGATATGAAAAAAAAAATTGCATGAAAAAATAAACAGCAACATATCATTCATGACTCACATAATTATCATGCTTCTCAGATTTAAGGTCTTTGTCTTCAGTTTTCAGGTGATGAGAAGGCCCTTTTGATTCACCTTTTTTAACAGAAAATCCTGATATGCATAGAAATGATTAAACACAGAGTTCAGCAACCCCACCAAAGTAGCAAGCTTGTAATATAAAAACTTAAGGGCAGAAAAGTAGCTAAGCTTAGAAGAGAATCTGTCACTTTTGATGCCTTACATTGAATTTTCTGAAATAGTGTGTGCCCATGTGTGTTTGTTAGGAAGGAGATGTATACAAGCATGTAGCAGCTCTAAAATGATCACACTGATAATTGTACTAGCAAACAATTACCTGAACCACCCCACAGCTCATAATCAGAATCCTGTTTTGGGTCTTCTAGAGGAGGGATATTTGATATTATATAATGAATCTTGCAAATAGAAAGCTCCAAGCTGAAATAATAGAAGAGTAAAAAAATTTCCACATCTCTATAACATCATTGGAACAGAACATGTTCTTTCAAAAACCAAGATGTGATGATCATAAACACCACTAACCTTTCCCTTGAATCACTATCACCAACTTTGTCACCGCTCTCAGTTTTTCCATCTAGTATAAAGAAACAAATCAAACAAACAAACATTTGGCAAAAAAACAGTTTTTCCACATGACAGGCATGGCTAATCTATAATATTACCAGAACGATCTTTTGCCTCCAAATTCTTAGCAAATTTTCCAATGTTGATGTAAGTAAAATAGCTGTATCACAAACCAAGAAAAAGAAACAAAAATCAAATTATCATTCATCAACCAGCAAAATCATAAAATTAATAATCAGCACTTCCACGTTCTAAAAGAGGAAAGAGAAAGAAATACTTGCCGGATATCAATGTACTTGAAATACTTTGATGCCAACAACTCCAACACAAAATCCAAAGATTCCGTAGATTGCACCTGCAAGTAAAAATGAATACAGGTAGCTGTTCAACATTGCAATTAACACTAATCTGACAAGCAAAGATGAAACATAAGTATTTAACACAGGTTTTTAACAGTATATTTACACTGATTTAACATGATTAGCAGTAACGGAAGAATTACACAAGTTTCACATAATTATATGAACAAAAAATATTAACAACCAATCTGCGCTACCAAATCCGAAAGTAAACAGTTTTCACCATAATTAGAAGAAATAGAAGTAATGAACAGCAAAGATATGCTGATCTTAAAGAATTAACAGAGCAAAACATACAATATGAGCAAGAAATCTGTGATAAATAGCCGAATTGAACCTCCCTCCATTTCCAGTCCTGATGAATTCCATTAGTGTATCCAACACAACTTCCTAAAAAAAATCAAACACGGAAATCATTAAAAAATACGAATTTTACCGAAGTTAGAATAAATAATTAAAAGTACTGACCTTTAGAGCATCTTCAGATTTCGGCGATACTGCAACATCGATGAGAGATATAACAAACTCATCGAACTTAGAGCGAAGCCAGGTTTTATAGATAACGTCAGTGTCCGGCTCGTCGTTGTCTTTGTTGTGGGTGGGGCGTCGGGTGGAGGAAGGGAGGTCAGGCAGGAGAGGAGAGAAGAAAGAGTGGAGAGAGAGGAGAGATTCGAGGACATGTTGAGGAGGAAAGTTAGGGGATACGTAAGTGAGAAGGAGAGGGAGATTGTTTATGTGTGTTCTTGAAGAGAGAAGTTGGTTACCTAGGGTTTTGAGTTCTCTTAGACTGTGTTTTTTAGTGTTTCTAGGCTTGTTCATTGGAGTTGGAGGAGCAGCAGCCATGGTTACTTCTTCGCTTCGCTTCGCAATTGGAGGGAAAGCAGAGGTAGAGGGAGGGAGGGGAACGGAGAGCATTGTTTAGGTTTTGCGGGGCTGGGCTGGGCTGGGTGGGTGGAGAGTCATTCAGGAACACAGGCCCATGGATCCATCCAAAAACTTAAATTTCTTTCTTCTTTCTGTTTTTTGGGAAGAAAAAAATTGCTAATTTAAGTGGAAAATAGCTGATAATGTGAAACTTGGAACACAAGCTATATTAGTAGTATTATTATTAGTTTTAAAAGGCCTTCATTTTTTATGCGACTCTCTATAATTGTGGTTTTTCTACGGCACTGACAAATATTTTTCCTTCTTTTATTTCATGCATCATTTATAGAAAAGGCAGAAATACCTTTTATTCTCATTGTCCACCTCGCTTTTACCCGGCAACACACGTTACCTTGTACTTCCACCTTCATAATAGTTGCATCTGAAGCTCGGAGAATGTTTTTATAAGCATATAAAAAATACATTGCCATGCATCAAGAAACAGTCACCAGTCAATTATCACTCGGCATGCACTGGTTAGGAGAGATAGAGTCGTCGATGAAGACTACAACATCCATGGGCACCTCTGACCTCTCTCTCTCTATATATATATCCAATAACAATACATGCATGCTAACTCCACCGCTCGAGGAGCATAAGATTAATCACATGAAATATGAACCCAAAATTTGTACAAGGATCAAGACAAGGCCGTTCGATAGAAGCTGATTCCACTATGTCGTTCAGGATCACCTATGCTTGTTTGTGTCTGGCTGTGTCCAGTGTGTAGCCGCCTGACTGCCTTTCTGATGACCTCAAATTCGCACGCATTCCCTTCATTGAATTCTGTTGATTTAAAGATAGACAAGAACTTCCTCGGGTATCTGATGCTGTCTTCCATCCTCATGATCTCCTATTTCATATGTTTCGAGCATCTTTGGTCCCAAGTTGCTTCAGAGAATCTGGACCGACGAGGAATATGCGTCTTGTTGTTTGGTATCTGAAAACAACTACTCCTTTGAATGATGTCCTTGGTATTCCATCCTAGAAATGAAAACGAAAAAAATCAAGCGGGGGCACAATTGTTCTCAATATGAAGAGAAAAAATCAGATTCTGAACAAAGAAAAGACATGCATAACCATGACACAGTGCCACTCAGAGAATGGATTTTTATTTGTTAACACTGAACATTTGAATAGTGAAATGTCCCAAGAAATCTGAAGTGGCATGACGGGAACTACTCAATCCAAATTATATACTTGCGAGAATATCATAAAGTCAATCATTTTCTCATCCCATTCCATTTTGCGAAACTTTATCCAAACAAGAGCACAAATACCTTCCACTCTTCGAAAATACCAAACTGGTGTGCAATCCTTTCAAAGTCTGGTTGGTCCTTGTACTGGATACGTACATCACCCTCTATATTATATGCCTTAAGAACAGCATCAGTTCCTTGGATAGGTTTAGCTTTTCTTACAATGTCGGCAAAATGCTTTGTATACTTGTCCTGAGAAGAGTAGCATTACAAGATTCATTGACTAGAAAAGATATGAGGTCTCCTTCACTTTACATGAATTAAAAGATTCATTACCCTCATCAGGTAGCTTAAATCCCTTGACTTCCAATCAACCTTTTGAAGAAGAGGCAAAAGTTAAAATATAATTTAATGATATGCATTATACATGAAGAAACTTGAACTAGGGGAAAGATGTTGAATACATGATACCTTTACATTGTTCAGCTTAATAGGTTGGAGATATTGTTGGAAAAACTGCCCCAAACTAGAGCCCTGTGATCATACATCCACAGTCAATTAGTGGGTATAGACAGCTGACCTGTGATATTTTTATATTATGAAAATAAACTTTCTTTTACTTATCCCCTACATGTTTTCCAATGAATGATTGGCTGATTTGTAAGCTTCTGCCTAAGCAGTCCTTGATGCATTGATACTAATCAACACTCGCTTAATATGCATGCCTGATGTGGAGATGCATCGAAACAACTAAAAAGAAACCAACAAGTGCACTAGTATATAGATGGCCATACATACATGCTCGCCAAAGTTATATGTTCTGCACACTTCTGGACGAAGGAAATGTCGACCTTTATGATTCTCCTTCAATCGCATCCAATCATCCCAATAAGTGGGTTTTTGTTAAGGAAAATGTTAGTAAAATGCCTCAGCTCACACTATAAGCCTGACTTCAAAACAATATATACAATTGAAAAAGGATATGCTTTTGGCCATTTAGGGGATAGTTCGTCCCAAATCGATTTAGTCAGCATCCACCCAAGTCCAGGAAAGAAATCTGACCGATAAAGTTCATCTGCAGAACATCAAATAGAAGATCAGAAAAAACTAGTTAGTCCAAGGTCCTTGTTTTAGCTCATTGAAAGTTAAATTGATCATCACAAGGATTTATTTTAGAGTGAGGGTGGCAGTATAAGGGAAGCAAGTAAAATGAACTTACAAGGATCATGCACAAACTGCTTTTGTCCATTGTCATTCCATGAGGAAACGGCCATAATGGACCTAACATGTTGGAAATCAAATGAGAAAGAAACTAGCTTTCCAAAAGCCTAAGATCCCCTGCTTTTTTATATTAAAATTTAATGTGCAGGAACTAGAAGACAGAAAAAGACATACTTATCCTTGTCAAGAAGAGCTGCCGCAGCCTCAAAGTAATCAAAAAAATCAGGGGCGATTTCCATATCATCTGTTTGAGAAGCAATACTTTAGAATTTAATTTCTCTCACGTGCCCAAGTGAATATGGAGGGGAGAAAAGAAGTCCACCTTCAAGTATAATTACTCGGCTGAAATTATGCTTGTAAAATAATTGATCCATTGCCCATTTATAATGCCCTAATGAAGATATATCTATAAGTAAGTATCTTTCAGAGGAAATCTATTACACAAGAAGTATTTGTTGCTTACTTGCAATCTTGTAATATGCAATCAATTCCCCAGGCCTTTCTGTATGCACTGGTTTGGAATCCAAGTGCTGCAAATGAATGAAAAAGAAACGAATGAAACCAAGCATTACAAGTGGAATGTGAAATGTCCTCAAAGCATGGCTTGGCATACCACAAATTTACAAACATTATACATTCACCAAGGTTATTATAGCAGATGATAACCTTACATGCACACATAGCAGATGATAACCTTACATGCACACGCAAAAATACATAGATTACAGTTTACCTGAATGTACATTAGCTGATCATAACCCATAGCCTTGCTTCTGACATTTGGGTCTGTTCCATCCTGAAAAATTGGAAAAAGATAAATTATACTATATACTAAAAGAGATCATGGTTCATTTACTGTTCATTGTGAGACAAATCACTGTAGATTACAATAATATTGCTCAGTTTTCGGGTCGGTTCGGTTTGCCGGTTTACTGATTTTTTTTATATTTTGTATAGTAAAATAACCACTTTGTCTCCCGAAAAAGTAAAAAAAACAGGTGCTACTTGGAGGGGTGCCACGGTAATTACACATTTTCGGTCTGGTTCGGGTCAGGTCAGGTCATAGGAAATGAATTTTTTATCATTTTTTTATTTTTTATTTGCTCTTTTGTTAAAGTTTTTGGACTTTTTTTTTATTCTTTTATTGAATTTATTTTCCCATAATAATAATAATAATAATAATAATTTTTTCTTGCTTCCTCTTTTGTTAATGTTTTCGAGTTTTTTCCTCGGGGTAATTTAATAATTTTTATTGTTTTAGCAATAACAGTAATGATATTTTTAGATGTTAAGCCTTGGATGTTGTTGTTGTTATAATAAGGTGTGTTGATGTGTTTCATTATATTAAACCTTGCATGTGTATGTGTGTTTGTGTATTCAAACTAGCTAAATCTATTAATTGTTTCAATTCTAACAGTTATAAAAATTGTTTGCTCGGCCCGCATCGCAGTGGGAGCAATTTAACTAGTTATTACCAAAAAAACGGAATAGCTATGTGGGGTTTCTTGTGCAACATCTATTGGACAATAGGTGCGCAAGCCATGCTCACAACTACACCTAATCTGCATTTTAACAAAGGAAGGAGGAAAAAAAACTAATGCCAGCACCTGAGATACAAATAGTGGATACTTTGAAGCAACGGAGCTTTGATACCTGTGAACTTGGAAAACCAGTCAGCTAGGGTGTAGGATTGAATTCAATGCAGTAGAAAACAAACTACATGAACATAAAACATACTTCAAAACAGACTCAATTGTCCGTTCTAGATAGTCAGCACGATTGCATGCCATGATCACAACTGCTGCCACTGGTACCTGCAAGAAGAGGTGGGATTGTATAATTTGAAGTAATGACTTCAATGGCGAAATAGATGTAAAAAGAAAAGAAAAGCCAGAAATTATCCACGGTTCAAGAACTGTACCTTATCAACCAATTTTTTAAGTCCTTTTCCTGCAACATCAGCATAAAGAACATGCTAAGTTTCTGAAAATGTTTCCGTAAATACAGAGAAAAAAAAAACGGCAGATGCAAACTGCCCGAAAGAAAACCTGGCTAGATAGGAACTGGCAGCAATCAATGCTAATTTCAAGGAAAGGAGAACAAAAGGTAAAACATTATCAGAATTAACCTTCTACCCGTAAAAACAATTTGGTTCTTTGTACCCACCCGAACAAAGAACTTGCACATATTTCAAATTTCTCGCTTCCCCTTTTCCACGGGAACAAAATTCTTAGGGTGGTCTCCGCGCTCGCATTTTGCAACAACCTAAGACCGGATTTCTATGTACTAAAATAAAATAAAAGTTGGGCACCAATAGCAGCAAGCTTAAATAAAAGTAATGTTGGGCACCAATAGCAGCAAGCTTAAGAGCGAAACCGAAAGAGTACATGGTGAGAGCTTTCGTAGAAGTTCAAGTAGGTAATAAAAGAACATACTTTCAAGATCTTCAAGAAGCGCCTTGAGCTGTGTACACTCTTCGCTTTGTCGTTTATTTTGGTCTGAAGTTATTTCCATAAAATAAATAAATAAATAAATCCAATCCATTCCAATTCAGTAATTGTCATGAGGGGGGGGGATGAGCAGCATCACCTCGAAGAGAAACAATAGTTCCTTGCTGAGTACTAATCTGGTCAATAAGCAAACGTGATTGACTCGTACAGTGACTCTCCGATTCAATGGCGGCAGCAAGCCGACCCTCGTACTCTGATTGCGTAACAAATAACCGCATCTGAAAAATACACAAATTGTTTTCATGATTCCGCGAGAGAAGAAAAGGAGACAGTGACCCCCCCCTACCTACCTGGATATAGAAGAATGCGAGTGCGGCTGGTATCAGAAGGCATCGATAATCGCATCCCGTTCTTCCCATTCCAGCTTTTCTGTTATTGATTAATTCTTCATCGCTCTCTGATGCTCCATACGAGGGTTTGATTTTTCTTTTACCTCTCTCGATACTCTCCTAGCAGTTTCAATTTCCCAATATTCCGGTGGACCCAAATCAGCCACCCAATAAGTCCCTGCCACATTTTCCAACGTTGATTAAAACGCCAACGTCTGTTTCGGTTCACGATTTAAAATGTTTTTATATTAAAATAATATTTATAATTTTTCAAATAAAAAAAATCAAGTTTTCTTAAGAAAAACTTTCGAGACGGCATTATCATAGCCAAGTACGAGACTTCATCCTCTCAATCCACACCTTTTGCAAATGCCGTCATCCCTATTGTCGGTGCAGCGCTGTTCTTGTTCTATCCTGTTCTGTTGCTGGTTTAACTGATGATTGTATGATGTTATTGGTGCACACTCGTAGAAAGATTTCATCTTTCTTTCTCTCGTAAATTCTCAAAGATCAGCACTCCCATCCCATGGCAGCAACATTCAAGAGGCGATAGCTTGAAAAGTCAAGCCATGGAGATAGATTGACGTTCGTTTCTGTAATGTGTTTAACATTGTATGTAGTGTGTGCAATCATTAAAAGATGAATAAAATTATATTTTCCAGCTCATTTATAGAGCTGGAAAAACCTGTTTCATTTCAAAATTATTTTTTGAAACAATTAGAAATTTTTTATTTTAAAATAAATTTTTGTTAATATTTTCAGATAATTTTTATGTGTTGATATTAAAAATTATTTTTATGTATTTTTAAACGAAAAAAATAGTTTTAAAAACAACCGCAACGACTCTATCAAACAATCACTTAACGACACCATAAAAATAACTCATTTAATTTGCTTCAAGAAACAAATAATTCATTTTTAATTAATTTTAATTTTTATATTTATCTATTAAATAACTGTTAAAATAATTAAAATACACCGAACAATAAATCAATTGTAGTTTTACACTTTGCAAATTAAATAAATCAACAAACAGTTTAAACAAATTTAATCATTAATCAAATAGCTATAAAATACAATGATATTGTTTAAATGAGTTTTATCAAATACAATTTTAGAAGGTTCTGGTTTAATTAATATCCCAACAGGTCAGACTCGTTAATTGTGTGATGAAAAAAACAAATAACTTACTGAAATTTTTTTATCGATGATTTTTTTATTAATTAATATTTAATTAATTAATAAAAACATATAAAACAATTAATGAGTCTGCTCCAATAATCGGTGACTTGTCAACTTTTGTGGTAGGCCCTTGATAGATATAAGAATTATATATTAAAGTTATTCTTTTAAAATATTATTTTTTAGTATTTATATTAAGAAATAAAATTTAAAAAATAATAATATTATTATCTTAATATATTTTTAAATAAAAAAAACATTTGTTGACACAGTGACAGACGGCTAGCCTGGAATTAAGGATCACGGCATGATAACTGGCTGCCAACAGCAATTCCCTATCCCTGTTACCAGTCAAGACCAATCCTGTTGAAAAGCATCATCGACGACCGATCTCTCTTCTAATTATTGTTTTTCACCAAAATAAACCTCAAAACAAACGAACAAATCAACCATGGGATTTGGGAGGAAAAAAGCATCATCATCAGCAAAAGGTTTACCACCAAGAGAAGACACTCCTCTTATAGCCAAGTCCGCGCCTTTATCATCCAAGTCGAAGACTTTTGCAAATGTCTTCATTGCTATTGTTGGTGCTGGTGTTCTTGGTCTCCCTTATGCTTTCAAACGCACAGGTTGGCTAATGAGTCTTATTATGCTCTTCTCTGTTTCTGGCTTAACTCATTATTGTATGATGTTGCTAGTCAATACTCGTAGAAAGCTTCAATATTTTTCTGGTGGACTCTCAAAGATCAACTCTTTTGGTGATGTGGGTTTCACTGTTTGTGGTTCTGTTGGGAGGTTCGTTGTTGATGTCATGGTTGTTTTGTCTCAAGCTGGGTTTTGTGTTGGGTATTTGATATTTATTGCAAATACTTTGGCCAATCTATTCAACTCGTCACCACCCAATAGCCTGGCTTCTCAAATCCTTGCCCTTTCAATGTCAGCTAAGAGCTGGTATATATGGGGTTGTTTTCCTGTTCAATTGGGGTTAAATTCTATTGCAACGCTGACCCATTTGGCTCCTTTGAGTATATTTGCTGATGTTGTTGATCTTGCTGCCATGGGAGTGGTGATTGTTAAGGATGTTGTTATAATGATGGAAAACAGGCCTGAAGTTAGAGCATTTGGAGGTTTTTCTGTGTTTTTCTATGGGATGGGTGTGGCTGTTTATGCATTTGAAGGGATCGGTATGGTCTTGCCAATAGAATCTGAAATGAGAGAGAGGGAAAAGTTCGGGAGAATCTTAGGGCTGAGCATGGGGCTTATTTCAGTGATATATGGAGCTTTTGGCGTGCTGGGTTACTTTGCTTTTGGGAATGAAACCCAGGATATCATCACTGCTAATTTAGGGCCTGGACTCATTAGCCTCCTGGTTCAACTGGGTCTCTGTATCAATCTGTTCTTCACATTTCCCTTGATGATGAACCCTGTTTATGAGATAGTGGAGAGAAGGTTTTGGGGTGGAAGGTACTGTTTGTGGCTGAGATGGGTATCCGTCTTGGTGGTTACTGCGGTGGCCTTAATGGTGCCGAATTTTGCCGATTTCTTGTCCTTGGTGGGGAGCAGTGTATGCTGTGGGCTGGGATTTGTTTTGCCAGCTTTGTTCCACCTGCTGGTGTTCAGGGAAGAGATGAGCTGGAAAGGGTGGAGTATCGATGCTGGGATCGTGGCCTTAGGCCTTGTTCTTGCTGTTTCAGGGACATGGTATGCTCTCATGGAGATCTTTGCTGTCAAGGTATAGGAGGGCGGGCAGCATCTGTGCATTCCTATCCCCATCACCTCTTCACTGTGACACTTCCTCGCCGGTCTGAAAATTGTAAGACTCTTCTGTCTGATTCATAACCACGCTGCATTATACTTGTCCTTTCTCTGGTATATAGAATTATAGATAGCAGAGAGGGCTCTAAGGTTACTCTGTATTTAAATTGCTGGATTCAATTTGAAAAAAAATAGAACAATAAAAGAAATTCGTCGACTGTGTTTCAATGATACCTATAGGCTTCTTGAACTCAAATGTATATTCATGAGTCGGGTCCTAAGAAGATCACCATGCACTGCGTTACTGCTTTGTTTATGTATTTCAACTCTATTCTTTAATGTGGGGCTGTATTTTTATCGAGCTATCCAGGTCTTATGATATAGATTGTGGAGGATTTGGTGTTTTACCCCTGCTCAAATTAGATTTTTTTCCCAAGAAGCTAACCCGGTTCATGAGCCCTTCATCACCGAGGCTCTTTTATTACGTTATCTTAGTTCTATAACTAGTGATAGGTTAACCGGGTTGAATCTGTTTTTTTTTTTTTTTTCATGAGATTACCTCAATCTTATCATCCACACCACGGGTTTGGCGGGTTGAATCAGATTATTTACTATCTATGTTTTTTCATCTGATTTTTTTTTTGAATCTCATCATTAAAAAATTGGTTGACTGAGAATATAATTTATTTTGATTTACTTCATACGAGACTATCCAGGTCTTATGATCTGGATTACAGGTTTGAAAATGGAAACTGAAACTGTATGTTTTATTTTAATCATTCAATAGCAAATCAATAAAAAATTAGATTTCATAATTTATCTGAGTTGAGTTGCTTTGCTTTCCTATCAACCAGGGTCAATTCAAATAAATTGAACATGCTGTCTTTTTAATATTAGAAAATAGATCATCATGATATTTTTTATTTAATCTGTTTTTATGATGTGTTTGAGTTGTTTTTAGATAATCACACCAGGTCACGCTTGGCATGGTTATAATATATATATATATATATATATATAATATCACGAAAACCTGGCACTATATCAAACACGAGACAGGGGAGTCAATCCTCTATTGTTTACATGAGTTTGATGTATTAGAAGAAGAAAACAACGGCATGGCAAATGCTATGGAACGCGGAGAGAACTCGAAGGGTCCTAGAAAAACAAACAGCTAATAATAATAATAATAATAATAATAAATAGTTGATTGTGGCGTGGCGTGGCGTGAATGGAAGGATGACGAGTGGACAAAACAAAGGAGGGGGACAGCTCACACCCGAAGGGTCCGAGCAGACAGGCACCGCCACGACGATGGGGATGGCTTGATTATTGTCTGTGCTGTGATTGTGAATACTATAATTTTACAAAAGACTTGGACATTTTTGTACCCACGACAAGATTTTAGGGTTTTGAGCGATCATCCAATATGACTGTGAGCTTTCCTGGGAGAAGACTGCAACCAACCGAGGGAGGCATCTCTTTTCGTACAACAATACTCAAAATGAAGCAATTCTTTTCCATAAAAACAAAACAATTTCAGTCTACGCAGGCTACAAAACTGTGCCGTGGTCAAGGGGAGAAACCTGGCTAACCCTAGTCTGTCTGTTCATAGGCGCAGCAAAGTCTTCCATGATTGGATGGATGCGTTTCAATCAACCGTAATCCGAGCTGACAGGCAAATTGGACAATCAGCATGGAAAGTAAAAAAGTCATTCCATGTGATCGTAGAAAAGAAACGCAACCCTCTCTGCGCTGTTATTTGACTTGATGGCGGACGGGCATCCATCCTTCCTTTACCTATCCAGGCTCAATCACTCCGTCCTCGTCACCGCAAACATTTATCCTCGAATTGATTGCCTGCCGGTGATGTGAGCGAGCCAGCTCGCCCCTCCTATTACTCGGAGAGAAATATCTTAAGAAGATATTTGCCGCCGGTCTCCTGCACGCACGCACGCATCCCATTGCACCGTTTCCTGCTTGATATTTTGCAATCATTTAATGGTGTCTCGGCAATGCAGGGCCAGAGCCAAGATGCAGGAGCATGCACTGTGACCTCAAAAATCCTCTCTCATTGTCGACTTTCTATTCATCTTGTCCGTCTTAAACTGAAACTCTCCTTCAATTCTGAGCAATATCGCGATCAGAGATGAGGAATTCACCAGTCGAGGGTGTTCTCACCTTTCCTCCCAGATCGATGTTTTTGAACCGAGTAAATGTCGAGTGCCAGTGGTCGGTCTGATGATCAAAAGTCAATAATAAAAGGTCCCTTTTTATGGCTCTCTTCCACGGGCAGCACAGCATCTTCTAGGTGGTACAGTGAAAGAAAATCAAGTTACTCAGATGCGTGCATGTTGATGTAAACAAAGTGGGTGGAAGGACAACTAGAAGAAGAAGAAAACACTATTTGAAGATAAAACCGAGACTACGTCCGTCCTCTTTTCTTTTGTACTCCTTTTTTACATCTGTCCAAGATAAAATAGAATTTGAAGAAGCAGGGGGCGTGCACCTGCAGTTGGATCCGGACTCTTCTTCTCCCAAGGCTAAGGGAGGTCCCTAAACCCTTCCTCACCTTAACCTTCCCAATCTCAAGTGTTTTTCTACGAGATTGCAAGTAACCACGAGCACGAGGAGGAGTGGAATATCGAGACACCGATCGATCATGCACCGAACACTGAAAATAAGACACCGACCGATCGATCGATCGCTAGAAGAAGAGCGCTTCAGATCAGCGCTGTCAAGACACCGGTGGTTAATTAGTACAAAAAGAATCAATAAATATTGTCTCGAGACATTGTAAAATAAGATGAAGAGTGTTGAAAAAGAGATTCGCCTTAAAATAATTTTAAAGAAAGTGTGCAGTCCTGTTTTTGCCCTGACATGAGATGACGACTAAGTTTAACCCAACCATTTATAGAAGAGCGTACGTACTGACGGTGAACCTCATAACAAATTGACAGTCTAGAAATTGAAGACTTTTCTTCAAACCAGCAGTGAACTACAATTCATATTGGCATGCAGACTGCGATTGCAGTAGCAGCAATTTGACCGAAGAAGTAGAGGCAGAGGGGCAGTTGCTTTTCTGAACCAAAAATAGGGTAATGTTTTTGGCTTGCTCAATAGCCGTGAAGGCTGCCTGCTTGACATCGAATTCACTCCCTGTATTCTACTACTGGCCACAACTCAGTGCCCCCACGAACGAATTCAAGTGAAGTCGGACGAATTCAAGTGAAGTCGTTGAACAGCAGAAGTAGCAGAGCAGGCTGGGACAGATCAGGAAAAAAATCAGAAGATGATTCCCAGTCGCTCATTCAGTCAAACAAAACAAGCATAGTTTATCAGTCAGTAGAATTCCCTTTCACTTTCACCAAAGTTGATTCCCGGTTTTCCACAAACAACAAACGCAAACGAGTACACACCAGAGAGAGGTGGAGAGGACGTTCTTTTCAACTTTCAAGTCTCAAAGTAAAGTGTGCCCACACGTTGCAGCTGTCTCCAGTCCATTTCCCTCCTTTTCTCCATTTCTCCCCACCTCACCCCTCTTTATATATCCCACCCATCCTCCCCTCCATTCCCCACCATCCCCTCCCCTCCCACCACCACTCAAAATGTCACAGCAATCTGATATCTCTTTATCATTCTTTTATGTCCTCGTATCGTTATTATTTATTCACCATGTCTTTGCTTCTGCGAGTACTACTCCACAAGTTCAAACCTTCAACACAAAACCAGACATTGTAAACCCAAAACTTCCACCAAGAACCCTCTCCCCCTCTAAAAAATTTGAGGGCTCATCAGATTTAGTCCATCTTCGTTACCATATGGGTCCAGTCCTCTCTTCAACACCGATAAACATCTACCTTATCTGGTATGGCCGTTGGGCTAATTCTCAAAAACTTCTCATCAAAGACTTCCTCAACTCCATCTCCCCCAACACTGCTGCCGCCAAGCCCTCCGTCTCTGAGTGGTGGCGCACCGTGTCGCTGTACACGGATCAAACTGGGGCTAATGTCTCACGTTCAATACTCATAGCTGGTGAATATACTGACAGTGCTTATTCACATGGGACTGGCTTAACAAGACTGACAATCCAACAAGTGATAGCTTCAGCAGTAAAGTCTGCACCTTTCCCTGTAGATCACAAGAATGGGATCTACCTTATACTGACATCACAAGATGTGACTATGCAAGACTTTTGTAGGGCAGTGTGTGGATTTCATTATTTTACATTTCCATCTATGGTTGGATACACGCTGCCTTATGCTTGGGTAGGTAACTCAGACAAACAATGTCCCGAAGTATGCGCCTACCCTTTCGCAGTCCCTGGTTACATGGGTGGAGGGGGGCCAGGAGCCTTGAAGTCACCAAATGGGGATGTGGGCGTGGATGGAATGATTAGTGTTATAGGCCATGAACTTGCAGAATTATCTTCAAATCCTTTAGTGAATGCCTGGTATGCCGGGGAGGACCCAACAGCACCAACTGAGATAGGGGACTTGTGTGAAGGGTTGTATGGAACAGGTGGTGGTGGTGGGTATATAGGGCAGGTTATGAGGGACAGGCAAGGTAAGACTTTTAATATGAATGGCAGAAGAGGTAGAAAGTTCTTGGTGCAATGGATCTGGAGCCCTGAGTTGAAGGCATGTTCTGGTCCTAATGCTCTGGACTGAATAGGGTGGTGGTCTTTTCCGGGACCAAGAAAAAAGGGGAGAAAAAAAATCTAGAAGAGAAGAATAGACTATGGAATGCTAAAAAATCTGGTTCTATGCTCTTGAACCATGATTTCTCTTTCAATTTTTCTGAGTTCTTGGTTTGATATGATGATGGAAATTTGATGCATACACAGGTGATGAGGGTGGAGGTTGGGGGAAGGGAAATTTTCATTTTTTTGTATTTCTTTTTATTTTTAAAAATAATTATAGTTCAGATGTAGAAAGAGATGATGATAGATTTTGAGTCAATATTTAAACAAGAAACTTATCGATTTACATGTAGACTTGATTGTTTTTTTAATGGCCTTTTCAGTAGATTTTTCTTTGCATTTGATGAATTCTGCCTGAGCAAAAGCAAAAGGCCAACTGAATACTTTTCTTGAATGCCAGGATGTAATTTTTGTGAATCCTTCTCTTGGTCTTGTTTGCCATGGCCCATGCACAACTCTTCAATCTAGACCTCGTTAAGTTTTGCTGGATTTGGAGAAGCTTGGATCTTTTTTCTTCCAATCCCAGTTTCTCCTTTTCTTTTTGAAAACTTCATCACATTATCAGTTTTAAGATTCTTGCTGTTGATTTTGAACTAACAGTATCAGACAATGGTAGTCAGTTATTGTTACAGCTAATGCATAATAACAGGGAGTTAAGCAATTGGCAACAGGATGATTACTTAAAGCTTGAAGGAAGCTGCGTAGCAGAGCATGAATAGTACATGCTTTGCCTTTTCCATAAATCTCAAGCACTAACCCACTGGTTGCTAGAGAGAGGACTCGGGATGGGGTCTCAATATATCCCATGTACATAAAGCCAAAAGTGAGCTCTGAATCTTTATTTGTTAATTGCTATTTCCAAGTTAAGATACTTGATGTGGAGTGTAATCTTGGATTGTGCTGCTACAGATAGATTATAATCCAAAGTCAAATAAAGGCTCAAATAGCAAACCCTCCCCTCCCATTCACATGATAGAATCTTCAAAGTAATAATGTTTCTTTTGCCTGCTTTTCTGGTAGCGTCTTCCTGTGTGTTTGACACTCTAAGTTGTGATTTTAAAACCTTTGTATTAATTAAAAAACGTTTATTACATTTGAAAAAAGGGAGCCTTCGGCTGTTGTCATCTCAGGAAATTTGAAAATGAGGCCGTGGCTTGGAATAATGATCAGACAAAGGCCAAACACATTCCTGTCCTCTGATTAACCAGGTCTATTGGAAGGCTTGGCAGGCCACCGCAGAAGAGCAATTTAATGGAACATTTGTGATGCACAGCTAATATTTGGGACCCATAATTAAAGCACATATTACTATGGTTGATTAGTATGACGATTTAGGAGCGTTGCCTGATTTTTCAGGTCCATGGGAAAGTTTTTTTTTTTATAATGAGGATGTCTGAGTTTTTTGCGTATATCATAATTAAATTTTCAGGTTTACGGGACATCTTATAAGTCTAATAAACAATTAAAACATCACATAAATGACAGACATACCTAGCAAAATTTTAACTTGATGGGATAGGAGGAATACAAGTCTAGCAAGATTTTAACTTATGGGATAGGAGGAATACAAGCCTTCTCTTCTCTGTAACCAAGTGTCATCTTTCATCTTACTAGTGGTGGCCCCGTTTGGTGGGGTAACATATCAAATGCACAGTTAAATAAAAAGGTTTTGGATGCTTTGGTTGGTGTGCAGCTGGTCCACTGAAACTCTGCAAGATGATAATGAAATAAAATCCTAAGTCAGCAGATGTCCAGGGTTCATGGCCTAACTCAGCAAGACTTTTTAAAAACTGTTCAAACAAACAGATGCGGCGATGCCTTCATTTTCCTAAAGGTAATGCTGATTACTGATAGTTAATTCTGAGCTCAGGGAGTTGTTTTTAGTTACCATGCTGGACAAACATAAAAAAAAAAATCCATTGCAATTCCTCTCGCTCCAAGTGGTATCATAGCAGTCGATCTCGGGAGGCTGGAAGACTCATTTGAGTCTGCTAACAGGGAGCATTCACTGAAATACGAACAAATTATAAAGATGCTGGGGATGTATGATATTAAAACCGGAAGAGTAAGAGCCAGCTTAAACTGTTGGATGCACAGCCACGACTGGTTTGATTTAGTTTGGTTCGGTTCGTTCCATTGTGCATGAAAGCTGCAAATGAGAGAGAAAAACATAGCAGGCTCTTATACAGATTCTCTCACTCCGTGTAAATAACATAGATAAAGTGTATCCTCCCATATCATCGGGTAGTATCTACATTTTAGCACATAAATAAAACACATAATAATGCAGATTGCCCAACAAGGAAAGGACCTTTTCCCTTACTTTCAGCAATTTGTGCAAGTGCTCGTTAATTACTTCCCAGAATATTACCATAAAGAGCAATCCATCATTGGAAGGTTTTACACTCAGCATAATCTCCCGTGACTCGCATTAATTGACCAAATTGGATTTAATAGTTACATGTGTAGCACAAAGATACAATGTTGATTTCTTGTTTTCAGATTTACAATATCGTATCTTGCTCCTCCAACCCCACCCCCCGCTTCTGCCTAACTGGTTGCTACGAGACAGCCACACCACAAGAGATATTTTGGCAGCGGAGTTAAGACTGAAAAACAGGACCCGTGATTAATGACGGTCTTCTCCAAGAGTTCTATCAAATTCTTCTTCTATTGTCAACTCGTGCTTTCTTGGATGCAGGCCCGGCTTGAAGATGCTCACTACTTGATTGTATCTAAAAGAGAAAAAAACATTTCAGGTAAGATTTAACGCTAGGAATCTTTTAGGGAAAAAAAAAACAAAGAAAGAAATATTGCAGTTAAAAGGTTTTCACCTTATTAAGCTTCTCCCTGACAAATCTAACAGTCTGATTCATTGACTGGGATGGAAAGTAATCCTGAAAATTATCACAAAATTGTGAATTATACACTATCCCATTTAAACAATAATCCAAAACAAATCATAAAAGTTAAATTATGCCATACTTATAGCTGTGTTGATCTGAAAAGGTACTGCATTTTCCCCAGAAAAATACTACTCTACAATCTACATCAAGTGGCATCTTAAACTTAGTTTTGTAATTTAAGGGAGTGAAGATTGTACTAGATAAATTCAAAATGTTAATGTGGACAGGATACTCGGCACGGTAATTATCAATTTCCAAACCAGAAATTGACACTCGTTACAAGTTTGGACTGATCAACTCAAATATGAAACAGGGTTGAGTTATATCAGCTCAGCAGGTAGCTTACTCAATCCTCAGTTTTTGTCCCAAGAAACCCACTAAAATTTTAATACCAGAAACAGTCATGCCAATGGAACGCGCCGACAAAACATTTACCTGGTCAGAGGAAACCCTTGTAATAGGAGGATCACCTATCTGATGAATATCTTGTGATTCTCCAGAGTCCCTACAGAAGTGTAGGACACATTAACCATGCGCATAGGAAGTGAAACTGCACAAATGAACACTTTCGTAGAGGGGAGAGAATGAACATAAAATGTAAACAGAGTACCAAGATTGATTAGAGTTGAGGTGCTGAGAAACGTGGTCAATCTGCGATGCAAGCAATGAAGCCTGGCTCGAAGTGCGCCCGCTGTGAACTTTGGGACCCTTGGTTCTTCCAGCTGAGACCAGCAAACACAGATACAAAATCCTTAACATCCAGGCAAACTAGAATCATAGAACCAAACTCTAATTGTTCACAGAAACAGAAACTGACGGTTCAAACGTGCGAAAACTTCCTTCTTTCTGCCCTCTAACTTATCCTTTGTGTCAGAGACGGTCTCAAAGTAAGGAGCATAGGAGACCTGCAAAGGGTTCCCTAGAAAAATAGATTCGTCCAATTTCCTTTTAGCAAACCTAGAAATTAAGCACATGATTTATTATTATTGGATAAGATAAAAAAATCAAAGCCCAGAAGTTGAAAAGGATGGATGAAATCATCAGCTCACCTGGCATTGCTGATCAGACGAAATTTGATCCAGTACACATCAGTAAATTGTTCACAATCTTCTGCATCCATTGCTTTACACCTTCAAACATTTTTTTTTCTTTCCTTTTTATAAAAGAATGATATTAAGAAAATTGAAGTAGAAAAAAATGAAACAGAAGAAGAGGAGAAGTGAGTTTTACATACTCTTCAACGTCCCCGTAAGAGGCAAAGAGTTTGAACAAATCATCACCGCATCCCAAAGCAGGAACGTTCCTCACTATCAAATATCTGTTAAAAAATAATATTTTTGTTAATCCGATTTTATGAAAACAAGAAGAAAACAAGAGATAGATAGAGACCTTGACTCGTCACAGACAGTGTAAACACGAACCGCCGTTGGGTGAGGAGGAGGAGAGCGGTCTCTGGGTCGAGGAGGCATGGCATCTCCTGATTTGGTTTTGTTGATATGTTGATGCGGCCAAGGTATTTTCAAAATACCTTGAAATCAAGACATATAAGGGTAGCGCCATAAGACATTGAGCTATGGGAGCATAAATGAAAAGTGGATGAATCTCTAAGGGCCAAATTATAGTTTACCCCAAAAGAAGAATAATGATTTAAAAAATATAAAAAATAACTAGCACCCTGCTTGTTAGCCAGTGAAGGCAAAGGCCAAAATTACAAAATAAAAAGAAAATAAAAAAGGACAGGCTTGTAGAGAAGACGAGGAAGAAGAAAGGAAGACCTTTATTAGGGCAAGTCTAACGCATCAGCTATCAGAAGAGCTACATTCATAAATCTTTATTTCATTTCGTAGCCAAAATGGTTGTTCCGTTTTTGAGGTGCTATTTGTACGTAGCTGCTCCGGAGACAAAAGCCATAGTACATTTTTATACTGTTCAACGTAAACATGAGAGTCAAGAAGAAGAATTGGTCGTGCATTTCTTTGCGGCATTTCCTCAGTATCCATGCATACAAAAAAGAATCGACAAGCGAATAGTCATGCAAAGAACATAACAAAAGAAACCCATAAGCCTTACAGAGTGGGAGAGTAGAGACAGACGCGAAGAAGACAGAGCCGCCACCGAAGGAAGCTGAACTGATAAAGAAGAAGAAGAAGAAGAAGAAGAAGAAGAAGTGCTCAAAAGGGACCCATTCAGATTCCATTTACGGGAAGCAGACGCGAAATGGAGATGTCGGTGATAAAATTGTGGAGGCGGGTGGAGGAGGCGATGTGAGGAGGAAACAGAGTGTAAAGATCGGAGCTTGGTGCATAATCTCTGCATTTCGAGTAGGAAAATAATGGGTTTTGATTTGATTAGAAAGTAAAACCATCAGAGGTTTTAATCACTGCTCTTTTATGTAAATTATATTATATACAAAATCGTATAATTAATTATATAAAAATAATAATTTGATTGTTGGAGTGTTTTTCAAAAGAAATTGTTTAATTATATAACTTAATTTTATTAATTATATAATTAATTGCATAATTAAACTATACACAAAATAATTATATTTTATTTTAAATAATATAAAAAGATAGCTATCTAAAATGATTTTTATCATTAGAACACATTTTAAGAAAAAACAATATATATATATATATATTATTCAAAAATCTATTTTAAAGGGAAGCATATTAAGAAGCTTTTGGCACTTGATGAGAACAGTCGTAGCACATATAAGCAATTCCATCCTTCAGCTGGTGGACGAGTGCCATCTGTGCTGAATGCTTTTGATGCAGAAAGGAAGCAGCTAGTGGCTGTATGTATCGCATCAATGTCCATTTTCTATTTAATTCCTTATAGTGAAAAATGAAGCCTCATCTATGTAAATGGCCCATACAGATAGATGGTGGGTCAAGAGTAATCAGAAAAAAAAAGTAAAAAAACAGTAGAATATCTCTTGACTATTTAATGTGGTATAGCAGGTCACTTGGTTTTAGTCAGTGAAATGTGAACCTTAAAAAATCCTAACAATGACAAGTGTTAGTAATGATGCAGCTAAATTTTATCAGGTGATTGGAATAGAATTTCCCCTTTACGGCATGCTGCTCTGTCCACAAGTGCCCCCAACATGTCCTGCTGAATTGTGGTTCAGCTTAACTGGCCCTTGTTATGGTTGGTTGATTTTCTTTTTTCTCTGCATGAATTAGGTGGGACTTCTGACAGAACATGGTTATGCAAGGAGTGTAGCACAATTTACTGCGAACATTTCCTGGACAATTGCAGTTAAAAGAACAGAGAAGTCTTTAGCGCCTGGAGTTAAGTTTGGTCCTGGACGGGTCGGAGAAAATGACATTCCCCCACACAAGCCTTTATTTTCTTCACCCCTCAGCTGCACCACCACCACAAAAGCCCTTCTCCGTTCTTGAAAGTTCAGCCGCTGTTGCTACAGCCTGCAGTGTTAAATCGATACAAGAGAAATTGTCAACGAAACCTGAGAAAGATATTTTTCCAGAGAAGCAGTTGCCTTCAACTCGCCTGTCAGATGCGCGTTCAAGTCCTGTTCCTCCATTCACCTCAATGACTACATCCGTCTCAGCTGTCAATAAATCCGAAGCTTTCACGGAAAGAGCAGAATCAGTACCAAAATTAAATTCCAATTCTGCATTTAATGTGCTGAACAGTAGTGCGGGTGTGATAAGGCAAATCAAGGGCTCCTCCGTTTAAGCTAGCTTCATCAGAACTCAGCCACTCACCCTGGCATGATTGGCTTTAATGCCACGTGTGGGTTGAACCTTGCAGCCCAAATAGGAAAACTAATTGGAGTTGCTAGGCCTGCTGGGTTAGGCATTCAGTCGTCTCAGATGGCCGACGAGGTCTCTAGAACTAATTCTAACCTTGTCCGTTCAGCAAATGCCAAACTTCATAAACTCAGAGAAAATGAAGTTTCCCGAGAATTCGAGTTCAATAAAAATCAGTGATGCATTGCCCGATCCTGGGAGCGAGGCACTGGAGGCCCCGAGATCTGTTGACCAAGTCCAACCAACTTTGCAAGGGTTGTATCCAAATCCAAGACCAGATTCAGGCTCGTCACCTCATCAGAAAATGGATGCTGTCCCGCCTCACTTGAATGTAAGATACCAGTCTCCGGGGTCTCCTAGTAATGGTCGCACTGACCCTGCACAGCCAGATTTAGCCTTGCAGCTCTAAGCATAGATGAGTGTTTTCTTCTTCTTCTTCTTCTTCTTCTCAGATGATTAAGTTAACCATGGTGGTGACCCATATATGCTCCTTGCCCTTGTGGTTTGGTGTTGCATCCCAAACCACTCAACCAGGGTTCAAGCTTTGACGCCAGCACAAAACCACGTCATGGTGGGCTCGGCACTTGTGCTTCCAGGGATTAGACCAAGTCAAGGTCTCCTCAATAAGGATCCATCCAACTCACACCTAACCGCGTTGTAAAATCGCAGGCTGTTTCTGTACAGATTAATGTATCCTGATTCGTATGCTTAGGAAAAGGTTTCATCTGTAACCGTGGAAACCAAAAAAAAAAAACCATGATGTTCTAAGACTTTGATTCAACATCTTAGATGTTTTTCTCACAATAACTAAATTCAACCTCGGAATTCAATATTCAACTTCAAAACTTTTGTCGATTTTCAAATTTCGTTTCACACCATAAAATTTCTGCGTGTGGGCGATATGTGAAACACGGCTTAGCTGTCAAATGTCATCTCTTCTATCATCCAGGAGTCGCCCTTTGATAATACGATTATTCAAGTAACATCGGCCAGGAGACGAAGGTATTTCGCCTCTTGTCGTCTTTCGTTTTTACATTTTTAAAGGACAAAACGTGGGGGAATCGTATCCATACAGCATAAGGTTGTCGCCATGTCCGATGGGTCAAGCGTCACAAGCACATCACTTTGAAAACTTTGCGAGTGGGAAGTGGGAACATGGTGACTAGCTAGTCATCATTTATCGTCAACCATACCCCACGGCCCCAAAAGTAGTTGCCGATTTTTGTATTACAACATGCAATTTCTCTGAAAATCTGTTGGTATTATGAAGGGAAAGAGTCATTAAATGGGTCAGCAAATAATGTTTCCTTTGACGATTTAAGGAGGTGATCTGCAGAGAAACAACACGACCTCCTCCTTATTCTGCTCAAATCAAACATGGTGGATTTGAGGTTTCATGAGGTTGGGTTTGGCATGAAGGGATTGGTGGCGCATGTAATCATCGAGGCCAAACTTGCCTGCTTTTATTGGAGAAATGGAAGCAAATTAAATTAACAAAACAAGGGTTCCTTCCTCTGGGAATAAGATTGCGTCAAATGTTGGATTTCATTGTTTTGAAAAAGATTGATATTCTTACTAAAAAATAGGTTTCGATACTACTTAAGCTAATTTGTTTTAATACAGCATATCTTTTCTAATGAACACATGAAACGTATATCAAGGTACCGTACAAGTAATCATATATCTTTCATATGATAAAACTCAGCACACGCACGTATAGCTAAGCCCTCTTGCTGTCTCCATTGAATGAAAAATTAAAAAAAAAGCACATTCTGAAAGAGAATGATCCTTTTTGGCGTGGAAATGGGGCATGCTGCTGTCAGATTCAGTAAATCCTTCACTAACTGCCAACTCCCCAGTCACTGAGTGAAACGTGCCATCTTGGATTTCCCTTTTCACTGGGTGTCTATTTGCTGAAGCATCTCTTTCTTGGCTCAAGAAAACTACCAAATCATCATAATTTATATACTTGATGAGGTTAATGTGAGAAACAACAATCATCACCCTCAATTTACATTTCAATCACAATCCAAAAGGAGAAACAAATGAGGTTACCCCCCCATTCCTTTGACGACTCATCGTCAGCGAAAAGAAATAACATCAATCAGTAAATAAATAATCCATGTCCTTAATTCGATAGAAAAGTAATTCATAGAATAATAACTAAACGTCCTTGCTTCGAAATTCCTTCGTTGACTGAAATAAAAGGAGAAAAGTTTTCCTGGCACGCAGTTGACTTGGACTAACTAACGTTTTTCTGCATTCATCACCGGCGAGACCACTTGCCTTCTTACAAAACCATAGCGACTCCTGTCCCTCTCTCTCTCAACATTGGAAAAACAGTTATGTTTGCTAAAAGAAATAAGAAAAAGCCCCCTATCTATGAAAGAATCTAGATAATTAAGCTCAAAGTTGTTTCCTTTTTTCTTGTACCTATCTTTGAATTCTTGAAATTAAGCTCGATACTGCTGCAAGGTTATATCTTTTTGTATCTTGGCTTTTTTAGATGGGGATTTGCTGGGGTTCTTCTGCTCATAGTTCTACCACCAGTCATCTAAGTACACGTAAAGCAAAACCTCTTGCCTTTATGTATTGTTTCTTTTCCTCTTCTTTTTATTAAATGTTTAATCTTGTTAATCCAACTTGCAATCTGGAATTTAAACTGATGTGATTCAGTATCATGTTTGTTTAGCACCGTAACAACTGCGTTTCTCTTTCTCCTTTTGCTTTTGAGCTAGTTTGATATGCAGTCGTTTCACTAGCTAGGAGATGACCCTGATGCTCTACTGTTTTTGGTGTGTACTTTTTTTTCCCTGGAATTTGTTTGTTTTTTTCCCTCAACAAGGTTGGACTTTATGTCTCTTTTGTCTGATAAATAATGGAAATTTCCTTTTTTGCTTAAAGTTGTTTACTGTTTTCTTTTGTTTTTTCACAATCTGTTCATTTCCAAAATCGTTCTAACTTTCCTGCATCTAGTTCTTTCTTAATCCAAGTGTTGTTTTGGGTCAAGTTGATTTTTTACCTTAATTTGGATAATCAATACCAAAATCTCTATATTTTGACGTAATATGTCATCTCACTGCAATTTTGTAACTACAGCAGGCATATCTCAGACAACCGGCAATAATGCTTCTTCTGGGGGAAGCAATGCAACGTCATCCAGGGGCAGCGAAATCACTGCACACAGCCGGTTTTCAGCCGGGAGTGGTGATGAGGAGTTTCCAGATGGGCAGATTTTGCCTACCCCAAACTTGCGGACATTTTCCTTTGCAGAGCTAAAGATTGCCACCAGGAATTTTAAACCTGATACTTTGCTTGGCGAGGGAGGTTTTGGTCAAGTCTACAAAGGATGGCTTGACGAGAAGGCGCCAGGGAGAATTGGAAGTGGAACTGGAACTGTAATTGCTGTTAAGAGAATGAAATCTGAGAGCTCGCAAGGATTTGAAGAATGGCAGGTACTCAACCCAACTTGAGACAGAGCTAAGTACAGACAAACTGTTTTTACAGATCACCATAGAGTTTTAATATGATTGTTCAACACCTTGAAATGAATGGATTTCTTATCATCTGGAGAGTAGGAAACTTGTGATGGTTAGTAATGGTATTTAACAGTAAGTTTATATGATGTGAAACTGGATCGCCTCAAATGTTCTTTATAATGTTTATTTGGAAGTTGCCAGGAAGAGGCTAGGCAGGAGACTATACTCTAGAGCATCTTCTCTGTTTGTTAGGCATATACGTATGGTATTAAAACAATGATTCTGTGGATAAAGTGTTTGTACGAGTCCCACTCCAGATACACTTTTATGCATATGGGTCATGAAAATTGAGAAGTCAATCTCAGGCTGGTGTGCAAATTTCAAGTGGATAGTTGTCTTCCATTGGGCTTCAATTTTACGTGTTCATTTTTTGAGGTTCCTCTGATTAACCTAGTTTATCGCCTCTACTTTTTTCTAAAAAAATTATCTACTTTCTAACCTGTTCATTTTTTGGTGCAGTCGGAGGTAAATTTCTTAGGAAGGCTTTCTCATCCCCATCTTGTAAGGCTGATAGGATACTGTTGGGAGGCTAAGGAACTTCTCCTTGTTTATGAATTCATGCAGAAGGGAAGCTTGGAGAACCATTTATTTGGAAGTAAGTTGACTTTGAGATATCTGATATCTCTGCCCCCCTCCCAAGCTCTTCCTTAGGCGCAAAGGGTTTTTTTTCCCGATTTTTATGTTAGAGAAAGACAATGAAACAAGATCATTTGATTAATCATGCAACATATTTTTCATTTGACACAGGGGGTTCAGTTGTTCAGCCACTTCGATGGCACACGCGGCTAAAGATTGCCATAGGAGCAGCTAGAGGCCTTGCTTTCTTGCACACATCAGATAAGCACGTGATTTACAGAGATTTTAAAGCCTCCAATATACTGCTTGATGGGGTACTCTACTCTCTGAATTTAACGCATCTGATTTGGAAGATGTCACCAGTGGAGTATTAGCATTTTAGACCCTTCCTTTTTTGTGGTTTTATGGCAGGCTTACACGGCGAAGTTATCAGACTTCGGCTTGGCAAAATTGGGGCCTTCAGATAGTCAATCGCACGTGACAACACGGGTGATGGGAACCTATGGTTATGCAGCTCCTGAATATGTTGCAACAGGTAATCCCTTGGATCCTCAGCTGGTTTCTGCTGGTCACTTGTTTTATGATTCCACCTCAATGTTTGCTCCTAGAGCAGTCTGGTTCGAAGCCAGTTCACATGAAAGCTACTCTATACCCTTTTCATGACACTAACACATTCCCAAAACAGGGCATTTATATGTAAAAAGTGACGTATACGGTTTCGGGGTTGTCCTGGCTGAGATTTTGACTGGCTTACGGGCACTTGATACGAGCCGTCCAAGTGAGAGACATAATCTGGCGGACTGGATCAGGCCATATTTATCTGATAGAAGAAAATTGAAGAGCATTATGGATTCTCGTCTAGAGGGGAGATATCCTTCCAAAGCAGCACAGCAAATAGCTCAGCTTGCTCTAAATTGTCTTGAATCTGAACACAAGCACCGTCCACATATGAAAGAAGTCGTGGCCACTTTGGAACGAATTGACGCATCCAAGGAGAGACAAAGAGAGACTAGAACTCGCCCTAACCGTTCTGTGTCTCACCAAAACACCCAGCAACCCTTGCAATACCACTCTCCTCTTCGTCCGATTCCGGATGGAAGTCGAGGCCACCAACAATCTCCGCGAGCAAGGTAATCCAGCCACTGCCAAAGAACACGGTCCTACATCATTTTTCTACATCACAATGAATCATTTCTTGGTTTATGTAGTTCATAGAATCTATAGCGAGTTTTGTTGTTGTAATGGAGACTGAGCAACGAGTATATCAGCCATTGTAATTATTTTTAGCATAGATGTGGGGTTGTGGCGAGAAGCATAAAAACAATGTAGTTCTGCTATGTACGCAGGAAGGGGATTCATTATTGGCCGGGAATAAAACCCTTCCTTAGGGTGTCAATTTTATACAGTGAGACTAACCTGGATATCATGCTTACTGCGCATGATATTTGGGAGAATGTCTCTCAAATGTTCTTTGATGTATCTGATGAGGCCCAGATATATGAATTACACTTTATATACTTGCTTGTGAAATCAGCTGCATGCCTCGATGTTTATAAGGTGACAACAATGCAAGGTTATGCCTGCTACCCAAGAAAAGCAATTTGTGATGATATTTTCAGAGAAATTCTACATTTAATATGAGGGAAAACAAGAGGGTCAATCATTTGGCGAGGCAATCAGGTTAATTAGTCTTTTCGACGTAAAATGCGTTAACGGTACTGTCATTTAGATAAGGCATTCTAAGTAACTGTTTTGCACAGAATGCCTTATTATTGCAGTCATGGTCCTCCTGTTCGTTTGCTGTTACTGTCTGAAAAAATCTGAACCTGAGCCTCCTGAGTTGTGAAATTTTGAAATGCCCCTCTGTTTATACATTTGTAGACTGTTTATTGTCATAGATGTTACAACTCTGCATCTTATGGACGGAATCGTGGCCCTAAGAACTCCCTTTCCTTTCTCTTAGCATGATTAAGCCAAGCCTCCTAAAATTCTACTTGATAAGAAGAGATGATGACAATTGTATGGTGTGAATAGTTTGGCAGGTATACTTGACTTAAATATGTGACGAAGCATTCACTAAGGTCATTCATCTCCTCCTGTGCTTTTTTTATTTTTATGTTTTTATAGAACTATCATTTGTGCAAGTCTATTTCCCAGGGGCAGGGTTGTCGTATTAGCCTGCTTGTTACCAAAATGAAAGCTCAGTCATCATAGTTTGCTTCTGCATCTATTTTCTCAAGTGTTGAGGTTCGATACCGTTGCGAGTCTCTTCCATCAGTGGAGACTGTGGGCTTGAAAACAACATATCCAGTTACAGGACTGAAATGCTGCTAATCTCCACTGGATATGTTGCCTCAGAAGTTGACCAGCTCATGATGGAAAATGAATGTACGCGCAAATCATGATGTCTGCCTCAGACGTTGACCAGCTCGGAACAGACAAATAGTTAATGCAAGACATCATGAATTTTCTGTTTATACACGTACATTAATTCAACAGGGATATTTTCCATATAAGCCGAGGGATTTGAAATAGATACTGAGTTCAGCTAGGTCTCCTTGTTCCTCAAGTGAAAACTAATAGTAATGTTGCACGAGTGATAAGCTCACTCGTTGATCTGCACTTTCTTTCTCTGACAGTACCCGCACTTTTGTAATGTGTTTGGTGTCCTTCAAAGCAGCCGCCATTTTTCTTTGGTTTTCCCCTTTTGGCTGTTATTTAGAGTTGTCACGTCGGCAGGCCATCCATTGTTGTATGCACTATGCAGGGCTTGATGGTGTTGTTTTGGGCATGCATGTTTAATACTCTACACTCGTGCCTTGATCCAAATCTCAACCACCTTTTCTTCTTCTCTGGAAATCCAGAATTCCCTGTGAAGCTCTAGGCCTAGTCCGTTGCCCATATAATATAATGACAATTACATTTATAAATAATGACGCGCATTGACGATCTTCCTTCAAGAATCAGAAGCACTATCCTTGTATTCAAGCTGGCCTCATCTCATCACTTGGTCTTGACTGAAAAACTACGTACCAGGAACTAGAAGCTTACGAGTCAGATATTGTTTTGTAGGAAGCTCACGATCTTGTCTTATTTCTGACAGGTAAAGCTAGCCTTTTACCTTTGAATTTGCCATTTCCCGGCTATCAGCTTATGAATTCCCTGATGCTTTCAGGCACGATCCATATACAAGAGCTGCCAGAAAGAACTCTGAAAATTTGATGAGGCAGGATGGTGATGATAATGAAGCAGAATCTAAAGCAGCAAGAAGAGGGCGGCAAAATCGGAGAGCTTTTTTTTAAAATCACCGGGAATTAAGGCATATACATTCACCATTGCTAATTTTAAAACGTACGTACGGCAGAAGACGTTGAGTCCATAATGGACGTGCTCAAGGAAAATTAAAGATTGGGTTGGCGATTCAAGAAGATAGTGGCGGGCACCATTACAAGATCGAAGTTCATTGATTTGACTCGGCCGGAGACTAGACCTCTTGAGATGAGAGAGCCTACAAGGGATGCAGCAGAGAGAGGGTGGGGGGGCATATATGGTATCCAAGAAGAGTTAATGCTGTGTAGCTTCCTTCCCCTTAATTGCAGCAATGGGATTAACATGGGATCCAAGAAGAGTCGTTTGCACCACGTCCGACCTGGCAAGCAGATATTAATTAATTATTGTTTTTGGGAGGTAGAAGAATGTTGGGCCGAGACCAGCATATAAGACCAGATCCAACACGTATACCAGGCTTCGTTGAGTACTGAAAGCCCAATATGACACCCCTCAATCACTGCCACGTGGTACGCAACCACCGCTCACTATCAGCGTCTGAACACGATCCGTGCCGGTAACTATAACTAACTCACCAACTAACTAGCAGCGCGAAACATAGAAATTTTGGATTTCCAATGGAAGCAGAGAGAGAGTGTGGAAGAAGAAGATCAAAAGAAGAGAATTGGAAGTCCAGATTGATCATCTTCATGCTCTTCTTCTCGTTGAGCATGGTAGGCAGTGCTCTTCATTCGATTTTAATTATCTAATAATATAATTGTACTCTCGAACCTCCATTTCTCAATCTTACTTTCTTAAAACCAGGTTGTTGGTGCAGATTTAGCAGTTGATAATCCAACTCTGTAAGATCTCTCGCTCTTTATATTTTCTCATGTTTATTTAATCTATTTAATTGACTGACTGACTGTTTTTGTTTTCTGTCAAAGAGAGCTAAAAGCGCCTAGGCGATTGCATCAGGTTATTTTCTCCTCTCTTTCGTTTAACTTACCTCAAAACTTTAATCTTAGTTGACTATGATGCCTGTTGCTGTTTGTGCTGTCAAACCTATGCTATAATTTAGCTCTAATCCTTTTCTTTCTTATTTTGGACGCGCGTTTGCTGATTTTAATATATTTATGGACTGGAACTGAACTGTGCTGAAATAATGAATCTATAGTTTTTTTTATCTTTCAGTGTGCTGTATGCAATGTGAAGACAGACAAATAATGACTTGGTTTTTGAATACCTTGATTTTAGTAGTAATTTGGCTGGACGTTGGTGTTGATTGATAATGCATGTGTCTGTAAATGGCATCCGCCCTCTTTCTTTTTCTTTATCAGGGGTCTCTCTGCTTCAACTATATTATTATGTCTTATTACTATCATTTTGAGGGGGCCCAGCTTTCGTGAAAAGGTTAGGGGAGACCTCAAACGTGGTGGTTAAATTCTTAGAAAATCCCTGTATTTTTCAGTTCCAGATGGGCTGAATGTTAGTTCTTTGTTTATGAAGGTAATATAATCTTACATTTATGTTCGAAGATCGCGTTGCCCTCAGTCATTTATAGTAATTAAATGTTTTGATGGCATGTCATTTGACTGAAGCTTTGGTTTTATATGTACGAGAAAAGGATTTGATGCCTTTGGTTCCTTGTTGAGTTTTTTAATGCAACCAGCATATATTTTCTTGTTTCTTTTTAATACGCTGTTTTTATATAGCTTTGCGACATTTTTTGTTTGAGTGAATACTGATACATGCCTAGAGCATATACACATTTAACTGACACCTTACCTACTTTTGGGCGATCAGGAACACGATGCTTCTTCTGTGGCTGGACATGGACTTCATTCAGAACATGGAATGGTAGCTAGCAGCTTCTTTCACTTGACAGCAAAAAAGACTGATGCTTATATTTATTTTTCTCCGCCCAGGATATCAACATAATTGCAACATACAGTGACACTGCTGGTGCTGTTCGGTTGAGTAGGGTGAAAATGAGCGATCTCTCTCCTTCTTGGGTCTTGGAAAACCCTGCAGATAAAAATTATGATCAGCCAAAGGATTCACAGGTGACATGAAGTGACTTTGTTGAGTTTCGGTACAAATAATTGCTATGAAAGGAAGATGAATTATGTCATTACTATCAAGATGAAAAGCATTTTAAGAATCTTTAAGAGTAATATATGTGTTGTAAGACTTCAAAATAACTTTCAACCTTGATTTTCCTTTCTGACTTAGTTCAGTAGATGAAGTTGCAAACCTGAGTCATTTTTCTCTACCTCTCCATTACTTTCAGAGATTAGAAGATTCATCAAAAGTTGGAGCGACACATGAAGATCATGTGCAGCATTCTGTGAGTGATCATCGATATGTTGAAGGTGGAACCACATCTTCTTTGAAGTTACCATTGAGCCCAGTGATGCTTCAGCGCCAGGTGAATTGTCAATTAGCCTCTGCTTGTATGCACTGTATTTGTTTTCTCAATAGTTTATGATGGTTTCTAGCTCTTCAGATAATGCGGAAGGAAAGGAGAGAACAACGAACGTCAATGCTAATTCAAGATGAAGGAACTGCTGACAACCAGACACAAGCAGCTGCATTTATATGGCATACAAGCTTGGACACCTCTATCAAGGGAAGGCACAGTATATGGGGGAGATATTTTGATAGTCCAAATTCTGACTCTACGCTGAAACTCATGCGGGACCAGATTATAATGGCCAAAGCATATGCAAATACTGCCAAATCAAATAATGTTACCACGCTTTACAACGCTCTTGTGAAACAGTTGAGAGAAAACCGAAATGTTATTGGAGAAGCGATGTCCAATGCCAAGCTTCTCCCAAGGTATCCCATTCCGTTGTCTGTTGATTTGTTTACGGAGCATATATAATGATTCTTGGTTTTCATGGATGGATATTTCTTTTATGTCTTTCCAGAGCACTAGTTCATGCAAAAGCAATGGGGTCTGTGCTGTCTATGGCTAAGGATCGACTGTACGAATGTCCTACAATTTCAAGGAAGTTAAGGGTCATGCTTCAGTTATCTCTGGAGAACGTAAAAGCTTTGAAGAAAAAAAGTGCATTCTTGAGTAACCTAGCAGCTAAAACAATTCCAAAACCATTACACTGTCTTCCTTTGCAGCTTGCAGCTGACTATTTCCTATATGGTCATCAAAATAAGGAATATTTTGACAGAGAAAAGGTTGAGGATCCATCTCTCTTCCACTATGCCATCTTTTCAGATAACGTACTCGCAACATCTGTGGTTGTCAAATCAACTGTGCAGCATGCAAAATATCCAGAGGAACATGTTTTCCATATAGTCACAGATAAACTGAACTTTGCTGCGATGAAAATGTGGTTTATTGCCAATCCTCCAGCGAAAGCAACAGTCCAGGTCGAAAATATTGATGATTTTAAGTGGTTGAATGCCTCCTACTGTTCTGTTTTACGCCAACTTGAATCTACCAGGATTAAAGAGTACTATTTCAAGGAAAATCATCCTTCCTCTCTCGCTTCTGGTGCTGACAATCTAAAATATAGGAATCCAAAGTATTTGTCTATGATGAATCATCTACGATTCTATCTTCCTGAAGTTTATCCAAAACTAGACAAGATCCTTTTCTTGGATGATGACATTGTAGTTCAGAAAGATTTGACACCACTTTGGTCTGTTGATCTACATGGGATGGTGAATGGTGCGGTGGAGACATGCAAGAAGAGCTTTCACAGGCTTGACAAGTACCTAAACTTCTCAAATCCTAAGATTTACAAAAAGTTTAATCCAAATTCTTGCGGTTGGGCATTTGGAATGAACATGTTTGACTTGAAGCAGTGGAAGAGGCGGAATATCACTGGCATATATCATCATTGGCAAGATCTGGCAAGAGCTTCAATCTTCTCTCTCCTAAAGTGTTTTCTTATCTGCTTTTATAACACAATCTGAATTCTATTTCACTTTATAGTCACTCCTTTATGTGACTGATTGGTAAATTTGTTTTGCAGAATGAGGATAGAACTCTTTGGAAATTGGGCACACTGCCACCGGGACTGATAACATTCTATAACCTAACCTATCCACTGGATCGAAGCTGGCATGTCTTGGGACTTGGTTATGACCCGGCTCTTAACCAAACCGCGATAAAGAAAGCAGCAGCAGTTCACTTCAACGGAAATTACAAACCATGGTTGGATTTGGCTATTTCCAAGTACAAGTCTTACTGGTCTAGATATCTACAGTATGATAACCCTTATCTTCAACACTGCAACATTATTCATGAATGATTTTTGTCCCCATTTTTTAATTTTTGTAGCAGTCCCTTGTAGCTCAACAAATTTTTGTTCCTCCCAAAGAAACTTGCTACCTAGATTGTGTGTGTGTGTGTGACAGCAGTTTCTCCTTTCGTTATTGAGATATGGCGCAAATCAATGCAAGCCTGGAGCAACCCATATTATCAGCATATAAACATGACCGACAATTTCCTTCGTTGATTTCTGTCTTGAAGATCTCGAGGGTGCTTTAAAAATGGCATCAATAGCATTACGCTCATCGTGATGGTTCGGCCATAAACTGCTAGCTTTAATGCTCTTAAATGGTTTGGCCAGCATTTGCTTCTAAGCAATGCGTTTCTGAGCGATATTCTCAGGTTCAAAAATCCCTGATTTGGATTCCGAGAATAAAAGAATCGACAACAAATGAAGAATGGCAAGAAGTCATTTCCCACCACCGCAAAATGAGAAAAGAAGGAGGGTGATGCTGACATGGCAAGTTGAAAATTCTAATTTAGAGCATGTATATATGCGGATGCTGACATGGACTGTGCAAGAGAGCTGTTTGATGAAATGCATGAGAAAGATGCTATCTGTAGGAGGGTGATAACTGGTGGTTATTTGCAGTGAGAGGAACCTCATGCTGGATTCCAAGGTTGAAGGAGATGGCATCAGAAGGAGTTGTTAGGGTCAAGCCTGTGCTGGTTCGAGAGACATTTGAGAGGGTAGGTTTGTTGTGAACTCTCTGGTTGATGTGTTCGACTCCAAGTGTAAGGATGCTAGCTGGTTCTGCATTTCTATGCCATACGGACTTGTCCTCCTCCTATCCAGTTCTCCCCTCCCCTCTCCTTATATACTTAATTAATTATTTCAAAACAACAATATTTCCAAGTTTTTTATTTAAATATTAAAATAATACCATCTAGATTAACCCCCTCCCTCCACTCCAGCCCGTAACCATGAGGGAGACCGGGTATTGTGATTTGAAGCAGTGGGCAGGATAAAAAGGATGGGCTTGGTAAAGACAGGGTGAATTGGGCCAAGATGGACTGGGCTTCCGAGATGCGTGTCCGTCAGTGTTATCTCCTCTCTCTAACTCCATAAACAAGAAAGAAAATAAAAATAAAATCATTTTTTAAATATTTTCGTCTCTGAATTCAACTTCAAAGCAACAAAACCGACTACTGGTGTAATTGGTCTAGTCCTTCCCTCACCTTACTTACTTTCCTTGTATGCTCTTCCCATCACCCATCTAACACCTCTAATCTCAAATCTCACCTAAGCAAGAAATGACGATGCTCTTTCTGCTTCTCCTGTTCTCTTGCTCTTTGACTTCTGGTATCGGTTACGGGTATTTTGCTCCCACTCATCGTTCACCCTTCTTTTTTTTATCTTCTTTTAATTTCCTCATCATTTTTTTAATTTGCTTAATTAACGCGATTATTAAAAGTGATTAAGAATTTGCGTTGTGATTTGTTGGGCAGTGCAAAGCATGAGAAAGAATACTGTGCTATGTATGATATCTGTGGAGCACGCAGTGATGGCAAAGTTCTTAATTGCCCCTTTCCTACCTCTTCCGTCAAGGTTGGTTGCTGTTGTTGTCAGTATTGATTGTTTTTTTTTTGTATTTTTAGTCGTATTTAAGTAAATAAAATCAATATTGATTAATTAATGGCTTGATGTTTCTAGCCTGATGACTATTTCTCTACAAAAATTCAAAGCTTGTGCCCTGCAATTAGTGGGAATGTTTGTTGCACTGAGACTCAATTTGACACTTTGCGAGCTCAGGTCCAACAAGTAAGACCTCCCCTCCCCCTCTCCCTCTCAAGATGATCACATTATAGTATGGTGTTCTTTTATGTTTTTTCTTTCTTGTTTTATTGCTTTTTAAGGACCGATCCAGTTTAGTTCACAGCATTGGGCATCCTTTTTTTGTTTGCTTCATCGCTTTGGTCTTAGGGAATGATGTGGAATGCATAATGCAATCTCTTTGCAGTTTAGTTCATAGCATTGGGCATACTTTTTTTGTTTGCTTCATGGCTTTGGTCTTAGGGAATGATGTGGAATGCATAATGCAATCTCCTTGCAGGCAATTCCTTTGCTCGTGGGCTGTCCAGCTTGCTTGAGGAATTTCTTAAATCTGTTTTGTGAGCTTTCTTGTTCACCCAATCAAAGTCTTTTCATCAATGTCACTTCTATTTCCGAGGTTAGCACGACTCTTTTGATCTATTACAATTTAATATTTCGTTTTATCAAGGCACCAAATGCCTTTTTTATTTCTTTCCGGAATTGTGTTTTAAACAATTTTCTCATTCTTCAATTGCCATCTTCTTATTTTTTTTTATTCAAGGTTAATGGCAATCTCACAGTGGATGGTATTGCCTATTATGTAACCAATGATTTTGGAGAAAGGCTCTATGACTCCTGCAAGGATGTGAAATTTGGGACTATGAATACACGAGCAATAGATTTTGTTGGTGGTGGTGCCAATAATTTTAAAGGTGACCTGCTATCTTGTGAATGGATGTTTAACATTTTGTGCAGTCTCTTGCAATTGCTTCATCACAGGTCAAATTGCTATATTTACCACCATGTGCTTTTGACTTGATGACTGTTCCCTTCAATACATAAAAAAGTTCCCACCTTAGAAAATGTTTCTTGCTGCATTAGTTTCTGTCATTTTTTAGCGTAGAACATCTGTCTCTGTTGTTACCAAATATTTTTTCTTCTACTTTTTGTTCTTGTAGAATGGTTTGCATTTATTGGTCAGAAGGCACCCCCTGGGTTTCCTGGTTCACCTTATGAAATTGAATTTAAGCCAACTACTCCTGATTCATCAAAAATGGTCCCTATGAATGTCTCTGCTTATTCATGTGGAGACACTTCATTGGGATGCTCTTGTGGTGATTGCCCTTTAGCTCCAGCGTGCTCTAGTTCAGAGCCACCTTCTCCACCCAAGAAAGAATCCTGTCTGATTAGAATTGGGCCTCTCAAGGTAAGGAAATGCTGTGACTTAGTTTCTTTTGTTTCGGTTCTTCTCAGTGGTTAGGCCATATTTTGTCATGTCAATGACTGAGATGTCTTGGAAATGTATGGAAAGTGACTAATCTGCATTGCTGTATATAATCTACTTGGTTTTCTTGAATTATGCTTGCAGGTTAAATGTCTTGATTTCTCTGTAGCAATCTTGTACATCATATTGGCTTTTGCATTTCTGGGATGGGCTTCTCTTAAACGGACAAGAGAAAGAAGAGCTGCAACCGGCACAGAACCATTGTTGAGGTCGATGGATGAGGGTGAAGCTGATTCTACTGAAATTCAAAAGGATGGAAAGGTAGATAAACTTCTCAATTCTTCTCATCCAATTTCCCATCTTTTCTATAGTATTGGTTGGTCTAATAGAATAGCATGTCTCTCATTTAGATTGAGACTTTTTCTCATTGGTCTAGAGTTTGCACTGGTTTTCTCCTTCTGTTATATGTGGTCATGACATGGCCAGCTTTCACTTCTTGCCTTATTTAGTGGCCTTGTTAGCTTGATTGCATGAAAACTAGCAAAATTTCCTCTACCTTCCTTTCTTTTAAATCTTACACTCCCATTTCCTTGTAGGATATAAATCTACTTTCTTATGATTGTCTGAAACTGAGATCTTCAGCAATTGATTTTTATTATTGCTTTTAGATACATCATACACTCATGTCTTGAGTTTTCTAGGCAATGTTAGTGGTCCTGAATATTAATACATAAAGGGTAACTATTTTATTTATTTTTCTACTTTTTATCTTTTCTAAACTCCTTTCTTTTCTACCATTTAATGTTCTTAACTTCATTCTAAAATCTTTATTTCATCATGTGTTTCTTCTTAGATGGAGCCAATCTCTGTCATTCATCTATCAAATGATAAACCATTGTACTTTCTCTTAGCTTTAACTTATTCATCTCAATCACCCAAATCTTCTCATGCCTTAAGGTCTGTTAATGTACTCATCAGTTGCAGTATTTAGTAGACTTTTATCATGTGAATATATAGCGGTGCAGTGACAAGGGCTCACGTTGAAGTGCGGGTGTGAATATGTGTTGATGTCTCTTTTGTTTGATCACCATGGACACATTTGTGAAGTTCTTGTTATTGGGGTGTTTTGGTATGGTAGAAAGGCTGTGGGGTGGCAGCAAAACTTGTGATAGAAATGTTTTAGAATGCTGGAAATTGTCATTTGAGGCTTTGAGAAGCAGACTTGTTAGGTGTTGCTACTTCACTATGTTCTTTCAAAATGTGTTTCTAGTCTCAGTGGGGTTTGTCTTACATTTCTCCTTGCTATATGCCTGCCTTTTTCTTTCCCCCACATGCGATTGGTTTTAAATGACTAATTGACTACATGCTGAATAGCAGGTGCCTCAATTGATTAATAGGTTCCAACTAGTTGGTGTTCAAGGACATATGTCAAGCTTTTACAGGTTGAGTGCTTACAATGCATGAACCATATGTTTACATGAAATATTCTGATAAATGCTCGTGCTTACATGAAATATGCTGATAAATTCTCATGCTTTATCCAGGAATTATGGAAAATGGGTTGCTAGAAATCCTACTCTTGTCCTCTGTTCATCAGTGGTAGTTGTTCTTGTGCTTTGTATAGGATTAATCTGTTTTAAGGTGGAGACCCGGCCTGAGAAGGTATCCCACTGAAATCTATTCGTTTCATATCTTTCTAGTGAATTTTCCTTTTAGTGTACACTTACTCTGCTCAAGTCAATCGATTAGTGCTCGTCAATATAGCATTTCCACATGCTTGTCTCTCTTATTATAAATGAATTATGACAAATATAATTTTGTAGTTGTGGGTTGGTCCTGGGAGTAAGGCAGCAGAAGAGAAACATTTTTTTGACAGCCACCTTGCCCCCTTCTACAGAATTGAACAGGTTTCATTATTGCTTTTAATATTTCTCTCTTTGTCTCGTCATTTGTAATTTCTCATGATTTAATTGCCATGGTGCATGCTTCTCTTCAAAGTGAGGAAAAACTAAAGAAAAAGTCAATCACAATCAGGATGCCTGTTGTTTTTCCCTTTCACTCACATTTCTTAGCGACATTTGGGAGCAACAATAGAAGAAGATTCCAAAAAATATTTTAAAGGTCAAGGAGAGTCCAGCTGATCAGTGGTTTTAAAATGAGGCTTGCAGAACGATAATTGCAAGCTTGATGATATACTACAGTTATTGTGTTTAAGTATATTGTTTTGGCCAGACATTATGCACACCATTTCTTTTTCCATGTGTTCATTTGTTTAATGCGTTTTTTCTGTTTTTTCTTGAGAATATCTTGTTAAGTTAGTCCATGTTCCTGTAATATCCAGATGAATTTTTGCTCCTCTTATTGGATTTATTGAAAAACAAATCGGCAACTAGAATTTGGTTGAAACAAAATGTAATTGGGATGAAAAGATTTTGGGGAAGTTAAATAAGGCTGAAAAGGGGCATTAATTGAAATTATTGAAACATCTTGATCAAAATATCTTTAGTAAGCTAAATCTATTGAAATATTGAATGCCATTTCTGTATGTTTGCACTGTAAAGATAATGATTCTGGATTTTTGTTTTGTAACTGCTTATCAGCAAGAGAAATTCAGTATAATTGAACCAATTATCACAACGCTAGCTACTGGATTTAGGTTGATATTAATGTATGTCCACCCTTTTCATTTCAACCCCACTCACACTCTGAAAGCTTTCCTGTTTCAAACTTTGTTTTCTTCATTCTTGTTTGATGGACGTGAATATGTACAGATATGCTCTTTCTCTGATTATTTTCCTCCCCGTCTTATAGGCTGGGAATGTACTCTTATACCTATCAATATTTGTGTGTGTCAGCTTATATTAGCAACCTTGCCAGATTCGAAGGATGGCAAGCGACACAGTATTGTCACTGATGAAAATATCCAGTTACTATTTGAAATACAGAAGAAGGTATTCAGATTTTACAATATGTGAAAAGTTGAAAGTTTTTAATCCAAATAAGTGTTCCTTTACTTTCTTTTAAATGAACAGGGTGGATTTATGCCTTTTTGTGCTCTTTTAATAAGAGCTTTGATACCATCACTTTCTTTGACTCTTTGCTCGATGATACAGGTTGATGGAATTCGTGCAAATCATTCAGGCTCAGCTGTATCTCTAACAGACATTTGCTTGAAGCCTCTTGGCAATGATTGTGCCACTCAAAGCTTGCTACAGGTTTTCTTACATTTTCCTGCATCTGTATATCGTTTGCATCTTGATGGGTGAAACTCATGCATTTTGTCCTCATCTTGTATAAGTGACAAACCAGGGTTGGTGGGGAAGTCTTCGTCAGGCTTAGGGTATTGCCTGTCTTTTTTTAGTGCAATTGTGGATGTTGAAATATACATGCTTTGTGTGCTCTCAAGATTGAAACAAGTTAATTGGAATGGTAGCCTATACTTTTCAAGTACTTACATCATTTCCCCCTTTCTTGGTAGTATTTTAAAATGGACGCTGAAAATTATGATGACTATGGAGGAGTGGAACATGCTGAGTATTGCTTTCAGGTAATTCAATGACCCCCTTGCATTTGAAATTTAGATATTAATGGACAAAACTTTTAGTGATCTGTGGTATATGGGCTGTGATTATTTGATTGGTGAGGAAACATTTAATAAAATCCAGTTCTACATAGTCAATCACAGAGATTAGCTTATTAAATTTCTATCTCTTGGTGGCATTTATCTTCCTTTAACTAAAATACTTTGAATTATATTTGTATCTGCTTATATTTTCATAGAGATATTGGAAGAAGAGACAAGTTTCTTACTAAGGAGATACAAGAGAGAGATGTGAAGAATAAAATTCAAAGAATAAATCATCTTTTGTAATCCTCAATTGTTTTTAACAAAAATGTGCATAGAATAATTCTGCACTTTCCCCAATGCCCATAAATAAAAACTACTAATAAGTTATTACGTATGCTAAAATAAAGGATGTGGATGTAACTTCTAATGTCACAATCCACTATCATTTTTTATGAAATATTTTCTGCTGAATGTAATTATGTCGGAGTCAATTCATCATCTATTGTGTCTCCACATAGCTTTGTCATAATCAAAACTCATGTCAAAAAACTTTTTCTTGGTTGGCACATCTTTGAGAAGCTAGGTCATTTGTTGAAACAATCAATTTAGGACCCAATTTTTGTGTATTGCAGATGTTGTGATAACCATTGTTTATGCGTATTGACTTTCATGGGTTGCATTTTTCCACTTTCAGCATTATACTACTGCAGACACTTGTATGAGTGCATTTAAAGCCCCTCTTGACCCTAGCACTGCCTTAGGAGGATTTTCTGGGAACAACTATTCTGAGGTAAGGTGTTCAATCTTAGCCCAAAAATATTGCTAGAGATTAATATAAATCATATTTTGTGGCCTCACTTAATAGCTTAAGCTTTCAGGTGAGATGATTCCTTGAAATGGTATCAGAGTCTTGTTAACCTAGCGGTCACGAGTTCGAATCTCACCACCCCTATTCTATTTGATAAAAATCAACCATAAAAATCAAGCACAAGATAGTGTGGGCTTGTGCAAGTTTCAAGCCCAAAGGGCTTTCACTTGAGGTTGTGTTAATATAAATCATATTCTAGGGCTTCACTTAACAGCTTAAACTTTTAGGCGAAATGGTTCCTTAACAAATATGACTCCGAGTTAACACTTTGATGTTGTTTTTCAATTCAGGCATCTGCATTTGTCGTTACCTACCCAGTCAATAATGCAATTGATGAAGCAAGCAATGGAAAGGCTGTGGCATGGGAAAAAGCTTTCATTCGGTTAGTGGAGGTTCGGGCACTGCATTTTCTTTCTGTTTACTTCTTTTACAGATTTTGCATTCCCTCTGTGTGAGATTCACATTGATGTTATTCAAGGAACTTGTTTATCATTTCTATTGTGATTATGCAATATCTATCAATATTTAGGAACTGAATATCCTCCCGCTCGGTTGTCTTCTCCATTAAATAGAATGTAAATAAATTTACATGCCCTTCCTATATTATCGGGCTAAGATTGAGAGAACAAGTGTTCAACTGAAACACTACTATTTAAATTTTTTTAATCAATTTCCTAATTGATACATAATCAAATATCAATTCCCGTGACAATATCATGGTATTGAACTCCCATGTCATAATCTTGGAGCATTGCAAATGCTGTCATGAAATTATAATTTTCCTCATGGATCTAAAAGTATGTTATTAAGAATATACATTCCATGTACACACCTGAGAATTGGCCTAAATTTTGTAGTCTTGCTGGATTGAGGTAGTAGAATGAGAACTGGGTAAGCAGGGATAGAGCCTAGAAATTCACGTGCTGTTAGCGGAGGTTCTGTTTTGCTTTCATTAGTAGCAGTGTGCATTTTGTATGATTTATCTGTATTATAACTTCAACCAATCATATTGGCAGGAAGAGCTGCTGCCAATGGTGCAGCCTAGCAATCTTACACTTTCATACTCAAGCGAAAGCTCAATTGAGGAAGAATTGAAAAGAGAAAGTACTGCAGATATTATAACTATAGCAGTAAGTCATTGGAGAATTTATGTGTTCATTTAGAACAACCATTGATGTAGTATATAATTTGTGTCATTTAAGCACTGCCCTTGTTATTGATCATAAATTTGAAACTTATAAACTTCGTTTGCCCCCACTTGTCCAACATTCAGGTGAGCTATGTTGTAATGTTTGCTTATGTTTCTGTGACTTTGGGGGATGCATCACGCTTGTCTACCTTCTTTCTCTCATCCAAGGTATGATTTTACAATTGCTTTAAATTGCCCCTCCATGTGTCTTGAGAGTTTGTACATGGGCATATGTACATGAATTAAATTTTTGAATTTGCATACCAGAATTGTATGCTTTATATGTTAAATGCATGGCTGAGTAGTCCTTGCATGAGAACTGCGGTTATGATTTCACTACTCACTTCTTGATGAAATGGTTCCAGGTATTGCTTGGTCTTTCAGGAGTTGTTCTTGTTATGCTCTCTGTCCTTGGATCTGTTGGATTTTTCAGTGCATTTGGAGTCAAATCTACATTAATAATAATGGAAGTCATTCCTTTCCTGGTTTTGGCAGTAAGTTCAGTTCTAGCAGCCAGTGTTGTGTTAGTACTGTTTTTTTTTTTCTTCCAGTGGAGTTGCATCTGATTCTGATCTGTGTCAGGTTGGAGTGGATAACATGTGTATATTGGTGCATGCTGTGAAGCGGCAATCAATTGAGTTACCTATAGAGGAGAGAATAAGTAATGCACTGCTTGAAGTTGGCCCATCAATTACACTTGCTAGTTTGTCTGAGATTCTGGCATTTGCCGTTGGAAGTTTTATTCCTATGCCAGCATGCCGTGTTTTCTCCATGTTTGCAGGTCTGAAGGTTTGCACTTGTGGATGATTCACCATGGAATTTCATTTGTAGCCTCTGATTTGACATTTTCTGCCTGCTTATCTGTAGCTTTGGCTGTTCTATTGGACTTTCTTCTTCAAGTCACAGCTTTTGTTGCTCTGATCACATTTGACTGCCGGAGAGCTGAGGATAACAGGATCGACTGTTTCCCTTGCATTAAAGTTCCTTCATCACCTGGAGGATCTAATGAAGGTATTTACTGGAGCATTCATTCTAGTTTGGGTCCTGTACTTGCCTAGTTCAGTGTTGAAATATACATTATATACTTAGAACTACAATCTTTTCAGCATTTTGCATATTGGCTCTGACGTAGTATGTTGGTATATAGGCATTAATCAAAGAAGACCTGGACTTCTGGCGAGATATATGAAGGTAACTTTTGAATATTGGGTAATGTCGAGAATGCAAGTATTGTTATGTGGACAGACATCAGTGTTTGTGTAGATATCTTGCCTTAATCCCTAAAATGACCTTTTGTATTATTATGATATTGTAGGAAGTTCATGCACCCATTCTTGGAGTTTGGGCTGTAAAAATAGTTGTCATTGCTGTCTTTGTTGCTTTTGCGTTGGCAAGCATTGTAAGTAGGGTTTTTTTCCATGTAATTAATTTCCTCTCTCGAGTTTGTTCCTCCTCCGTATTCATGCTATGAAGTCAAGTTATTATTCTAATATTTCATCAATTTCTTTTTCTTTTGTTTTTTTCTCCTCTTAGGCACTATGTCCCAGGATTGAGTCTGGTTTGGAGCAACAAGTGGTTCTTCCCCGTGATTCCTACCTTCAGGTTTAAGTCCCCACACCTCAATTTGTTTATCTTGTAAATTTTTCTCCCATTTAGTATTTTGCGTTGTGTTGCCATCTTACAAACAGGGTTGTATTTGCTCAGGGTTATTTCAATAATATCTCCGAATATCTGAGAATTGGACCACCCTTGTATTTTGTTGTTAAAGATTACAACTATAGGTATCAGTTTTACTGCTATCTCCCTACTCCATTCTCTTTAATCTATCACCTTCAAAGTTCTACATTACATCATATATCATAAGTGCTGTGTTTATTTGGATTGAATAATGACAATTGATAACATCCCTCTATTCCTAATGTATTGTTAAGTGACATTATACATTAGGTTTCTTCTAATAGTTTGTTTGATGCCCAATGGTTCTGACTCAGCTTGGAATCAAGGCATACAAACCAGTTATGCTCCATCAGCCAGTGTGATTCAAACTCTCTTTTGAATGAGGTAATGGGTGATCAAGTATTTTTCATTCCATATTCAGGGTTAAATGTATCACTTTTTTTCACCTTAATAAACATGTCATATTAGTATGGAAATGATTTTCACCTTGATACAGGCTGTAGTAGTATTAAGATATTTCCCAACCATATGCTGCAGGTATCAAGGGCATCTTTAGTTCCAGAATCCAGCTACATAGCCAAGCCTGCTGCTTCATGGCTTGATGACTATCTTGTTTGGCTGTCACCAGAGGCCTTTGGTTGTTGTCGGAAGTTCATGAATGGTACTTATTGCCCACCAGATGATCAGGTTGGTGCTTATATTATACATTGCTATTTTGTAGAAGTTCTACCTTTGTTTCTCTTTTTGCTTGATAAACTGTATCTTTGCATATTGACATTTTGGATTTGGTTTAGCAGATTAGAAAATCTCCTTTTCACCTCGTATGTCATACCCATGACATGCGACACTCGTGAACACTCTCAAGCATGAGCAGTGAACCACCCCAGCATCTTATTGTCACTGTTTTTTTTTTTTTTTTTGTGATTTTGTTTTAAAATATTTCTTCTTCTTGCTCTCCCTCCCACACAGACCTGCCTGCGCAGACATAAACACTCTCAAGTCTGAATAGTGATGTCAGCATCTTATATTTACCTTGTTGAATTATTGTGATTTTATGTGTTATTAGAGGTTTTGATGTGTAAGAGCATCCACTTTGGATGGCACAATTGTTTTTAATCTTTCCTTGAGTCCATTCTGTTAATGTAGTTATATTGCATGGATTTTCTCCAGTGTAATAACAACTAGTCCAACTCTGAATTCATGCTTGTTTTTGAGTTTACTAGTTGTTTACAGAACTTTGTCATATTAGTAGTAAACTGAAGCTAAAATTTTTCTTTTCAGCCACCTTGCTGCTCACCTGATGAGTTTTCTTGTGGTTATGGTGGAGTTTGCAAAGACTGCACAACGGTGATGCCCCCCCTCTCTATCTATTCGTGTGTGTGTGTGTGGCTAATTACCCTTTTCACTTTTGAATATGTCCTAAAAACCCTTGTGACTTTCATGTGATACCATGTTATTCAAGTGGCCTATGACATATGGTAAATTGATTGTTTCGTATCATCTATTATTTGTGTGCACACAGCATATGTGTAAAGCTGAATTAAATTATTGTCAGGAAGAAAGCTCTGAAGGTCTAACATTTTAGATTGATTCCAGTGCTTTCGGCATTCAGATTTGGTTAATGATCGACCATCTACAATGCAATTTACGGAGAAACTACCATGGTTCCTTGATGCTCTGCCATCTTCTGATTGCGCAAAGGGTGGTCATGGGGCTTATACCAGCAGTGTGGATCTAAATGGTTAGTTAGATTGACATATTCTCCTTTTCTGAATGGCTTCATTTTGATTCATTCACTTTTAAACTGTTTATCAGGTTACATGAATGGTGTTATAAGAGCTTCAGAATTCCGTACATACCACACGCCGGTTAACAAACAAGTATGGAAGTTTCTTAAAGAATTAATACTTTAAGTTTAGAACATAGTTTATTATTTTAATGCTCATAATCTGATGCATACACCCATCTTTGCTTTATATTATTCTCATTTCCTTAGGGGGACTATGTCAATGCTCTACGAGCTGCAAGGGAATTCAGTTCAAGAATTTCTGATTCCTTGAAGGTTTGCTATCTATTCTTTAGCTTTCTTGATATTGTAAAGTGCTTCTAGAATGTTTTTTTTTTAGTTGGATAAGCTGTTTTCTTATCCTCCCTAGACACTGAAGCTTGATAGCACAGTATGTGAAATGTATTCATTTCTAGTTCCTTATTCTAACCTGATGTTTTGCTACATATTGGCTAGCTTTTTATATTCAACAACTAATAGTGCTCTGCCCTGTGGACATGACACAAACATGTTTGTAGCCAGGCATTTAGTTGTTATAAATCGTAAATTCTGACCATGCTACATTATTCAAGACCTATTTACAGAGATTAGTTACCCCATTACCTAATTCTATTTTTAGCTTCTTGTCTGTGCCATGGGCAACCTGAGTTAGAGGGGGGGATGGCTGGAAACACAATTTGTGACTAAAATGTGGTACATGTCTGTGTCCTGCATGTTATCTCAATAACTCTCTGTATTTTCTGCTGCAATATCTCTCTCTCTGAATTCAGATATTTACTCTTTACTTCTTTGATGCAGATTGAGATCTTTCCATATTCCGTGTTCTACATTTTCTTTGAGCAGTACCTGGACATTTGGAGGATAGCTTTGATCAACATTGCTATAGCACTTGGTCAGTATTACATAACATGGTTGTGATGAATATAATCAAGTCTTTCTGGTGTTTTGGTGGTCCATTATTTATGAAGTAGTCGTTGTTGCCACACCTATTTTACACATGACACAATGTGTCTGGATGGATGCACTAAAGCTGGTCATAAATTTTGATGGAACTTTTACGTTATCTATTTACTTGAAGCTTTTTTAGTGCATTGAAATACACATAACCCTTCTCATTAGACACTTTGCAAAATCATTATCTGTTTATTCAAGTTGTAACTGGAAACTGCAGAATCACCAAAATGTGTAGACATTTGGCCTTTTTTCTGTGCCCTTTTTTCAGCATGGTGCAATAATTATTCTACATTATTTTGTACACTGTGCATATGAGCCTTTTAAGCATCTGAATATCTCATTTGATATAATGCAGGTGCTATATTTATTGTATGTCTGGTCATTACTTCCAGGTTTGAAAACTTTCTTTAGCCCTTGCTGAGTTCTAACTGTTGCTACTAAATGTAGAAGCTGTCTACTGTTGAAGACACTGTTTTATGCACCTTTAATCCCTTTGATTGCCTTTTGATGCAGTTTTTGGTGTTCAGCAATCATTCTACTTGTTTTGGTGATGATTGTTGTGGATTTAATGGTATAATGGTCAAAGAGAATCCTTCTCTCGTGTTTGATGATAAAAAATTTATTATGGCATACATCTCTACCTACTAGTCATTTCATGTACCTGTACCCTTTATGTCAATTGTCTGCTAATAAATACACCTGTTTGGTTTTTAACTCCTGCAGGGTGTAATGGCTGTTTTGGATATTCAACTAAATGCAGTTTCTGTTGTCAACCTTATAATGTCAATTGGAATTGCCGTTGAGTTTTGTGTGCATATAGCACATGCATTCTTGGTTAGTATTTATAGCTGTTGTGGCGACTCTTTGGTTTTTGGGATTTTGTCTTTGACGAGGCAGTAGCTGCATTACTCATGGGCTTCCAAAATTGACCTTTTTTTTCAAAAAATAAAATTGACAGACAAATACAGTGATTACCGAGTATTTGACATCAAAACCTTTTGGAACCTCTTGGGACTGCCATTGCCTAATACTTGCACCTGCAGAATTGACGTGAATACTAATTTGCTAATATTCTGCAACCTTGTATTCTTGACAGGTGAGCCATGGTGATAGGGGCCAGAGGGCAAAAGAGGCTCTGGGCACCATGGGAGCTTCCGTCTTCAGGTTATCTTCTGCTATCTATTTTTTTGCCTGTCATTGTATCATTTGTGGTACCTCATTTAAACTTTATATTTGCACTATACATCAGTTTTTAAAGGAGGGAAGTCATATTTGGCTGAAATTTCCTACCAATAAGCGCATAATACTTTAGATTCCAAATACATGTGTAAAAATAGAAAGGAAGCATTCACTCAATACCATTCATCTTCTTGAGGTCCATGGTTTCACTTCATGCTAACCAAAAGCCAGTAATTGATAATCGTTTATCTCCATGACTTTTGACAGTGGAATTACACTCACAAAGCTTGTTGGAGTGATCGTCCTTTGCTTTGCGAGATCAGAAGTTTTTGTGGTCTCTGCTGCTGCATCCCCTTGTGCTTTCAACAGTTTTTGTCCATTCCAAGGAAATAAAATAGCTCTCTGGGTTTTGCAGGTTTATTACTTCCAAATGTACCTGGCACTGGTTATCATAGGTTTCTTGCATGGACTGGTGTTCCTACCAGTAAGTTAATTTTATCCAACTGCCGTAACCTTTGTCCGACTCGATCCCTGGTTGAAGGGAATATTTATGCTTGTCGGGCAATGCCCTGTTTTGTGCCGTCATGTAAATGTGACGGCTTCAAACTAGATTAGCAGAGGAAGGTGACTGCCCCATGCAAAAAGAAGAATGATGACCGCATGAGGCTATCAGTGGTGGAATAATAATGACACGGGTCTGTGTGTTGTGATTTGCAGGTGGTGCTGAGCGTGGTGGGTCCACCACCAAGACATGTCATCATGGAAACAAGATGAGCTTCCACTCCCTCCCTCCCTCCCTCCCTCCCTCCCGGGCTGCTGATCAACATGCATATTGTAATTAAGAAGATTGCAAAACATAATTATGGAAAGAGATCTGAACTGCCTGCCCCCCTACTCTCTTCTAGTATTTGGGAAGAGTGTACCCCCATCAACCATCCGGGGGGAAACAGCTCGAGGCTAGGACACTTCCAGATGGATCAATTTATTTATCCTCGTCAAGATCCTTCTTAAACACAATGCTCATCACTTGATGTCGAGCGTGTCTTCTCCGAATCGCTAAACTGTCCCGACGCAATGCAATGCATCGCATTGTGCAAGGATGTGGACCTTGCTGTATGGTCTCCAAGCAAGAATAAATAAATTAGTTGTAGAAACATGATTCCTAGAGCACAGCTAGAACATTTCCGATTCCAGCACCATCGACTCTGATTTTTTCTTCGTCTGTCATTCATTAGACTTTCCAGGAATCAGCACTCGCTGTTAACCAAGGTTCCCAAGCAGTCATTGCACCTTTTCAATCGCCTCCTCGCCGTACCAGTCCTCGATCTTAGCGAGCTCGAGGATTCACCCCAGCTTCTCATTGCCCCAAGAAACCTTGCATTCTTCTCTTGTAACATTCATACCCGTTCTAGCGAAAGCGGGATTTTCCAATCACAACATCTCGCAATTTAAATCGTTGCGTTTTCATCCTCATAACGACATTAGCAGAATGCTTCTGATGGTGGTGTTCTTGAGCGATTTCAATTACAAAAATGTCAAAACAATATCTTATACTTTTTAGAAATTATTTTTTGACATCATCAAACTGATCTAGAAATATAAAAAAATATTTAATTTTAAAAAATAAAACATTTTTTATTCTTTCAAAAGCGTTTCTCTGCCAAACATCCAGTTGATATTTTTACTGTTTTGACAGCCACTGAACTGTAAAATAGGACTCCATGGCTGCTATGCTGGCATGAAACTGGAAACGATCCCTTACAAAATCCTAAGCCATTTCATAAGCTACTGGGTGCGTGGCATCCAAAACAAAAGCCACCAAAGAAGAAAATCCACTCTTAGTCCCGGATGCTATGACCTCTTAGAAACAGAGTACCGGTGGCACCTCCCAGTGTGCGTACCAGACGTGGCCCTACAGAAATCAACGAACTTCCCAGATGTGGTTGACTGAGAGACATTTTGATTGCGTGGCTCTCAGACAAGTTATACACATCTTTACACTCCTCCAGGTCAGCATCACATGTCAAGAGAACCCACTCTTCATCGTCGTCCAAATACTTGAGATCCATTCTATAAATGTCGTCTATACTGAAACGCCTTGCAATCTCTTGTTGCAAGTCCCTGAAACCCCAGTTAGGTTGCAGGGTGAACCGGATTTTGTGTGCTCCGAAAGTGGCCTTCACTCTAAAGCCACCCCTGTCATGTACAATCCGGCTTCTACTTTCTGGGAGGGGTGGGAGAGTCGCCGGACTTGGAAGGTCACCAAACGTTTGGAAGCTTCGAGATCTGATGAGAAGCTTTGATTCATCATGATTGAAGGCATGCAATGCGGCATCACTTTGTGTTCTCTTAAGCACTCCGCCCGGGTCCTCTACCAATAATGGATCCCCACTAACCGAGCCATTGTTGGTGGTTGTGGGTTGCTTTACTCCAGCGGAACAACATATACCTGATCCAGAGCTCTGATTACATGATGGGGATTTTGAAACACTAGCTATGCCATTCTCAGGGAGAGGGTTTAATTTATTAGAATCATCGCTTGTCTTGCTTGATGGAAAACCAGTAGCATTAGCAGAAAACAATGGAGAGGTCAATTCTGGGAAAGTGGTGTAGAAGGAACCGATTTGTATGGCACCCTCAGCACCTTGTACTGAGTCAATCACAAGTTGAAGTTTCTTCAATGAGTGGCCAACCTTCTTAATCTTCCGAGAGGGCCAACGAGTGATGCCATGCTGCCTGCATATTCTTTTAAGAGTGGTGGGACACACTGCATCAGGAGTAAACTAGGTCAGCAATAGGCACCAAGCTGGGTGTAGCCTATTCATAGATGTATATGGATAAGAAGAATCAACATGCTATTTTTACAGAATAAAACAAAGTCAGATCATGCAAATCAGGGCCATGAAACAAGGCCAATGGAATCTCATACAATGATGACACAAGCTGCAACTTTTAGGAAGCAAAAGATGGTATGCCCTCGCTAGGAACGTTCAGTATGATGCTGTGAGAAAATGAGAACAAAGTAGACAAAGTTCAGTGACAAATTCAGGATTTATATACCAAGAATGATCGAGGAGCTTGAGAGACCAAGAGAATAGCATGTTTTTAATGGAGGCTCATTCTGGAATTACTTTAAAGATGCAATGCATATCTTTGCCAACGATATGCGGACACAATCTTCATTTCCCTCATAAATGACCTTGCTGACTCACCCGCCCATGTACACCCAAGGGACCCATATACCTTACCGTTTACACAGATTCAGTAACTCTAATAGCAAGACAAAACAGATCCCTGACGAGAAGGTTGAACTATATGCAAACATCAGTCTAGTCTTGATATGAAGGTCTCCACTATATGCATCAATGAAGAAAGGCTCTAAGTTCTATATTAGGTATGTTTTTGCTAGCTGGCTCAGTACCTAATCATTTATTGAATAAAAAAGTGGACGAAAATATGCATTTCCCAGTTGTTGTAAATGTTCTCGTACCGCCAATACTCTTAGCAGCATCTTTAAGGCTTCCTGCAAAGTGCTGTCGAAGAACTTGCAAGCTTATTGTCTTCTCTGTCTTGGTCTGTCTCTTGTCGCCTGATTTTATGAGGCCTGCTGATTGGTGCCCGGCAGAAGAAGCATTTGTAGCAGTTTCAATACTATCTTTGGATCCAGAATTTTGTTGAAATTGCCCAAACTCTGGAAATGCCTGCTTGTGGTACAATTCATCCCGAGTCTTAACCCAGTGAGATGTCACCTTGAACTCTTCTATATTTTCCTCTTTTGGATGGTCCCATGACACACCGACACCTTCACATTTCTGCTGAGCCTCCACAACACGGGCACTCCAGGATGACTCTGCTTCAGTGGATTCTTTGAACAAAAAAAGTGCAAATTTCTGGGTTTTATCTTTATTATTAAGCCTCTCATCTGAAGCCACTACCATTCTCTTGTTGACAGTTTCCTCAAGCTCCTTGTCCATTACAACATGCAAACTCCGACAAGCCTGTTGTATGGTGATAGGCAATATGTCCCATATTCGTTTTTGTTCTTCTGTGTTACAGCAATCCTTTGGCAAGAATAACTCCAGGACAAAATCAGCTGGTCCAGCATAGGTGCTTTGTACTGGAATTGCTATAGCAGCATGCAACTCAAACATCTTAGCATAGTGAGAGAGAGGATAATCTGTCTTGCTAGAGGCAGCTACATCAGTTGAAAAACATTGTTTGTTTGTTGCGAAAGCTCTCCCAACAATCCCCTGATCAAATGAAAGGTATTGCTCAGAACTTGCCATGTAGAACCCGAAGTTGTCTCTCTCAGCTACAATGCAAGCAGAGTTCACCGTACAAATACAATTAGAATAGTTCTCATCAAAATGCCGGCATCCACCTTTACCTTGCCGGAAACAGGGGGCCCACGTTAGTGCTAAAGGTAATCTATGTGCCTTGCATACAGACTCCAAAATATCTGGTATCTCAGGAACTGCAGCTTGGCAAAACTCTTTGCAAGCCTGTGAAAAGAGAAGCAAGCATGTGGTCTCACTTGTGAATCATTAAATTTTGGACATTTGAATCTCTATTGTTTGTAAGACATCATGAACTCACCTTCAGGCTTGGAGGGCAGAGGTCTTGTGGACTCCTAAGATCAACAGCCAGCATGCACTATACTTATTAGATAAAAATACAATGCAAGATAAGTCATGGTTAAACTGAAGTCAGTGAAAGTTTTTTTCAAAATAAATAAACAAAGTACTAATAATCAAAACAAACAAGAAATTGAGAGAAACCAGAGAGGATAGAGCCAAATGCATGATGGATTACCAGTCATTTACAAATACTCATCAAGTATATAGGATAGATCGATGAGTGCATGTTCAAGAGTAGAGATAGCCTAAGGATAGCTTACTACGAAGAAAGGTTGTCAGATTTTAAATGCAAATGGGCACTTTGGTTAGACATGCATTACAGATCATAACATTCGTCCATATGTTGATTTCCATTGTTGTTTGAGCAAAATCAACAATTATAGTTGCGATGCATGTAAGAACAAGAAGATGAAGGAAAAGAAACAGACCTCAAGAGCTTTGCAGACACTTTCTAGCTCTGGACGATAACTGACGTCTTGAGTGGTTGTCACGACCTCAATAACACCCAAACAAGTCCTGCTGCCCCGTTCAAAAACAGGAACCGCAAAGGATCCTCTTTTATCGAATTTCTTAGCATTATTTTTACGTGGATACTCAGCCCGGCTGAAGTAACAAACATCTCGAGTCCACTCAGGCAACTTCCTCAAGAAAACTCGCCTGGGCAAATCAAACATCTCTTTTGAATCCTCATCTGCTGGGAACTGAACATTTCTGTAACTTGCAAGACTCTGGCTTTTAGGATCCAGCAAGCATGGCTGGCCAAAAGTGGTAAGGGCATGCTTCGCTTCTTTCTTTATAGGCACCCATATCTGAATAAGGACATCCCTATCCTTGGTGCATTCTTTGATCAATTGTCCAATTACATGAATCAATCTCTCTCTTACCGAGGTAGATGGCCTCGCATTGTTAGTTGGTGCAATCCACAATCTTCTACCCAATTCACTGCTCTCAACTGCATAACTTCCAGATTGAACTGAAGATGCGGTAACCGGGCAGATATTCTGGTTTTGGGATCCGATCACACCAAGTTCCTCCATTTTGGGATTTCCTCTAGGCGGGTTCTCATTAAGGTTCTTTTCTGTTCCTACTTGATAGTTCTCTTGACAAGGATTTGCATTCCTATTACCGCTGTCGGGCTCAAAAGGGGGGAAATATTGCTTAGGGTCATTTAGATAATCAGAGGTTGAGGTACCAGCCTGCAAAAAATCGAACTCATCGGCAGTCTCCAACCAGCATCCATCATACAAGAGTTCATCCATGAAATCCAAGTCCATGGAAACATCAGAGAGGTTCCCAAATGAAGAATCAGGAACAAAAGCACCATTTCCACCATCCATATCGATTACCGGCCTTGAAAATTTGTATCCAGCGACTCCTAGTAAATCCGAATTTGTAAACTTTTATCACGATCGGAAACGCAAAAGAATAGTGAAGATGAAAAACAAAAGGAGGAGCTTTCAGGAAGGATTGCTATCGCTTGTATCCGAAAACCCAATATGCTCCTCTTGCAGAAACATTCTCAACAAAAAAATGTTTATGTGAACTGTCGCAGCTCTCAAATGCATTTCAGAGGAAGGAATACCTAACACGCCATCATTCAGAACCAAGACAACGAGTAAATTATACTATTAGCAAGTACAAAATGTGATCACTTGACCACCTTGTGGTTTACACTAGAGCAGCTATTTATCAATTAAGCCCTAAGCCACATAAAGCAACAACTTTAATTCTTCAGCTAGCTATGATGTCAGTCAGTTAATTATCACGAGAGAGAGAGAGAGAGAACCCATTTCTAATATAGCTTCTAGGCCAACAGTAAACACTGAATTCAAGCAAAGAGTTGCAGATAAAAAGAAGAGAGAGACAGATGGACATATGAAAAAACAGTAGTGAATGAAAGAGAAAGAGAAGTAAAGGTAACTTACTTCTGTTATCAGTGTCTGTGTAGTAAGAAGAATAAAATCTAAATCAGAGAGAAGAACAGGAAGTAGCGGTGGCAGCAAGTACATAACCTAAGGAGCATCAAAGATCCTACTCAAGGGTTGGGTTGGGTTGGGTTGGGTTGGTTTTCCCTTACAAGACAAGAAGGCTAAAAAAGGAAAGGAGAAACACAACTGACAACACAGACCCCAAAAGAAATCTATCAAATCGCCCCACTCTGGAAGTAAACACAAACAAGACGTAAGAAAATATACTGATCGATATCTCGTGTAAGAGAGATTTGACTAGAAAGATAAATGCAGATATACAAATCAATTTTTAAAAAGTAATTAAGTTATTTCATATCTTTACCATTGTGCTCTATTTATTTTATTCTAAAATAATAATAATAATAATAAAAAAATAAATTTATTTTAGAAATTGTGACTCCAGCACTTGTTACCTCCACCTTTCTTGAATAAAAAACTCAAGATAAAAAAACAATAATCCTTGGGCCAAAACTATGGGTCTTATACTAACTATTGACATGGGATTATATGACTAATAATTAAAATAACCTGATAATTCCACCGTTGACTAAAAGCTTCCTTCCTAGAAATGCTTGCTAATTAAGACGTTCATTGAATTCAGTTGCCGTGTCACCATTATTCGTGGATTGATCACGCTGTTACTCAACAGAGACTCCATCAAACTCCTCTCCATTTGAATCCCAAGTCCATGGGATGAAGGCTTAATTTGTTGCTGTAACTTTGTAAGCAGTGAAAACGACCCCATCCGCAACTGGTTACTGGCGCGTACATGGTGCATGCTACGAACGAGGCTACTCTTCTGGTTAATCAACGAATAATTAGAGTGTAGAATTCCCATTTGTGTTACTTAATTTACAGAGAGGAAACTGTGCCGAGCACATTTATACTTTTCAAAGTCAGATGCGAATGATCAAAGAAAGTGAATGGCAAGATGATGAAGTACAGTCCCTGTTTATTCCTCAACGGCTTGTTTTTCTAAGTAAAACTTGCTAGCCAACACTATAAAAATCGTAGAAAACATCTTCTACGTGCTATGTCGTTGCTCCAACAAGATCAATGGAAACCAAATGCAGAGGAATATTTGTGAATGGATATCGTGATTGTGTTGTTTTGAGAGAATCTGTGTATCTCTTTGCACTCCTCAAGATCACCATCGCAGGTCAAACGAACCCATTCCCCATCACCATCCATATAACTGAGATCAAAACCCGTAAAATCATATATCTCCAAACGTTTACCAATCGCTTGTTTCAACGACCTTAAACCCCAGTTTGGTTGCAAGCCTAACTTTACCTTTTCCACACCAAAAATGGCTTTAACTTCGAGGGCACCTCCTTCTCGTAAACTCTGGCCAAAACCTGGCGGAATTTCTAGCTCACTTTGACGTATATGCCCTTTGACAGTCCTTGTTTTGTGAATTTGTGATCTTACAAGAAATTCTGCATCTCCTTGGTTGTTCAAAGAATGATGTTCTGCTAATTCACCGCGGAAATTCCTCTTTAAAATTTTGTTCGAGGTTTCAGCAAGTAAAGCGCCATTTCCATTGCTTGAGACAGTTATAGTGGTGGCAGCATGCTGTTGTGCTCGAGCAGAACAGCAGTTCCTTGAACAAGAGCTCCTACTACACGGAGAGGAATGGGATTTTGAGGCAGAGCAACAAGGGTTAGAGTCATGAGGTGGAGAGTCTAGGTGCTTTGAATTGTCGCTCCTCTTGAATGATGAATAAGGAGCACGACTTGAAATTTTTGGAGATCTTAGTTCTGGGAAGGATGAATAGAAACATTCAATCTGAACGTCACCCTTAGCACCTTCGACTGTGTCGATCACCTGCTGGAGTTGTCGCAAGGAATTACCAACCTTCTTGATCTTTCGAGAGGGCCATCGTTTGATACCGTGCTGTCTGCATATCCTTTTTAGAGTAGTAGAGCAAACTGCAATTAGAACAAATTGTGAGAGAACTCCATTGTTTAACAGCTAAAAAATGATATTTGAAGACAGCGATCCAACTGAACAAACGAAAATGATAATAAGGGTTTTAGGGGATTATATCAAGTTGGTCTCCAGCAAATGTTTGTCTGAGTGATGGTAATCATCCATTAAAGGATAGCTCAAATATGACATTAATCAAACCCTAGTCATTTCTTCATATATGAACATATGGTTTTAGTTGTGATAGGACATTTTCATACCGCCGAGGCTTTGAGCAGCATCTTTGAGGCTCCCAGCAAAGTATTGTCGAAGAACTTCCATGCTGATTGTCTGGATCCCTGTCTTGGTCAGTCTCCTCTTACGTGTTTTGCTGCTGCCTAACGAGTGCCATCCGCAAAAATCAGAAGAAACTCCACCACCCTCAATACTGCTATATATTGGGTCTAGAATTACTTGCTGATGGTCTAATTCCTCCTCAGAGCCCTCCCAATGAGTTATCATCTTGAACTCTTCTATAGGATCTTCCGCAGAGTCCCATGTCACAAAGCAACTTTTACCCTTCTTTTGGGCCTCCACCATGCGGGCAATCCAGGATGATTCGTCGGGTGGAGCTTCTTTCGAAGGGCATGATTCGAAACTCTGCTTTTCTCCTTCATCAACCTCCATGTCCATGACAACTTGTAAGCTCCTACAAACCTGTTTTACGGTAACAGGCAGTAAATCCCACATATTCTTTTTCTCTTCTGTCTCTTGACAATCTTTTGGCAAGAATAACTCCAACACAAATTCAATGAAACCGGTAGAGATGCTTCTCAGGGGAATCGCTATGGCAGCATGAACACCAAATATCTTTGCGTGGTGAGCTAGAGGATAATCTTTCTTGCTGTAGGAAGATATATCATTCGAGAAACATTGTTTTTGTGTTGTGAATGCTCTCCCCACAATCCCTTGTCCCAGGAAAAGGTAGTGCTCAAGACTCGCCGCGTGAAAACCGGAAAAATCTCTGTCGGCTAAAAAGCAAGCAGAATCCACGGTGGAAATACAAGAGCTAAACCTCTCAGGTAACTGCTGGCGTCCACTTTTACCTTGCCGGCTACATAAAGCCCATGTTAGAGCCAGGGGCAATCGATATGTCTTGCAAACAGATTTCACAATATCTGACATCTCAAGCACCGCAGCTTGAATTGACTGATTGCAAGTCTGTGAAAAAAGGAGCACAATTGTGATCGGAGTTGCAAATACTAAAACTTCAGAAACCTCAGTTTAGTGTCTATAAAATGTTCAGAATCTTTTTTTTTTCCTTGTAAGATTCGATACAGAGTGGTATTAAAGCTAGTGCAAGTAAGAGGATGGCAAACTAGCAAATGAAAGAGAGTACAAAGAGGCTTAAATATTATTGAAGAGAAGTGTAAACAAACAAGATCTCTGAAATAAAAGATTCGAAAACTGGAAGATGACAATATCTAAGAAACTAGTTGCTTGTTAATCCTAATCAGCATACCTTCTGATCCTCTTAACAAGTCTAAACCATGCATGCATGTAAAGTTTTCATCAACTGTCTAGTAAAGTCCTTGAAATGTCAAGTATCGACATACCTCGACACCAGGAGAGCAGAAGTCTTCAGAACTTCTTAGATGAACTGCCTGCATATAAAAAAAGATCAGAAAATGAGGAAAGCTGTCTGCTTATTTCACAGGCTTGAAGAGATTGATAGCCATTTTTACTTTTGAAAGGCATTTCTATCATTGAAATATCTGACAGTTAAATGCAAGCCAGGATATTTGAAATGAAAGAAACATGAAGTTTATATGCAACTAACATAAGATAATATAACAATCCCATTGTAAACTTGATAGCTATTGAAACCTTCTCAAGATACATAGGAAACGAAAAAACCTGGAGAGCTTTGCAGATGTCTTGTAGTTCTCGACGATAGCTTATCTTCTGAATGGTGGTCGCAATCTCAACTATGCCCAAGCAAGTCTGATCACTGTCTTGTTTGAAAAGAGGAAGTGCAAGAGACCCTCTAATGTTATGTTGAACTGCGTGATCTTTATGTGGATATTCTTCTCTTCTAAAGAGACGTACGTCAGGAGTCCACTCAGGCAGCTTCTCCAAGAAAACCCGACCGGGGAACCCTACAGAAGATTTTGGATCATCTTCTGCTTGGAAATGATAGGCCGTTGAAACCTTTCTATAACTCGCAAGACTCTTACAACTCGGATTGACAAAGTGCGGCTGATCAATTGTTGCAAGGACTCTTTTCCCTTCTTTCTCCATAGGTAGCCAAATCTGGATAAGAAAATCCCTATCCTGGATGCAATTTTTTAAATATCCAACGGCTTGCATCACTCTCTCCTTCACAGAACTTGAAGTCCCTGGATTTCCTCTCTGCACCATCTTCCATTCAGCACCCGACCCAGAAGAAGTTTCTACTCGACAGCTTGTGGATTGCGAGAAAGATTTGGAAGTCTCCACAGAATCCTCAACCTGAAGTTCAGTCTGAACAAGTTCCGTGCTGTTTGGATAATCTAAAGGTGGATTTCCATGGAAATTCCTTTCTGTTTCTTCTTTGTAGTCTTCCTGGTTTGAGGCTGTACTCAAAGTAGTAGTCCCCATAAAAGGCATATATAGTGAAGGGTCATGGAGAACGTTAGAGGTGGAGGGACCTTGCTTCAGAAAGTTGAACCCTCCATCCTTCTCAAACCATCCTTGATGCAAGATCTCATCCATGAAATCCCAGTTCGTGACATTTCCTGAGAAAATCCAGAAGGTAGAATCAGGGGTAGAGGAACTGTGGCCATCCATGTAGTCAACTTGCTTGAAGCAAGAAAGAAAGTCACTTTCTGAAGACTCTTTATTCTCCACGAGTTCTTTTTTTTTTTCGGGGGGGGGGGAGGTTGGCGAGGGTTTGTATCTATCCTCTCGGTTTTTCACACACGGTACAGCTCTAGTTTCACAATCAGAAGATTGGGGACTCAGGCTGTATAAACCAGGAAACAGGAGAAAAGAAATATAGGATACAGTCTAATGTACTCCATCATCACCTTGTATATATATAGGTGTGTGGTCAGCTCTAGATATAAGTCATGACTTTTGTATGTTTTAAATATACAAAATGAAGTAATGATTACAAAAAAAAAAAAGGTCTAATGCTATTATTTAACTCACCTGGTCATAAACTGAGTTCAATTTCAATGTCTTCAAGATTAACAATCAATCTTCACCTACCAAGGTAATTAGCTCAAGATTCTCTTTTTCTGGCTTTATTATCAGCAGGACCCAGCATTAAGCTTTCCATTTCAAGAAGTTCAAGCACTTCATGCCCTGTAAACTAAAACCCTGCATGATTTCTGCTGCTTTATTTGTATATCCCTTACAATATTAGTTGTGCTTCGGGGATTCTGGAGAAATGTCATAAAAAATATTGGCTGAAAAGCCATTGAAGTTTTAAGAAATGCATTCTGGTCCTCCTCTCAGATCATTTCAGAAGATTTCACATTTTCGGACAGTCTGCTAAGCGCTCGTTTAGTTATGTGGTACAAACTGTGTTTTGTTCTTTTGTAGGGTTTGGTAACTTTAAAATTGCAAACCATTTTGTCCTGGAGCTATGCGCCCCTCAGGATATATATAAATTTTTTCTATCAATTCTAATTTTGTTTTAAATGATATTGTACCATTGTTCCGGGATCGCAGAGACCTTCACGTATAGATTTAGTTTGGATGAAATTACAAGTAGTTTGATGTAAAAATAAAAACAAGTGTCTAATTTACCTGAATTATTAATTATATATTATAATTATAATTATTAAATATTTAAAAAACAAATTTTAAATGATATTGTACCATTGTTCCGGGATCGCAGAGACCTTCACGTATAGATTTAGTTTGGATGAAATTACAAGTAGCTTGATGAAAAAATAAAAACAAGTGTCCAATTTACTTGAATTATTAATTATATATCTTTATTATTATTATTATTAAATATTTAAAAAAAATTAGATGATATTGTACCATTGTTCCGAGATCGCAGACACTTTCATGTATAGATTTAGTTCTTGATAAAATTACAAGTAGCTTGATGGAAGAATAAAAAAAAAGTGTCTAATTTACTTGAATTATTAATTATATTTTATTATTATAATTATTAAGTATTTAAAAAACAAAATATGTGTGTGTGTTCTTTAAAGTAATTTCACAAGTTGATAGCAATATGAAAAGCATGGCACCCGTTTGGGTAACCGAACACGTTTGCCGTTTGCCATTTGGGATGAAGGTTTAAAGCCGTTAGCTTTGTTTGGTAACAACAAAACTCCATTTAAAATGTGTGGGACCCACGGTTTTTAAATCCCAAGCGGCGTTTTTGAAAAGCACCGGGAGGTGCTTTTCAAACGCCGATCGGACTTGGTTTTGACTGAACGAAAAAAAACACACAAAATTAACCGTTGGAATTTATTATTCCAAATCAAACCCTCTCCTCAACATCTCTGCTCCCCTCTTCTCAAGTGGTTTCAAATTCTTTCCATAAAAAAGTAACTGCTCATACTTTGCTTTGGGTTCTTGAACCGATTGAAAAAGCTTGATGATCTCTTGAAGCTTTGGAAGCAGTTCGTCAATTGGTTGCAAGGACATGGAGCTTGATGATGATGCAAATAAAGGTTGAGTCTTCGTTGGGATTTTTTGGAAAGAAATGGGTTTTGAGAAAAAACGAAGGAAAGATTTGTGGGTTCTAAGGAGAGAATTAAGGTTTTTATTGAGCGAAGAGACTTTGGGATTTTTGTGGTCAATATGCGTTAAAATATTAACCAGTGTCGAAGAGAGCTTTCAAAGGGGGGGAGATGAAGCAAGTGGGTTTAGACGAAGCAAATGGGAAGCAAATGTGTTAAATTACATTTATCAACCAGTGTCGGCAGCAGCTAATATTAAGCTATTAATATTTTTTAATATTAAAATAAAATAATAATATAAAATATTAATATTAATATTTTAATATTAAAATAATAAAATAATAATATTATTATTATTATTAAAATTATGATTATTAATATAATATATATATATATAAATAAATGTGTGTGTAAAATTATTATTATTAAAATGTGTATATTTCAATGCCCTTTTAAGTAATTTTACAAGTTAAAAGCAGTTTGCAAAAATTGGAAACCAAACACCAAAAACTGCTTTTTCTTCAATCTCCAACTCAACCACAGTTTTAACCAAACACCTAACTGCTTTTTTTGAAACACAGAAAAAACACTTTTTTTGAAACTCCATTTTCTCAAACTCAACCGCAACAGCAACCACAATACCAAACAGGCCCATGATAACCAAACATATGAAACTGTTTTTTATCAACCTCAAACTCAACCACAGTTTTTTAACCAAACATTTCACTGCTTATTTTGAACTGCAATAAAAGTGTTTTTTATAAAACTGATTTTTTTTCAATCTCAACCACAACAACAACCGCAATATCAAACAGGATCTAAGTGCAAAGAAGGACTAGTTCGTGTTATAATTAATGAGATTTGTATTGAGGATAAGAGGATTTACTCTGTTTTTGAATTTTAGTTTTGGAAATTCTATTTTTACTATTCATAACAGGTTTTTAGTCAAATATGTTTATTTCCCAATAATCTCTCAAGTGTGTTGAGAGTTTTTCGTTTTCAGGACATTATCAGATAAGCCTATGTTAAGGCATTTTCAAATCGAATAAAATTGAATGATTTCCTATTCCAACTTTAAATCTTCATTGCTGCAGATTTTGTGTGCCCAGCATTTGATCTCTACAGTAACTGTTTAAGAACAGTTACTGTGCAAATCTAAGTTTTAACAGTTCGAAGGGTTGATGACAGCTTTTAGTAACGTATCTACATGACAGGCAACGCCTGTGTAGTAGCTAATGAATTCATTTTTTTTCACCGCCTGCAGATTTGCCACGTCAACAATAATCACCAGCCTGGAGAGCAGTTTAATGTTAATGGTCGTGCTGAACATGGTGGAAACCTCGGAGTCAAGCAAGGCTTGTGGTGCTCTCGTGCCGACTGCCTTTTTAATTAATATTCCATCGCCTTCGGTGACCCTGTATCATGTGCTGCTTTACAGGAAGCAAACAAATGGAAATTAATTATTACAAACACCAAGAGATCAAACACCCTAATTTAAAATGTAAATGGAAAATACAGATAAATAAATCATGATGAGTAGATCCACAATATATATAGGATGTTAGTCTTAAGGAATCATCTCACCTAAGATTTTAAATTATCAAGTGAATTAATTTCTAGAATATAATTTATATTATTCTTTAACATCTACCCACATGAAAGTTTTTTGAACTTGAAACTTGCACATTGTGCTTGATTTTTATCAAATTAAATGGAGGTGGTGAGGGCCTAGGATACATTAGTGTTAAGAAATCATCCCACCCAAAAAGTTAAGCTATTAGTTGAAGTCCTAAAATATGATTTGTATTATTTTCTAACGGATAGATGAATGCATGCCTTACCTGCTACCAAACAATGATCTACTTCTTTAACTAAACCTAATTAATCTTTAATTCTATTCATTATTCAATTATCTCTCTGCCTGCAGGACCACCATCAGCTTGCATCTTCATGTACATTTGACCGTCAGAGAAGTGATCAGAGCTACTAGCCTTGTGGTGGTCTATAATGGCTTCAAATTTCTTTTCTTTTCTCGATGGATGGGGTCTCTACACTTGAACTTTTATCCTCATCGATCCTGGCCCCAACTCTTTGAGTCCAGCTGCCAGTACTGGTTAAATCAACTCGATGAGAATTTTCGATCTGCATAAATTTCTGAAAGGGATTTCCAGCTTGTGCCACAACCATGAGGGACGAGGCGATGATCTATAACCATGCATGCATGCATGCATAGCATAGCATAACCTGTTTACAGTAGTATCCATCGTTGTACTAGCCAGCTAGCTAGCTAGCAAGAATCTATAACCATCGCAATCGAGAAGCGGATGTTGAAGGAATAATTAACATTGCACAGATTCCATGCAAAAGAGTTTGCTTCTTCAGAGGCAGGCATGTGAGGAATAATTATATATATATACTCAAGAAAAAAGAGAGAAGAAATCGATAATGGGCGATCGAGCTCACTAATTAAGCAATATTTTTGTAATTAAGGTGATCATATCTAGTACGTACTGATCAACTAGATGTTCTTCTTCCTTATTAATTAATAGTATATATATATAGATATAGTTGAATCTTATGCTTGGTGGCGGCACAGATGATCCAAGATTAAACAGTACTGTGCATGCATCTTATGATTCTCCTTAATTTACAACCTTGAGGTCTAATTAAGAATATTTGTATAGAGAAACAAGGTGTCCACATTCAATTCCCCGTATGATAAACTATACCGTACTGATCAACTAATCAGCAGGAGTCGGACCACTACTTGCATATAAATATCCAAGTACGTACGTGGCGAATCACCAGATTCAACTCACATGATTCCAAAGCAGAACCACTTTCATGTATTATTGATACTTAAATGGTTAGCTTAATTACCACCAACTATATATATATATAGCAGCTACATCTCGTACGTCTTTTCCAGGCCTGCCCTCCTTTTTTAGACCCACTAGCTCGATTTTTTTAATTTTATTTTTCATCGGAGCTAGAAATTACCAATCACAAGTTGCACTTTTATTATTTTCTGAATAAAAATGTTTTCCAAAAAATATCCAAATACACTATAAATTTGAAGGGTTTTTTATGAGCTTGACCAGTTATAGACATCAAATTCACTATAAAACATGGCATGTAGAATCTATAGGTAAACTTAATTAATTTGAGTGTAATCTATTGCTCAAATAAAAAATTACAACTTTTTTTTATATATATATTAAACAAGTCGCTAGGCATGATGATCACTAGCTAGAAACTTTTTTATTCCGGACATGTCCATTTATTCTATAAATATTTTTGTTAGATTTTTCATATGATTAAATTATAACATCTTCAACGATTGAGATTCTCTTGGATCATGTGGCGAGCTCGTTTGCCTGAGCACAAGTACTTAATAAGAACACCTACTGCTAGAACAACAAGTCTTGGGTGGAGGTTTGAGTAGTGTCAATTCTTAAGGAATCATCTCACCTAAAAGCTTAAGCTTGTAGGTGAGGTCCCATAATATGATTATATTATACTCTAATACACCCCCTCAAGTGAAAGCCCTTTGAACTTGAAACTTGCACAGGTCCACATTGCCTTGTGCTTGGTTTTTTTATCAAATAGAATGGGGGTGGTGAGATTCGAACTCATGACCGCTGGGTCAACAAGGCTCTGATACCATCTTAAGGAACCATCTTATCTAAAAGCTTAAGCTTGTAGGTGAGGCCCCATAATATGATTATATTATACTCTAACATCAATCACCTTGAATTAATGATAGAGATCGAACGAGGTTGACATGAAAATCTCAGTCAAGAAAGGCCTGATCAATATAAAGATCGATTCAATAATATGGACAGAATTCTTAGCACCTTGGATCCGATCGATCATCTGTTGGAGTTTTTTCAGGTCAAGAACTCGGTTTAGAGAATTAAAATATCCTTAATTATCTTTAAGTAGTGTTCTTCTAGCTAGCTCCGAATTGAATGGACATTTATGACTTCCAAAACATGCATGCTATTTTTACCCCCAACGAGTCACAGTATAATATACAAACATTTTTAACCAAAAAATCAACACACAAGAAAAAACATCAATATATGAGTGCATGCTTTGAACTGTCATTCATCTTGATGGATGGATGAAGGAGACGAAAACTTTGGAGAGCTTGTTCGAGAGATGGATATTGAAGAGAAAGGTTGAATATGATCATGCAGGGCTAGCTGATTCGATCACCTTTCGGAGTTTTCTTGAAGAGTGGTCAACGCCTTGTTGATCTTTTGAGAAAAGGTCTTTCTTTATTTGTTGTTGCGACTTAATTTGTAAGAAGCACAAACAGCTAGCCCCATCAGCACCTGGTTACTGGCATCTATGCATACAGCGCTGCTACGAGGCTAGGCTTTCTTCGTAAGCAAAATAAATAAAGAATAGCTATCCTTTTCAAAATAATTGGATGCGGTTAAAACAAATGAGTGTAATCCTTGTTTATTCCTCCTTGTTAATTATTCCAAGTTAAACTTCAAAACATTCCAAAGTACAGAGCAGAAATCGAAGAGAACACCTTCTGCGAGCTATGTCGTAACTCCAAACCAGTCATGTGGGCGGCAGAGACCAGCGAGAAAAGCAAAGGAAGCCTTAGAATGAACCCCGGAAACAAAATGAAGAGGAGTGTTCGTGAAGGGATATCTTGATCGTGTTTCTATGAGAGAATCTGTGTATCTCTTTGCACTCCTCAAGATCACCATCACAGGTCAAACGAACCCATTCCCCATCATCATCCATATACTTGAGACCAATACCCGTGAAATCATATATCTCGAATCGTTTACCAATCTCTTGTTTCAACTCTCTTAAACCCCACTTTGGTTGCAAGCCTAACCTAACCTTTTCTACTCCAAAAATGGCTTTGACTCCGAAGACACCTCCTTCTCGTAAACCCTGGCCAAAACCTGGCGGGCTTTCTAGCTCACTTCGATGAATATGATCATTGACTGTCCTTGTTTTGTGAATTTGTGATCTTACAAGAAAGTCCGGTTCTCCTTGGTTATTCAAGGAATGCAATTCTTCTAACTCTCCACTGCAACTCCTCTTCAAAATCCCATTCGAGGTTTCTGCAACTAAAGAGCCATTTCCATTGCCTGGGCCAGTTATAGTGGTGGCAGCATGCTGCTGTCCTCGAGCAGAACAGCAGTTACTTGAACAAGAGCTCCTGCTACACGGAGAGGAATGGGATTTTGAGGCAGTGCCACAAGGGCTAGAATCACCGGGTGGAGAATCCAAGTGCTTTGAATTATGGATCCTCCTGGATGATGAATAAGAAGTATGACTTGAAAGTTTTGGAGAGCTCAGTTCTGGGAAAGCTGAATAGAAAGATTCAATTTGAAAGCCACCCTTGGCACCTTGGACTGTATCGATCACCAGCTGGAGTTTTCGTAAGGAATGGTCAACCTTCTTGATCTTTCGAGAAGGCCATCGTTTGATACCGTGTTGTCTGCATATCCTTTTCAGAGTAGTCGGGCAAACTGCAATCAGAGCAAATTGTGTGAGCACACCATTGCTTAGCTAACAAATGATATTTTAAGACAGCAACCTAGCTAAACAGAGGAAAATGATAGTAATTGTTTTGGAGGATCAGATCACTTTGCTCTCCAGAAAATGTTCGCCTTTTTAATGATAACCATCTAATCTAATAAAGGATGCCTCAAATCTATCATTGAAATGCTATTCATATATAAGCATGTGGTTTCAGTTGTGATGGGACATTTTCATACCGCCGAGGCTTTGAGCAGCATCTTTCAGGCTCCCGGCAAAGTATTGTCGAAGAACTTCCAAGCTGATAGTCTGAATCTCTGTCTTGGTCCGTCTCTTCTTCCCAGTTTTCCTGCTGCCTAACGTGTGACGTCCGAAAAAATCAGAAGAAACGCCGTCACCCTCGACACTGCTATTGGGTCTAGAATTTTGCTGGAATTCACTCCACTCTGAAATCACTTGCTTTTGATCTATTTCCACCGCGGAGCCATCCCAATGAGTGATCGTCTCGAACTCTTCTATAGGTTCTTGGTGATAGTCCCATGTCACAAAGCAACTTTTACCCTTCTTTTGGGCCTCCACCATGCGGGCAATCCAGGATGATTCGTCGGGTGGAGCTTCTTTCGAAGGACATGATTCGAAACTCTGCTTTTCTCCTTCATCAACCTCCTTCTCCATGACAACTTGTAAGCTCCTACAAACCTGTTTTATGGTAACAGGCAGTAAATCCCACGTCTTCTTTTGCTCTTCGATCTCTTGACAATCTTTTGGCAAGAATAACTCCAACACAAATTCAACGAATCCGGTAGAGATGCTTCTCAGGGGAATCGCAATGGCAGCATGAACACCAAATATCGTTGCGTGGTGAGCTAGAGGATAATCTTTCTTGCTGTAGGAAGTTATATCATTCGAGAAACATTGTTTTTGTGTTGTGAATGCTCTCCCCACAATCCCTTGTCCCAGGAAAAGGTACTGCTCAAGACTCGCCGCGTGAAAACCGGAAAAATCTCTGTCGGCTAAAAAGCAAGCAGAATCCACGGTGGAAATACAAGAGCTAAACCTCTCAGGTAACTGCTGGCGTCCACTTTTACCTTGCCGGCTACATAAAGCCCATGTTAGAGCCAGGGGCAATCGATATGTCTTGCAAACAGATTTCACAATATCTGACATCTCAGGCACCGCAGCTTGAATTGACCGATTGCAAGTCTGTGAAAAAAGGAGCACAATTGTGATCGGAGTTGCAAATACTACAACTTCAGAAACCTGAGTTTACTATCTATAAAATGTTCACAATCTTTTTTTTTTCCTTGTAAGATTCGATAGAGAGTGCTATTAAAGCTAGTGCTGGTAAGAAGATGGCAAACTAGCAAATGAAAGAGAGTACAAAGAGGCTTAAATATTATTGAAGAGAAGTGTAAACAAACAAGATCTCTGAAATAAAAGGTTCGAAAACTGGAAGATGACAATATCTAAGAAACTAGTTGCTTGTTAATCCTAATCAGAATACCTTCTGATCCTCTTAACAAGTCTAAACCATGCATGCATGTAAAGTTTTCATCAACTGTCTAGTAAAGTCCTTGAAATGTCAAGTATCGACATACCTCGACACCAGGAGAGCAGAAGTCTTCAGAACTTCTTAGATGAACTGCCTGCATATAAAAAAAGATCAGAAAATGAGGAAGGCTGTCTGCTTATTTCACAGGCTTGAAGAGATTGATAGCCATTTTTACTTTTGAAAGGCATTTCGATCATTGAAATATCTGACGGTTAAATGCAAACCAGGATCTTTGAAATGAAAGAAACATGAAGTTTATATTCAACTAAAATAAGATAATATAACAATCCCATTGTAAACTTGATAGCGATTGAAACCTTCGCAAGATACATAGGAAACGAAAAAACCTGGAGAGCTTTGCTGATGTCTTGTAGTTCTGGACGATAGCTTATCTTCTGAATGGTGGTCGCAATCTCAACTATGCCCAAGCAAGTCTCACTGCCTTGTTTGAAAAGAGGAAGTGCAAGAGACCCTCTAATGTTATGTTGAACTGCGTGATCTTTATGTGGGTATTCTTCTCTTCTAAAGAGACGTACGTCAGGAGTCCACTCAGGCAGCTTCTCCAAGAAAACCCGACCGGGGAACCCTACAGAAGATTTTGGATCATCTTCTGCTTGGAAATGATAGGCCGTTGAAACCTTTCTATAACTTGCAAGACTCTTACAACTCGGATTGACAAAGTGCGGCTGATCAATTGTAGCAAGGACTCTTTTCCCTTCTTTCTCCATAGGTAGCCAAATCTGGATAAGAAAATCCCTATCCTGGATGCAATTTTTTAAATATCCAACGGCTTGCATCACTCTCTCCTTCACAGAACTTGAAGTCCATGGATTTCCTCTGTGCACCATCTTCCATTCAGCACCCGACCCAGAAGCTTCTACTCGACAGCTTGTGGATTGCGAGAAAGATTTGGAAGTCTCCACAGAATCCTCAACCTGAAGTTCAGTCTGAACAAGTTCCGTGCTGTTTGGATAATCTAGAGGTGGATTTCCATGGAAATTCCTTTCTGTTTCTTCTTTGTAGTCTTCCTGGTTTGAGGCTGTACTCAAAGTAGTAGTCCCCATAAAAGGCATATATAGTGAAGGGTCATGGAGAACGTTGGAGGTGGAAGGACCTTGCTTCAGAAAGTTGAACCCTCCATCCTTCTCAAACCATCCTTGATACAAGATCTCATCCATGAAATCCCAGTTCGTGACATTTCCTGAGAAAATCCTGAAGGTAGAATCAGGGGTAGAGGATCTGTGGTCATCCATATAGTCAACTTGCTTGAAAGTTGCACCAATCAAAGCTTAAATATACTCCAGATTAGGAATGTTTCACCCCCTAACACAGAAGAATAGCACAAAACTGGAAAAAAGGAAGAAAAATCCAAGATTACTATGTACTTTCTTTACATTATAACTGTACTCTGAATTGCATTTCAAAGCAAATCATAACCTACCATGCATGTTTCAAGGAAACAACTAACAGGATTGGACCTTCTGTGATACTAAGCCATGTATTGAAATAACAGAAGTGAAACATGAAGCAAGAGAGAAACTCACTTTCTGAAGACTCTTGATTCAGCCAGGTCAGATTCTTTTCCTGTGTTTGTACTATGCCTTGCTGAAAGCAGTGAACTGTGAGACTTGATCAAATTCAAGAGCAGCAGCGCTACAAAAATAGCCACGATTGTTTTTTGGGTGAACCTTGTTTTTTTTTCTCTTGTTAGACCTCATGCATCCACAGATTTGGTAAACGAGAGAGATACTATATACCTTCTAGTTTTTTTCTACACAGGGTACAGTTCTAGTTTGACAGACAGATTATGGGGTACTCAAGCTATAATGACCAAGAAACAGAAGAAAAGGAAAAGGAGAAGAAGTGAAATACATACGTTGAGATCATATTCTCCATCATCACCTTATATGCGTGTATTTAGTCAGTTCTAGCTATAAAGTAAACCATTCAAAAGATGAGCAATCAAGGGCAAATGAGGAGGAAGAAATGTGTGTGAGGGGAGGGGAGGGGAGAGAGAGAGAGAGAGAGATGAAGCTTTTATATGTTTCAAGTATACAAAATGAAGTAATGCTAACAAAAAAAAAAAAAAAGTCTAATGCTATTATTTAACTCACCTGGTCATAAACTGAGTTCAATTTCAATGTCTTCAAGATTAACAATCAATCTTTTTTACCTTCACCTACCAAGGTAATTAATTAGCTCAAGATTCTCTTTTTCTGGCTTTATTATCAGCAGGACCCAGCATTAAGCTTTCGATTTCAAGAAGTTCAGGCACTTCATGCTCTATAAACTAGAAACCCTGCATGATTTCTGCTGCTTTAATTCTATATCCCTTACAATATTAGTTGTGCTTCGGGGATTCTGGAGAAATGTCATATAAATATTGGCTGAAAAGCCATTGAAGTTTTAAGAAATGCAGTCTGGTCCTCCTCCCAGGCCATTTCAGAAGATTTCACATTTTCGGGTTGATGACAGCTTTTAGTAACGTATCTCTATGACAGGCAACGCCTGTACAGTAGCTAGGGGCCATGAATTCATTTTTATTCACCGCCAGCAGATTTGCCACGTCAACAATAATCACCAGCCTGGAGAGCAGTTTAATGTTAATGGTCGTGCCGAACATGGTGGCAACCTCAGAGTCAAGCAAGGCTTGTGGTGCTCTCGTGCCGAGTGCCTTTTTAATTAATATTCCATCGCCTTCGGTGACCCTGTATCATGTGCTGCTTTACAGGAAGCAAACAAAGGGAAATTTATTATTACAAACATCAAGAGATCAAACACACTAATTTAAAATGTAAATGGATGTCAACAGAACGAATAAGAAATCGAAAATACAGATAAATAAATCATGATACATATATGATGTTAGATTAAGACATGCCATTCACTCTACTTCTTCAATTAAAGCTAATTAATCATTAATTCTGTCCATTATTGTATTATACATTGCATTATCTCCTTTCGTGAGCCACCATCAGCTTGCATTTTCATATAGATTTGACCTTCAGACAAGTGGGAGGCTAGCCCTGTGTGGTCGTCTATAACTGCTTCATTTCTTTTTAATTTCCCATCTTCGTTCTGGCTTCAATTCTTTGAATCCAGAGGTTAAATCAACTCTCCAGGAACAAAACCAGAAATGATCTGTTGAGAATTCTCTGCACAACACGCAGCAATCAAGATTCATAAATATAAAACTTGCCTGATGAAGGCGGAAACAATTAAGGACAATAACACTGACAAAAGGCTAGGAATTATTTTAATGAGCAGAAAAAAGATGATGCATGAACCATAACTTTGCAGGTTTACTAAGTTTTGTATAAAATATAATATATATGAATGATAGCTGTCTTCCTAAGAGGATTACAATACTTAATTTTAAATAGTCTGCAAATACTATCCCCGGCTACTAGTAAACAACTACACATCAAAAAACATAAAGAAAGTAAAACAAGAAACCTGAATTAAAAGACATCTAGGAAGAATATTAAAACTAGCTCAAACATCTAACAGGTCAACAAGCAACAAATCAAGTGGTTTTTCATAAGAAAACTATGTGTAGAAAATTTGAGCTTGATCCCACAATATACAAAACCTGTCCCAGTATGATTTCTCTTAGATTTAGATTTATCCTGCAAACTAGTTTATATATGAAAACACTTGTCAAACCATTTATATAGTCTGTTGAAAAATGAAGAATCAAAATTCAACTGATTCCAAGTCTGTAAAATGAAGACAGAGCAGAGAAAGCAGAGCATCTTCAAAGATTTCCTTTATTATGTTTTTCCACGTTTTAATTAAGTAATTGTGTTTAAGTTAATAACGATCAAAGTATATTGATCATATCAAGTTAGTTTATTTTCCTAGTTAAGAAGATTTTATATTTCCTGTTTCATTGAAGAGATTGTAATAGACTAGAATTACCATTCTTGTATTCGATCTTCTTCTATAAATGAAATCCAAGGGATGGCAGTAACCGACTGAATTCTGCCCTTTGTTCTGTATTTCTTGCTCTAATTATTATTTCTTTAGCTCTACAATCTTTTGGGAAATTTTTGGGCAAATTGTCAACTTTATAAGCACTGATTTGAACCGTGCTTGTTTTTCACGTCAGGATCAAAAACCCAGAAAGTAATTTGAACACTAACTGTTCATTTCTCAGATTTCTGAAAATCCTTGTATTCCAATTCCGCAGGACAGCTGCATCGATCATTGCCCTCCTCGTATATTGTTGAACGTCTCCGTTGGTGATTAATTTTTATAATTGCCAGCTTGTGCCACAACCTTGAGGGCTGATGCAAGAACGAAGACCTGAAAGCTCACATGCATAGCATAACATGGTCACAAATAGTATCAGCCACGCATGCATAGCAAACTAGCAAAGCATGTTTACAACAGTATCTATCAATGGCTGTACTTGTTAGGTCAATCGTGTGATGCCGAGAAAGAATCCAGAGCCAACGGGAATGAGATGAGGATATTCGAGGAATAACCCTGCGCAGATTCCATACAAAAGAGCTCGCTTCTTGATCAAATCCACGGGAGCATCATATAATACTCAAAAAAGAAATCTATAATGGAGGAGACCTCTCTTTACAATGTTTTTAAGTAAAAAAATAGACTGGGGTACACCAATCGTTAGGTAGGAACCCTACCTTCTTCTTATCATCACTGTGCGCACCATATATATAGATATCAGCAGCTATTATTTAATCATTCTGCTTTATTTCAAACTTAAAATGTTAGATGGAAAAGCTGGTGTAATCATTGGATATTCTGCGTTGATCTTTTCTTATGCTTTCTTAATTTCCAAATCCTTTTTGGTCTTAGTATATGCATCTGGTTCTGGACTGCACATCTCTTTTATTCTCCTTGATTTATCCCTTTTCTTCTAAATGCATACTTGGTTTTTCCTTTACAAAGTGTTTTCAAAACAAAATTAAATTTTTCTCCTGCTTCAAGTTTTTTCGTGTTTCGACATCTAAGAATCCTTTTATAATTCATGCTATGAACAAACACCAAGCTGTCCACGTTCAGTTCCCCTGGGACGAATATGTTAAAATATACTGCACTGATCAACTAATCAACTCGAGGAGGACAACTTGCATGAATGTATATGTATATATATATATAGCTTATCATCAGATTCAATGTAGCCAGTGACCTTTTCTTTCTTTCTTTTTTTGCTTGACATGACCGAACTAATCAGTTTGAGCCCAAACATTCAACTCATGGGCTGCAATATCCATACGGCTTAACACTGTCTAACAACTACATCTCGTCTGCTCTTGTTTTGTAGCCCCACTATGTAGCTTGGTGGCTCCCTTTTTTATTTAAGCATAACTATGGGACTTTGGGTTTATTTTGGATCAAAAGGGTTGGGAGTTCACCAGTTAAAAAGTGATTGTTGATAGTATTTCGGTCCAACGGTTATATAAAGAGCATGCTTATCTTATCCAAATTCTGTTGTTGCTGATCACATTAAGCATTTACAAAGCAAATTCAGCAATTAAAGAATATCAGGATTCCTCTCTTTTAATCATTTTCAATCCTCGGTGACTTATATTTCTGAAGTAAAACTTGAAAGGTTTCATACAAATTCATCATTTTTCGGCATCTACCATGTCCAAATTCCAGACCAGTCATGTCTCGTATATGCAAGACATTAGAAAGTAAAAGCTAGCTAGAAACCAATCATGGGATTAGACTGAACCTCTGCAACAAAATTCAGTAGAAGAATTGTGAAGGGATATCCTTCTGATATACACTTTTCGGTGTCCGTAGAGATCCTTAGAAGCTAGCGCAGATAAGTGGGTTAGCTCTTCAAGTTTTAGGTCTTCAGAGAGACTATGAGATAAATTTCTTATATGTGAACTTCAGACTGTATGTTTCGTGCACTCGATCTTCTTCATATTTATCACTTTTCCACTAAATGTTCAGGCAATTAACAAAAATTGGGCTAGTTGCCACATACCAAGTGTTAAACTGTTCAGTACTGATCACCAAGTAACCTGATGACCGCTTGTGTATGCTGCTGCTCATCATAGGAATCAATACGACGATGATCAGTCTGATGTCTTTGTTTTCTCAAACACGCCCTAATAACCTCTAAAGAAACTAACATATTTTATCCGGAAATCAATTGCCGCATTTGTAAAATAGATTATATGCACATGAAAAGAAACTTCAGGGGGAGGAGCTTCCTTGTAAATAGATTATGCACATGGAACTTCAAGGGGAGGAGCTGCTTGAGGGAGGGTGGGGAGCACGGTTCGTCATTGTTTCAATGATCAGTCCTTGTGGTTATATATATCTTCATTTGTGCTCTATAAAATTATGGATCGAATTCCGAAAAATATTATTGATGAGCAGTAGTAAAGAGTTTTTGCACACTTGTAAGTGCATACATACAACGCCTCCCAAATTTGGGGATGCAGCATCAATGATACAGATTACTAGTTTATCTTAATTAAGCTAAGGTTACAAATCAACTACATACCAATCTTTAAGTGAAAGAACCCAGATGATTCGTCTTCAGAGGCACAATCTCAAGTCCAGAGTGAGACCTGATGAATAAGAAGAAGATTCATCTTCCTTGGGGGCAGGCAGATTGAGGTCCAGCCCACAACCTTCCTTTGCTGTGAGAAAACGAAGTCCTTGATTCATGGATGATGAGTTCTCTTCGCCTTTCTCCCAATGGCACCTCATGTGCCCACCTAGTGCCTGTCCACTGGGAAACATCCTCGAGCAAATACTGCACCTGTGCCCTAACACCAACAATGCCCTGTTATTATCTTCCGCGTTTTCATTCACATCACCACTCTCACTATGATCCTCAACTACCTCGTGACAACCATCACTCCTTGTTAGTGCAAAACAACCCTTCACGTTCTTATGGCTGGCCCTGTGACCCCCCAGTGCCTGGTGTGACCCAAAAACCTTCTTGCAACTTGAACACTCGAAGCGAGTACAATTCACCTGATCATGATCTTCAACTTGATGAGAACTACTAGCACCAACCCCAACACCAAAGTCACAACCCTCCAACATTGCTACACCGTCACCATCAGCCAACATTAACAAACAAGAAGCCACCTCAAGATCCTCTGCAGTCATCATGTCTTCCCGGTTAGGAGGACTAGCAGTACTTGGTGGCTGAATAGGCGAAACGGGCCTACAATCATTAGGTGGAGGATTAATCCCACGCCATTGCCTTTCAGGGTGACATCTCATGTGGCCAAAGAGTGCTTTCCATGACCAAAACTTCTTGCCACACTCACTACACGGTCTTGTGATCTTTGGTGCAGAAGGGTCAGGTTTATTGTGATATTTTGGCCTAGATATTGTACTAGAAGGAAGCAGGCCTTGTTCAATCTTGATCAACCTAGTCCTTTTTTTACGTTGGTTTCGATGGCGGTATGTGGTAGGGATTGAAGAAGATGCTGGAAGGCAGAAATCAGGGTCGGGATCAGTTGTCATAACTGTTTGATAAGTAAAGGTTGTGGAGATTGAACGAGAAAGAAGAAGGGAGAAAGAAAAATGTAACCATGGGAGAAGAGGTTGCTTATGTAGATGTAATGGCAGTTAGAGGCAGTTAATACAAGTGAGGAAGTGGCGGTTTCGATGTGTTTTGATTGTAGTAGTTATCCACGAGGTGCTTGAAACATGGTGACTCTTTTTCAGCAATAATCAAACTGCCTGGCCCACACTAGTCTCTCACGTCGAGGTTATGGCCATAAAAAGGAATTAATTTAACACTAGAATACCAGTAATTTACTCTGAGAAAATTGAGTTCGTCTCCAAATGAGATTAGCGGTGGCTAGTTAGGAGGGTAAGAGGTGATTTATGTTTTGTGTTTGGAGGGTAAGGTGGGAAAATGTGGGTAATGATTCGCAGGTTGAATCCACTTTAATACTAATTAGTATAAATATAACATCAAATATTAAAAAACCATTTTAGATATAGCTTTATAGTAACACTCAAACTCAAACACGTTCTTCTTAAGAAAAGGATTGCTTGGTTAGGAGAAAAATCTAGGCAAATAATTTTACATTAGTTTTCTAATAATATCTGTTGAGTTTAATTTTTAATTAAAATGATTTCTTTTAAAAATTCGCACTTGCAAGCTCATATACGAACCCTGAGGAGAGATCTCCCCAACATTAGTCCACATGGTTTTTACAAAGTAAGGTGGAATAATTAGCCATTAACAGTGTGACACAACGATTCAACAGAAGCAATTTATTGATTAACTCCTACAAAAGGATATGAATTCTTTCGATTGTTTAATCACTAAGACCACTCTGTATTAATCCCTTGCAAATAGATGCTTGTTTTTTAATAGAACATAGCTGGGATTGCGATTGGAAGGACAGGCAAACAATTCAGATGAACATTACTAAACATTACATTACAAGACGGTTAGAATTCAGTACTGTCAACAGAGATTTTGGAGCTAGAGTTTAAAGTATGGCTGAAGCTGTCAGCACAATATTACAGCAAATGTCGACAGCCACTGCAGTAGAGTCAAAAGAAATGCAGACGGGTCTGTTTTTACCCTTCTTTAGTCAAGATTATATAATAACACAGTAACGTATTCAAACATCCTCTTATTTCTCTGACTGGCTTTGATGAGTTGAGGGTGCTTTAAAATTCTTCAACGATTTCCCCAGGACATTTAAAATTGCAACACGTTGAACCTCCTTTGCTGTGAAATTGGGAATGAATCAGAGTGATGTATTTGCCTCAATCTCAAAATAGTGAAAGAGGCTAGAATTTATCAAACATGAACACACATAGTGAGCAACAAATGTCTATTATAATGGTACCGAGAAAAGGTGGAATTGAAACAGTTATGGACCTCAGAAAAGGTATGGCACCACCTGTTAAAACTTATGAAGTTACTGTGAAGATGACATGACTGGCAAATATAATATGACAATTCGCAGAAAACATGCTCAGAACTAAAGCACAGCGCACAATCCTACAGTAGCTAACAGTAAATCTTGTTTATAACCGCTCAGCAATCAAATGTTCAGTGGCAAAAGCATGATAAAACTCTAGTGAAGATATAGTTGGCACTTGGGCGAAGAATTCAAGTGGTAAATTACTTAATGGTCGTCAAAATTAGAGAGATTTTGCTGTCCATTTCATATCACATTGTGCAACTCATGCTATACAATGCCTATGCAGGCCAAATTCATTCACATGTTGTGCACATTAAGCCCACCTCAGACATGCAGACTCCCATAATCATATCCATATTACAGTTTATGAAGGTTGTATTTGACCCTACCTTATCATACACACAGTCTAAGGAAAATAAAAGGCACAGAACAAAAATTCACGTTACCTTCCTCCAGTGAAAGTTGAATTGATCTCTTTTCCAACTCAATTGCATGTCTGCTAAGCTCAACTGAGGACACTGACCGAAGCTCTAAAACAGGGAGGGAGGGAGAAGACAGTGTGAGAGAGTAAATCAATGCTTAGCAGTGGTTAAATAGATTATCTCAATTTATAACTTGGAAGTGGTTGAATAGATTATCTCAATTTATAGCTCCAAGACTTACTCTGGGCATATTCCTCTTGATCAGATTCATCCAGTTTCTTCAATGATATCTGCAATTGACAATACCGCTCTTCCCAATGCATATTTTTCTCTGCCTTAGGATTAGATGAAGGGACAGTGGAGCCAACAGGATGACAGCTAGGTTCTGCTGGTGCAAACCTTGTGCTAGACTGTCCAAGAGGAAGAGGAATTGAAGGTTTTGCAGATGAACTTATTGGGGGAGCCACAGTCATTGGTGCCAATGCTTGAAAGGAAGAGACTGTTGGCTCCTTTATCTGGGAAGGTTTTGGTTGAACAGTCTCCTCATGATGACCAAGCTTGCCTGTTTCTGCTTCAGATTTCCTGCGAACATAAACAAGATGAGAATTTGGAGCACCACTACTTGAAGATTCATATCGGAGAACTGGAGGGTTCATCAGGCCCTCGGAAGATGGCCTCTTGGCTCCAGAAACCTTAAAGCTGTTCATAGCCTGTCCTCCATCCTTTGATAATGGAGAGTTTCCAACAGATTTGGGAATTCTATTTTCATTCTGCACATCTCTTAATGCTGTCTTCTTGACAACGAGAGGAAATTGTTTATCGTGTGTGGACAAGTTAGTATCAGTACTGCCAAGCCCATACTCACTAAACTTTGAATCTGTCGTTTGTTGAACCATCTGAAGTAAAGACAAACCAGGGAGATTCAGAAGAGCTTAACTATACAAGAAGTCAAATGATGAGAAACCTTTGGAAACTAGAACTAATAATGTCACATGCCAAACACAATGAAAGAAATCAATGTGTTCAGTATAATCACCCATGCAAATTAAATAAATGATAGAAGCTTCAGATTTCTTAACACTGCATCAATGAACATTGAACCAAGAGAGCAGATCCAGCAAATACAAGTTCTTTTTCCTTTTAAATTCTTATTGAATGACCGTTTCCTGAACACTCATCCAATATACTTACTTTCAACAAAGCCATAAGGCAGCATTTTCCTTTGGCATTGGATTCACAAGTGAATCCTAACAAATCATATCAACTTAAATGAAAAAGTAATTGCCATATCCTTCTTCATTATCTAGAGTCAACTATAAACATATATGACATTGTGATTTCAACTACTCAACAACCACAATACACAATTAGGGCATTTATTAAGCATGGTCACCAAAAGCTGAACTCAAAATAACTTAAACATTACAGCAACAGCAATACCAACAACCAAATCAAAAGAATCCAACAAGTAATAAGAAAATAAACTCAATAGTACCTATTCCTCTTACATAAGGCCTTAATCTTTGAGCAACATTGAAGATAAATTAAGCTGAAGTGGCCCAAAAAACAAAAATCCAGAATATTAAATACAGCAATCCTGAAACATGGGTTCTGTTTATCACCTAAGAAAACAAGACCCATCAAATCAAAACGCAAAATTTACAATAACAACCTAGTCTACACGTAGTTACAAAAATTGATCCATTTTGCCCATTATTTTACCATCAATCTCCAAAAACGAGATACTTCACAGAAAGAAAATGAATGAGGGGTTGTAATATACTAAGGAGAAAAGGGGCTAGGGAAAATCTGGAATTCAAATAAGAGAAGGAAAGGCATTATAACCTTAGCTCAGTTGAAACGCCGCGAGTGAGGACAGAAAGAGGGGATTTCAAAAGAAAAGAAAGCTTTGGCTCTATAAAAAAAGTTGACAGATTTATATATGCTAGTCATTTCCACGTTTTTAGCCGAGTTGGAGTCATATTTTTTAAATTATATAAGATTTTTTATTATAATATAAATTTAGATAAAATAATAAATTTGTGTGTGCAAGTTTCCTATAAAAACCAAGATATTTGGATGTCTGAATTATTGAATTCATTGTATTAAAATTAATTCAATTTATAATACAATTAAAATTAAACAGGACCAACAATACTTTAATTATCAAAACACCTATAATAATCAAATAATAAAAATAAATAAATAATATTTTATCTACAAAAACAAGAAAATATCATTGAAAATTCATTTTTGCATTACCATTATTATTATGACTATAACAATTGAAATTATTATCACATTATTGTCCAAACAATTAAAATTATTAAATTTTCTTAAGGAATAAAAAAAGCAAAATATTTTTACAAAAAAACAATAAAAACAATTAATCACTAAAATTATCATTATTATTGTTCAAAAAATAAAATCATAAAATCATCTTATCTGAAGAACAAATAAAAAAACAAAAAAGGAAGAAAGGGAAAAAAAGAGAAAATATTAATTTTAAAATAATCATCAATATAAATTAAAATTTCAAGACTATACCAAATAAAAATAGAACCTCCATAAAAAATAAAATGACAAAAATTAGAAAATAAAATTAAAAGCCTAGATGCATAAATACAAGTAAGAAAATAAACATTGTTTAAGAAGGACCGAAAAAACCAAAAGAATTAATACCAAATAAATAATTCAAAGAATAGGTGCCAAAATGAAAATTAAAATATATAATTAATTTCAATTGAAGGATAAAATTGAAACAAATAAAAACCTTGGGACCGAAACAAATAAAGGTATTTAAAAAAAAACAATTGTAGTGTAATTTTGTTAAAAAAAATATTAAAATAAATTAAACCCCGCATACCAAAAAAAATAAAGGATCCAAAAATAAATGAAAAAAATCAAAAGAATAAGGACTAAAATAAAAACCAATATATATAATCAATTTTAATAGAATGACAAAATTGCAAACAAACAAAGTTTTTATTGAAGAAATCAAGAATAAAACGAAATCAAAAGAAAAATGAATAAAATAAAATAATCACAAACATTAAGGACTAAAATGTATTTTCCAACTGTAGAAAAAAAAGGGAGAAAAACTAAATTGCCCACCAACGATTCAGTGACTATCTTAACATGACACATGCCTAAATGGCCCCTCGGCGATTCACCGACCATCTTTAACACGACACATGTCTCGCTGGGAGTTTAGGGACATAAGGGTGAAACGGTGGAAAAGTCATTTCCACTGCCTAATGACATCGCACGCAACGCCTTCAATATGCGTGTGAGGAAAACATTACAGGCCTCTTAATATCACACACCTGCAGTCTTTTCGAATAGAAAAATTAAAAATTATCTATACACCACAAAAAAACAACTTCCATTGTTCCGCGTCTTTTTATCAATTCCTAGGAATAAAATAGTAATTTTACTAGTGGAATCCATGGTAATTTATATATATATATATAGTGAATTTTGCATAGTAAAATGACCACGAATTTTATATTTTAGTTGATTATATATATATATATAATAGTTAAAGTGTCTGCACTATATTGCGGGTTGAGTAAATAATTTTTTATAATTATTAGAATTGAAACAATTAATAGATTTTACTAATTTAAAAAATAAAATATATCATCCATATATGCAAGAGTTGATATAATAAAATACATCAATATACCATATTATAACAGCAGCAATATCGAAAACTTAACATGTAAAAAACATCATTACTATTATTGCTAAAACAATAAAAAAATATTAAACTATCCCGAGAAAAAAAACTCAAAAACATTAACAAAAGAGGAAGTAAAAAAAATTATTATTATTGTTATTATTGCATGAATAATGGGAAAATAAATTTAATAAAAAAATAAAAAAAGCTCAAAAACTTTAAAAAGAGCAAATAAAAAACAAAAAAAATGAATAAAAAATACTAGCTTATCTCAAGAAAAACAAATATCAATTTGATTATTACTAAAATAATAAAAATTATTAAATTATCTCTAAAAAAAAAAAACTCGAAAAGAGAATCGAAGAAAAAGAAAACTAAAGTGTGTGTGTGTGTGTGACACAAAGTGACTTCAAGTTTTCGAATTCGGTGCAGCACTTCCTCTCAAGAACCTTTTAGTGGACTGAACAAATATCATGGCTGCAAGATTCCAACAAGCATGATCCTCCAGCTGCTCAGCTGAGAGTATCATTGCCAACAGAAAACCTTGATGCGGTTTATAGCTTTGAAATTCTCCCAGCTATCCCTCCTCCTTATTTCAAGAAAATATAGCTCCATACTCTTATCTAGACCTGCACGGGTCCCGGCCCCCGCGGGTTTAAGCTTGCACGTTACCACAACCAAAACACGAGGAAGCCAGGGATACACTGGAGCCCAGACTTACCACCTCATGGAATCTACCAAGGCACAGCTCTAGAATGATCTTAGCTTACTAATAAAGCTTTCAGAGCAACCGAATTATGTATGGCATGGCTTGACAAAAGAGAAACGGTACACGTCAATAAAAACGTAAAATGGAGGAAAAAGATCACCTCACTGTTTAATCCAGCAATGCTAATCTTAATGGCCAAATGAAGATCACAGAGCAACAAAATAGTCTGAAAAGTAAAATACATCCACTGTCGGTCATTAATAAAATTTTCTACATAGAGAAAGGAGGTTTCAAAGAAACTGAACAGGGAAGAGGAGAAAAGGAGGATCAAATGCAGTTGCCATATGAAAGAATACTAATTTGTACATTTTTATTTTTTTTTAATTTTCTACTTTAGTGTCCTAGCAGCGGCAATTCTGATGTAGTAGGTTTTCAGACTTAAACATGGAAAAACATGAACCATTGCTCAGAAAGATCCCTTCTTTCCTTTCCAGGGTTTTGCTTTAAAAATAAAATAAACTCATTGGCCAATATTCCCCAGAAGTCGCTCTACTGCTGCATGTACATTTCCAGCCGTAGCCCGCAGCGCCCTGATATTCTCTTGGGTATCAAAGAAACCCATTTCTTGTAGTTGTGCTAGTTGAGTTGCATAAAGTTCTTCTGGGGGCACTACACGAGCAACAAAAGTTTCAGAAACGTTGAGTAATTGCCATGAGATAATATTACGTAAAGAGAAAAAGGTAGAAATAAAATAACCATCAGGTTGGTTAGGCACTGATAAGCTGCCTGCCCCAAGACCACCAAACAAGTTCATCACCATGTCCAGCCCGGCATTATTAGGTGTTCCTGTTAATTCAAGAAAAAACTTTACCATAATCTTAATTGGGGAAACAGACAAATCTGCCAGTGTCATGAATAATTATAAAATACATTCACTAGATTTTTTGTTTCCTTCAGTACCTGTAGGGGTGCCAGGCTGCGCTGATTCCCTGCAAGTGAGCAAACACAGGATAAGCAATGACTAAATAGAAATCTAATTTTGTCACGCAATGGAAGCATAAATTACAATTACTTTAGTGATCTCAACTCTAGTATAATTATACCTAAGATTTCAGCCATGGAATATAACCAAAAACAAATTTCCTCACTTACCGAGTAGCCTGCTGTCGGAGTTGCGGAAGAAGTGACTGTTGTAAAGTTAGCATTTGCTGTTGCAAATAGAGTAAAAAGGGTCAAAGGTAGAAAAAGAATTAAACTAATGCAGTAACTATTGCATGCGCACCCATACATATATATATATATATATATATATATATAGAGAGAGAGAGAGGGGGGGGGGGGTTACCTGCATTGTTTCGGGAGAAGTTAATTGGCGTAGAAGCTCAGGATTTTGCATCATCTCTCTAAACTGGGGATTTGAATCAATCATGCTACGTAGTTGGGGGTTGAAGTTGAGCATCTAAAATTCAAAAGCCAATTGTCAAAACTTAACCCACACTGAATATCATTTAAGATAAAAACCCTTTCAATAACAATACCTGGTTCATATATTCAGGATTGGAGAGTAGACTTTGCATCATCTGTGATACAGCTGGATTTTGCAACAATTGATTCATTTGATTCGAATCGGGCATGCTATTGAGCAAATTGTCCATTCCTGGGAGACCAAGCCCTCCCAGACCCAAACCACCAAGACCTGATGCCCTCCCAACAGGATTTGGCCTCACAGTAGAGTTTGTCTGGGTTCCTCCTAGCAATTCACCATTTTAAACATCAAGAATAATTCAATTATCATTTAAAAACAGTTACTTTGAAGTTTCTTCCAGCAAAGTACAATTCAAGATAGTCAAGATCGACTAAATAAATGTGCATGGACAAGAATTCCTCAGGACCAGGAACCATGTTTCTCAACCTCAAAGTTTCACAGGCATCTACTTAATAAGGTTATCATCTCTATTAGAACATCCTAAATTGGATCTCAGAGTGTGGCTTTTAAGCAAAATATATATCTAAATGAATTGCCAGAAGCAAAGAGGTGTGAAGCTCACCAGTAGCATTGTTCCAAGGGTTGGGCAGGGGGTTTGTATTAGGTGCAGCGAGCCCTGCGGTTGTTTCAGAACCAGTGGCAGATGGGTTGTTTGAAGCGTCCCTGACTTGTGTCCCACCTTGGTTCCCCAAGAGGGTTGCAAATGGATTTGAACCCAAATCATTGCCAGCATTTCCGCCCATTGTTGTGGCATTTAAAAATGGTTCTTGAACATTTTCATACATTCTCCGGAGCATGTTAAATCCTTCAGGAGTTGATTCAATATTACTCATAGCCCTGTCAGTGTTTCGCATCATCTCACGCATGAGCTCAGGGTTTCTAGCAGCTTCTAATGTTTGTCTAAGAATGCTTGGATCATTAAGGACATGAGCAAGCTCAGGGTTTCGGTCCATAATCTCACGCATCTGAGGATTGCTCATCATCATGGATCGTATTAACTCAGGGTTATTCATCAGGCCCTGCATAGCAGGTGTATTCATTATTTCCCTAATCATGTTGGGATTCTGAGCCAGCCGTTGCTGTACTTGTTCCAATTCAGGAAGCCCATCTCCAAATAGACCAGATGGGCTTCCACCACTTAGAGAGCCAAGTCCAGGGAACAAGGATGCCCCAAGACCAGCACCCCCAAGTCCAAAGGCCCCGCCTTCATTGGAACCAACACCCCGTGTAACCCCTGTTGTCGTATCAGGGTTTTCAGGGTTAGCAGTGGCAGCAGGAGCAGGAGCAGGAGGGGAAAAACCACGAACCATATGAATGGTGTGATCAGCTTGCAGACCTTCAGCAAAATTAAAGAACAAATAATTCAATCGTCAACCCTAGGATATGGAGGAGCAATTGCATTAGGACTCCACTACTTTAATAACTACATTTTTTTTTTCAATTCATCATGAAAAATTTATCAGTCGGAAAAAACAATACCCAAATCTTAAACTTCTAATCAATAAAACCAATCAGTAGGAGGTTCATCATCATCATCATCATCAAGCCATTTAACTGATAAAAAAACACAGCCACATTTCTCTTATCTTCCCCTTTATGAAGTAAATCAACCATACAAAGACGAAAAAATCTACCTTTTTTTGTTCATAAAATGCTTGCCCATCCATTGTCAGGCCAAAATTATTAAAGTTCCATTTCTCACTCAAAAATATATAAAACAAAAAAAAATGAAACGATAATACAGGAAAGAAATGAACTCACCATAGCTATGAAGGGTCTGGTCATCTTTCAAAATCCGGCCTTTATAAATCAGCCTCTGCTGATCAGGTAGGATATCACAATTCTGAGCCAAGAGAGATTTGAAAACCCCAACCGTTGATTCCAAACTCGTCCTCACAGCAAATTTTGTACCATTAGAGCACCGAATATTAATCACCACAGCAGCATCCTCTTGCTGACCTTGATGTTCATTACTCACTTTTGACTCGCTCGAATCGCCCGCAGCTCCCATATTATTATTATTACACAGAATAATCAATCAAAAACCCTAACCGCGGAATCAGTTAATTCGTTTTCTTTTAACAAAAAAAAAAAGGAGTGTGATTTCGCTTCTGAGTAAATGTGAGATCGAAGGAAGAGAAATCAGAGAGGAACTGGAGATTACAGTAAACGGGGAAGGGGAGAGAGGAGGGGGCGATCGAGGGTTTCGAGTTTCTACGGGTTTTTTTTTGCATATAAATTATAATAAATCTAGAATTCTTTTCTTTTGCAGGAAGTTTACTGTTTTTATACCTAATACACACACATCCGTACTTGCTTTATTGCTGCCACGAATGGGCTTTGATTCAGTGTTATAAAATCCGGGTCGCCCACTATTTGTTAACGACGGTACATTTATTTATTTATTTATTTATTTTCGTGTTTTAAAAAATATATAATTTTAAATTATTTTTAAAAAAATATTGCTTTCTGATTTGACATGGTGGTGTCAAAAGTAAATTTCAAAACATATATGGCTTCACCAATGAATAATTTAAAAACTAGAATGTCACATAAATTCTTGATTAAATTATGAACTAAATTTATAGCCAGACATCAACATACAAGTACCAAATGGCGATGTCTCTCATTTGTCTGATAAAAAAAAAAGCTTTGATAAAATGACTGGATGGCCTGCCATTTATTTGCTTTTGGCAGCCTTCTGTAAACAATTCTATCATCACCAGAACTGTAAGCATTTCTTACACTGGTGTGCTCACAGTACATACACAGTCTTGTATAATGGTGCAAAAAAAAAAAAAAAAAAACCCAACCTCATTCGGTGCTGGACACACAAAAAAAGGTTGTCCTATATACCCTCATACACACAAGTAGGCATCTCTCTCTAGGAAGCTAGATCTGATCAATCTGTTAAATTAGTGCAAAAATTTCATGGAATGTGTTCGTACTTACTAATATGCTGTAATATAGAATTTGCTTTCCTTTGAGCCCTGTTGGTTCCACTTTTTGCAAGCTCTACCAAATGTTCATACACACCATACTGAAGTGCTGCTAGGATGATGGATGAATTGTGCAACCCCAACTGGAGAAGGACCGATAGAGCGCATTCCTTGTTCTTGGGAGTCCCGTTTCTTATGATTTCAACAAGGGTTTTGATGAAAGATAGCTTGCCGATTTCATTTCTCCCTTCGGGATGTGATGCAATGAGTAACAATATGGAGAGGGCTTCATCGATCATACCAAGGTTTTTCTCCTCCAGCAAATGGAGCAATGCTGGTATGATACCTGCTTTAATGGCCCTGGACTTGTTGGTCTGGTTCAAAGACAAGTTGAAGAGCGCAGTCGCAGCATCCTTTTTGCCTCGTACAGTCCCTTCCTGCAAAAGGTGTACCAAGGGACGGATTGCTTTCAAAGCTCCTATTAGAACTTTGTTCTCATCAAGCATTGACAAGCTAAATAAAGCTGCAGCAGAGTTTTCTCTAGCTTCATTTGTTCCATGCTGCAGAATCTCAACTATAGCAGGAATGGCTCCCTCTCTGGCTACCCGTATCTTGTTTGTTTCATCAATTGACAAGTTCAAAAGAGCTGTCACGGCGTGTTCTTGAATGTTGGAATCTTGATAGGACAGCAGCTGAACCAGTGGAGGAATCCCTCCATAGTTGGCAATCAAAATTCTGTTGTCTGGATTCTCCTTTGCAAGCATACGGATCTTCTTGATGGCCTCTCGTCGCACTTCAAATTCACAGGAGGACAGATTTTGAACCAAGGAAGAGATTTCCTCTATAAGCTCAGCAGAGATGCCATCAGAGCCTAAACAAGCATCCTTCTTGGGTAGTTCATAGTTATTTTTCTCACACCATTGCTGTATAAGATTCTTGAGTGCAAAATTTGATGCTAGAGACATATGGTCCAAGTTTTGACCAGTCTTCGGGCAGGTTCGATGATTAGAATTTAGCCACTTCTGTATGCTCTCCCTTTCATAGGTCTTTTAAAACAAAAGAAAATCACGTTCAGCTTCCATAGCATTAGTGACTGGAATAATTAAAATCTTCACCTAAGTTTCTGTAACATTAAAACTTTCTTAAAGAAATTGTTTACTCAACCGTGACATGTCTCATCAAAAAGATTTTAGTTGTTTAATATGAGATTACCTGTCCAGTTGCCACAATGACAGGATCCACCATGACCTCCAGAGTAATTGGACATAGGAATTCATGGGGGATAAGCAAAGACCGACACCTCTGAAGATTTTTTGAAGAAAAAGGGCCATCAAGAACAGTGGTTTCATCAACCCCAGCAATCTGTTTGAATTTTCCCAAGAGGTCATTAATTTGCTGGATGCTTTCAGCATTCTGAACCCCCCTCTCTTTAACTAGTTTCCTGACTGCTACTTCTTCTGCTTTCAAGTCTGGAATAGCATGCAGCTCTAACTTGCTGGCCAGTCTCTCTAGGATTGCACTATCTGCATTCCGGTCGTCCTTTTTGGAAAATACAACCATCATATCCATTGCCAGTTCTATATCCTGGGTGTCGGCTCGCCTCTTTGCTCTTTTAAGTTGCATCCTTGTTAGCTCAACCTGGATCATATCAATAGCACAATCAACACATGTAAAACTGGAGTTATGATACAACTGGAATTTCCAACTAGCAGCTCGAAATGTATTTCTCGATTATCAGTAACATCGTCTAATTTTCTACAAAAAGGTTCTACTCCTCGAACCACAACATCTGTGCATTGTTATGTGAAAGATGAGAGCTGTTATAACGTTTGGCAACATAATATTCAACTCACCCGACAACTTCTGATAATGCACTGAAACAGATCCAATAACAACTGTCACAGACCCGCTAATGCGAAATGGACATGAGAGCACATGATAGTTTAGATGAGCAACACGGGATGCCTATGTAAGGAAAAATCAAGCTGATAGTAAATCATAATGACTCCTGTAACAAAATTGGTTGTTCACACTTCACCCAGTCTTCTGTCAAAGGAGGCTATTAGACTCGTGCAATATTACGCGGCATAACTCCGAGCCAAAGCTCGACTAACAACGATTCTTTCACGAATCGAATATGTGCCAAAACGCCAACGCTCCATAAATCGAATGTACCATTCCTTTTCCTTTTGATATCAAAAATGAAATGACAGGTGGGAGAACTAAACCTTGAGCATTCCCAACTTCCCATTTCAGATTCAATCACAAAATATGAAGCATGTGACAAGATTTGGCACTGTGGAAGAGGAAATTACAACCATATTCTGCCAAATCTTTCTCTGAACTGTGGCCCTAACCAGATGGGGACTTAACTAATTACTCCAGGATCCTCAAGAAACACAAAGGCAAAAGGAAATTAAAGGAGAAGAAGACTTACTTGCTCTTTAACCTCAACTGAGATCCCTAGCTCATCATAGGGCAAATCATCCAAAGCCTGATTTAATTTGTCATAGACAACATGAAAGCTACTCATCACTGCTTCACTCTCCATTGCCTAATTGAGCCAAACACGATTCACAAACACTTCAAATAAAGCTTGGAAAGCCATGATCACCCACAACAAGGAACACAAACCCACTAGAAAAAGCCAAGAGAGAGACAAGAATACAAAAGACAAAAATATTCACTGACCAGATAAATCTTGCTTCCACAGCTACATTTCTTCAACAACTTCTTAGCACCCAAAAGGGCCTTGTCTAAATTAAGCAAACTAACTTTCAAAGCCTCACTAGAAACCGATTTATAATTACCAATCTCCTTTATCTCCTCCAAAAGAGGAAGTAACAGCTTCAATCTCCTCACCAAGTTCAAGCACTCCTTTCTTTGTGTCCTCCTGTACCCCGCGTACAATCCAACGGCCTCAATCACATCCATCATTTCCGCCACAACATCAACTTCACCTCCGCCATTGGATGAGCTTGACACGCCTGCCTTCCCTCCTCTTTCCATCACTTTCTGCCTCTCCATTCCTCACTAGCCCCACAAGCTAAGCTCAATGTCCTAAAGGGGATCCTTAACTTTCTAAATATATCTTAAATCATTCTACCCAGTTACTGGAAAAACACACTAATATTAGTATAATAAACACAGATTGATCCAGAAAAAAAAAATACAAAGATTCCAATCAACACATGGCTGCAACAAAAAACAAACGCACAGATTCATCAAGAATGTGCGAAACAGAAGCGGTTAGCTAGGAAGCTTGAAACAATGATAGATCCTTTAGAAATTTGCAAAGATACAGTTAAATCTTGGAAGATATACGCGCGCGTGTTCATTGCTATGTATATATCTGATCTGTATGGCCTGTTAATGTTACTGTGATTTACATGCACGAGAACCACTATATATGATGGATGTGTTTTTTAAAAATAAAATGAAAATCTTTATTTTTAATTTTTTTAATATATAGTTTTATTTCTATATTTTATTTGGCTGCGATGGTGAACTGTATAAAAAAAATATATTTTATAAGTTCAATAAATTTTTGACTATCATAAATTTTTACAAGATATACATGTCCTGACTCGAATCTGAAATCTATTGGGTAGATCGCAAGCTATTTGTCATAAGTCATAACATCATCCCCTTAAATACTGTTTCATTTTAATATATTAATGTTAAATATATATATTTTAAAATAATTTATTATATTTATAAATCAAGAAATAACTTCTAATATAATATCTCAAATACTTTAGAAGGTTATCAAACATACTAGTAAGCTTTGATTTGATCTGGGCTAGGTTTCATAATAAATGAGGGGAGATGATGGGTGTTATTTGGAACTTTATTAAGATATATTTATAAAAAAAAATATTAATAATTTTTGAAATTAAAATTACATATTTTAAAAATAAAAACCTAAAATTAAACTGCTCAGCTAATTACCTGGCCTTGCACAAGTTCTACTAAATAAATTGTTGTCTTGAGAGTGATTTTCTTATTTACATAAACACACACACCTGGAATAAAAGGGTTTTCTTTTTTAATTCTAACCAACAAAAAGAAAAACATTAATAAATTCATCTTAAAAAAGAAAGTCTATTTTTCTTATAAAAATGTACGAGTTGCTATGAAAATAATTTATGAATTTTATATTATAATGGAATAATAATATAATGCAATTATCTGGGAGTAAATTCATCTTAAAAAATGAAAAATCGAAAAACAGTACGAGAGAGCTTGGACGCGGTTTTTAGACAAGGAGACGCGTTTTCAAGTGCGACTTTTCTCGAACGAGTACAGATGGATCAAGCACCCCACTTTGTTTTTTCCCGGCTGGGTCCCTTTTTTTTAATCTCTTTTTTCTACGAGTTTCGAGGAAATATATAAAATTTAAGCCCCGTTTATATTGTTTTTTAAAAATATTTTATGTGTTGGTATTATTAAAAATATATATATGTTATCTTAAAAGTCAGCATGTAGATTTTGCAAGGTGGGATTTAGCAAGCGTTCCATAGCTCATTTATTCTTATATTTTCGAGTTTTTTTTTTTAAAAAAAAGATATATATTTGTTTCGTTTGAACTTTGAAGCAACACTTTTAGTATTTTAAGATGGCTTGAAATGTGAAAAATAATTTTCTGAAGATATATTATTTTAATATAATGATGAAAAATAATTTACCATGTACAACAGCGTCGGTAGCGAGAAATAGACAGAGGTGCAAGGGAAGAAATTGAGAAAAGAGGGCTGGAGTGCATGCTGCCAAGATATTGTTTTGTTTTTTGGTTTGATGATGATCACCAGTGTGTTTGTGGGGACACAACACAACTCCTGTTTTTTTTTTTTTTTTTTTTTTTTTATGGGTCAAAAGTCCATCTACTATTATATATAGTTCGTTGTTCTTGATCGATCGATCGGGGTGGGCAAGCATGCATGCAATCCAGGAGTTGAGGGGGCGGGTGTTTTTTCCAATCTACACGCAGCGCAACAATGAACGAGTTTCAATTTTAATTGAAGAGAGAAGACGAAGAACATTTAATTAAAAAAGGGAGGGAGGAGGATGGATGCGAATCACGGGTGCCCATCTTGATAATCTAATGAAGGTGATTTGGAATCATCGTAGGGAACAGCAATTCAACCACAACAACCAGAAGCTCACGCATTAGGTTTCCATTCACGACACTCCAAGCCCTCTCCTCCGTCAATCTTGTGACCCGGCCCCTTCTCCTGATATTTTTTCCCGTTCTTGCACGTACACCGGCCCCATCTGCCTCCGATCGACAACTTCCTTCTCTCACCCCATGGGGTCTGCCGCCCAGTCAAGGGAAACGTTGGAGTGCCGGATCAAGCCATCCAAGTTCATTTTTCTGGTGATAAATAAATAATCCCATGCCAATTGTTTGATGACAAAGCTAATTAATTAATGGAGTCCCCTATCGTGCTGTGCTATATATTGCTAGTTAAGCTGGGCTTTAGAACCATGCTGCCCGCGTATCCCTACAGGAGGAAGAACCCTAAAAAACTCATCTCCCTTAAACACGGTAATGGGAAAATACAGCAGAAGGAAGAAAAACATTGAAACACACACCCAAGAGAAACTCTTGATGAAACCTTTCTACCGATATCTTGATCATAAATTCCATCTGAATTGTAAACTAAGTATTTTCTATCGAGGGATAATAAACTCGAATTGTTTGAGATAGAGATAGATTTGTATTATTATCTGGCTGATATTACGTACACTAAAAAATAATATAAAAAAAATGTTGTGATCCAGCAACGGTCACTTCCTTGCTTGGGAAGCTTCCACGAATTAGGAGCGGACCTGGGCTTTTTTTTTTAAATGCCTGCAGACTGCCCGCTCCAATTATGGCCCAAAGACTCCTTATTCTAACCGTTGACAAACCAACGTAACTTTTCATCTTTATTATAATCCAACGGTCATTACTTACTATCCGTTATTTTCAAAATCTCTTTCCCTTTTGTTCTTCTAGACCCCAGAGTTCCGAGAGTTCAGAGAGAGAGAGAGAGAGAGAGATTGGAATTAAAGGGGTAAATAAGATTAAATCCATGCCTTTTGATTCAGTTTGATCCATTGTTGAACTGGGTTTAAAATCTTTGCTTTTCTTTACTATATGGTGGATCACGAATGTGTTTTGATTTTCTACGATTTTTAAAGGGATTTTTCTTTTATCGTTGATTTCAGTTTCTTGAAAATGGGCGGATCAAATAAGAACAACCCTGGTCTCTTTGTACCCTTAAATCTTCAAGGTAGATTGGCAGTATATAGCTTGTCTTTCTTGCAGCTTTTCAGTTGAGTATTTATTTATATATTTAGATCAATCTTTTTTGGTCTTGTAGAAGGACCGACAATGGGGGGTTCGAAGTTTGTGAAGGAAATGGGGCAGAATCAAAGGAGGGCATTAGCCAGCATCAATCAGAACATTGTTGGGGCTGCTCTCTGCCCATGTGTGGTCAACAAGAGAGATAGCTCCGAGTAACTCCTACAATATCAACTTCATTTTGATTGGATTTGTCCCCCTCATTAACATAACCATGTTATTGCACCTGTTTATCTGAGCTGTATTATGCATAGTAAACAAAAATTATGTGAAAGGAACTCAGTATTTGTTCTACTTTCCAAAGTAATTCACTTAATTTCTTGTTTAGGGAAATGGCAGCAGAAATGGTCAGCAACAAGCAACAACGCTATGAAGTAAATTTAGACTTTTATTTATTTTTTAAGCAAAATTAACTGAAGTTGCGGTGAAAACATGATATTGACTTGAATTGTTGGGATTGGTTATGATTTAAGGAGACTGGGAAATCGAAAGACTGTTATTCAGTAATAGAAGTGGAAGAGTATGATGATGCCGCGTTACCGATGTTTGTGAAGCACACAGAGGCTATGCTAGAAGAGATAGACAGGATGGTATTTCTCTAAATAAGGTTTTTCAGTCTGTGTATGCTACAGGAAACAATCACTAACTCCATTGAATTTTCGTAGGAGGTTGAAATGGAGGATGCAGAGGACTCCATCGTGGATATTGACTCTGGTGATTTGAAAGATACATTGGCAGTTGTTGAGTATATAGATGACATATATGCTAACTACAAGAAAACTGAGGTAATCCAATCTTGACTAGAAATCCATTCCTTAAACTTGTTTGCAGCTTTTTATGCATTTAGACTACCTTGTTAGTCTCAATGTTGGGTAAAAATACCATCAATCTAAAATGTCACTAGAGCTGATTGTATCCTCAACGTTTGACGGGCATAAATGTATGAAGACAATACACAGAAAAAAGAAAAACTTTTCAAATCATAGGATTTACTTTTACGAAACTCGTGTGTTGGATGATCCTTTGCATATGTTCCAAATGAAGTAAAAGGTTTTTCTTTTATATGGATCCAAAGCAGCACTAAGCTTGTTGATTTATTCAACAAGGATTCTTTCTAACTGTGGAAAGTAACATCTGATTGATTAGTTATGATTGATATCCACGCTAGAAATATGTAATCCAATCTTCATTCTGTACTAGTATTGCTTTGAACCTTCAAAAATGCATCCAAGCCTCTCTTTTTCTGGGGTTTTTTGAAAGATGTGGATTCTGGAGAAAAAAGATAGAATTTTTATCAAAATTTTACTGTAACACCACCACTTGATTGCCATAAGGCCAAGAGTAGCCTTTTGGCATGAAAATCCTCCAAAACAGTAGCCTTTTGGATGCAGCAACCTTCTGTGGAACATGGATCAATCTTGTAAATTTGAAGATTATTCATTTATGCAGAGCTCTGGCTGTGTCTCTCCAACTTACATGGATCGTCAATTTGACATCAACGAGAAGATGAGGGCCATCCTTATCGACTGGCTTATTGAGGTATACTCCTCTGACCTTGTGCTTCTTTGAAGAAAAATATTGGAAATCACTGCTGATTCGTTTAACAGCAATTCCGTGGACAGAATTTTCCATGGAAATTGAAACCGTTGCCGAGTGTTTAACCAGTATCCATAATGACAATTCATCATCTGACTAGAGATTGACCCATTTGTAGAGAATAGGTCTGATTGCCTGTAATAGAACCAAATACCACATCAAATAGAAACACACAGCTAGTCCATCTCTAATGTTTGGGTTTCAAACCTTATCATCCTTATCTAATAAAAGAAGTCTGGTTGTTTCAATAGGTCCACTACAAATTCGAGCTTATGGACGAGACATTGTTCTTAACCATCAATCTTATTGACCGATTCTTGGAGCGTTGCACAGTGACCAGAAAGAAACTTCAACTGGTTGGTGTGACAGCAATGTTATTAGCATGCAAGTATGAGGAGGTATCAGTCCCACTTGTGGAAGATTTTGTGCTGATATCAGACAACGCTTACACAAGGATAGAAGTCCTCGATATGGTATTATTTTTTTCTTCGTAGCATGGCTTCTCTCCCTTTTTCATCAGTGGCATTTTTTAAAACCATATTATAGCACCCTTTCCATCTGTCGCGTGACAGTTTTTTAAAACTATTTTTGATGTTGCTTGTAGGAGAAACTAATGGTGAACACTTTACAATTCAACATGTCTGTACCAACCCCTTGTATGTTCATGAAGAGATTCCTCAAGGCAGCTCTATCTGACAAGAAGGTAAATTACTACTGGGTAGTCAGTGATTTTTTTTATCGAATTAGATGTTATTGGGGGGGAAATTATCGATGTTTTGTAATGACTTTACTCATGATTTGAACAGCTTGAGCTTCTCTCCTTCTTCATTATCGAGGTGTGCTTAGTTGAGTACGAGATGCTGAGGCTCCCCCCATCTTTACTAGCTGCTGCAGCAATTTACACTGCTCAGTGTAGTCTCTACCAGTTTAAGCAGTGGTCTAAAACCAGCGAGTGGCACACCGGCTACACAGAAGATGAGCTTTTGTGAGTATTTCGCATGACTACCTCAACCTTGTAACCATATTGATTCATACTGATGAATGATTCCTCCCTATTTCTTATACATGATGCCGATAGGGAATGCTCAAAAATGATGGTTGGTTTCCATCAGAAAGCTGGAAATGGGAAGCTCACCGGAGTTCATAGGAAGTACAGTACGTCCAAGTTTGGTTATGCAGCAAAAGCTGAACCAGCCCTATTTCTCTTAGGTCTCTGACTGTGCTATAGCTACTAGCCATATCTGTGTATTATACCGGCATACCTTACTTTGCATATTGTGGGTTTGAATGAAAGAAAAACTTGGCTATTTCTATGTAAGAAATATAAATAAAATGGCACTGTTCTTTTCAACGAGAAAAAAAGAGGGGTACTAAATTTTCTCCATAAAAGCAGCAGGTAGCGTATTTGGTTGGAGTGAAGGAAGAACATAAGATGTTCTTTTTGTCCTGTCTGATAAATTAATTTCTTAAAAAAACATAAGACATGGGAAGATTTGTACCGTACCCAGGGGAGGAGAGTTCCTCTATCTTCTGGTGGTTCAGCTAAGCTCACTCAACTCCTGCTTAGCTCGGGCTAGTTCCTGATCATCTCCAAGTCTGGTTTATTAATAGTGGCTTAGCTCACAATGCATGTAAGTTTTATTTGATTATTTTTCTAAAATTAACTAATTATAATAAAATTAATATTTGTAGATATATTAATACAATCAAAGTAGTTTCTGTTAGTGCCGTTCAGAAGTAATTAAAATCAAACTCCAAATCTACGTTGGAGCTTTGTTGAAGTTCTACCTTTCTCACTCTGTCTATATAAATTTTAATCTTCATGGATTCCAATGTCTAATGTGGATAAGTAAGCAGCTAATTGGAGTTTGGATTCCGGAGAGCATCTTCTCACATGTTTCAGTTATTGGACTATATATAATTTGCATGGCTCCTGGTCAAAGCTGTGCCACTGAAATGGCTGTTATGACAACGTTATTTTCGTAAAGAGAAACTAATTTCCATTAGTATACAAGTTGTAGCGGAAGACTTATTGATGAATGTGCAAACATGTACTTCGTTGAATTATTGTCCCCCAACCCCCTGCTTTGAAATCCACTGCAAAACTATCCCAAAAACAAATTTATTTTACATCCCTGCCTTCGCTGCTCTAACCAAACATGTTTATGTCACCTTTTTCTTAACACAACTTTAATTTTAGACATTTCTTTTATCATTTTTCAAGAATAATATTTCTCAATTAAGAATGTTGGTGAATTTCATGCTAATCTGGAGAGCCTATGTTGTAATTTATCCCTCTTAAAAAAACACTTCCAACCAATCACAGCATCAACATATTTACTTTCAACCATTATCATACATAAGAATAAAACTGACAACGGCATCGTCCCATAAACAAACACCAGGGAGAAATATTTCAGTACCGAAGACCACAATTTTTTACATTGATGAAGACCATGCGATCCTGTTCATCAATCATTATGAACTTGGAAGTATGAACGGGCATAGAAATTTTGTGCGCTGGTGGTGATTTCATATTCTACAATTTGCAGCTGCACGACAGAGAAATAACCTTAAGAGATTGCACCATGATATCAAGTAGTTAATGTTCATATTGAATTGGTTTTTACTTACTACAGTACACCAACTGATTGAAATCAAGAGTAACTCTGCCTTGCTTTGTTGTGTCAAATGAATTGAAGATATTCCTACAGTAAAAGAAATGATAGATTATCCGTAAGAGCTTAATGTAGACTATTTAACCTAAAGAATGCATCATAAATGATCAAGGGGCCACGCACCGAGCAGACTGTACAAAGATGCAGAGAGATATGAAGTCATTTAGACGAATTTTTCCATTCTTCTTTTGGTCAAAGCTCTGAGCAAAATGGACAGATTTCACATTTCAGCACTTGAAACAAGATCAAGAGAATGGAAGGAACAAGTTCCCCACTGATAGGGTTATTAAACACAAATAAATTAAATATACAAGTGCAGAAGACCAAGCAATGGGCTAGTTGAATTTAATAATGAATTCCGTATACAAGCATGCTACATAACATCAAGCCAGATCTTTGAAGAATGAAGGTTGCATGTAATATCTGTGACAGAATTTTATTAACTCACACATAATATAGGAGTGCAAAAGGCCTTTACCTCACAAACCGTGTAAAAAGAAGGAGAGTCCAATGAGAAACCAATCTTCACCAATCCCTGCAACAAGTTCGATTCATGAGAAACCAGATAATTAAGAAACAATAGAAACAGAAGAACCCATGTACTCTATTTCAAGTATATCTCGTGAAATAAGAATAATCTAAACAGAAGCACGAAAATTATGATTAGGTAAACTATATAATAAATGTAGGAATTTATTTTCCACAGACATTGTGCCAAGAATCATGGGCAGCATTTAAAAGTATATTTATTCAGTCACAGCTAGATAACATTCTTCAAACAAGTACCTTATATACATCATCAGGAACAAGATATCCAAGGCCCCTGAAACAATAAGATAGAAGCGAAGACCAGTTACTTATTTTTACACACGCAAATCCAACCATTTCCAATTTAGAAAGAGAGACAGGAAAAAGGTGTAGAATTCAAGCATTTGTTCATCATTGCAGATATCAGAATTGACTCAAACACAAAATTTCAAAAGCTCAGATTTTGTAAAGCCAGACAAGCCCAAAGCTGCAAACAGTCCATGAATCCAAAAAACTTTATTGCTAAACAACGTCCTCACACCATCCAAATATCAGAACCAATGACTAACCATACTAAAATGACTACAGAACCAACTACCCATATGATAATCACATTTCATTTCAGCCTCTAATATTCACCATTAATGTAGAAACAAAGATAACTATCATATCTATTCCTATTTGAATGCTTTTATATGGCTAGACTACATCAAACCATGAAAACAGTTTACAAGGCAGGACACAAAACAATCAAAGTCTACTTTCTAGCAGAAAAGCCACTAAATTTAACCTCTCGAGATCCGAGAAAGCTTGTTGAACCTGCAAAGAACAGGAGTGCAAAATTCAAATACAGACAACATAAAAGTATCTCATAATTAGCTAGATAAGAGCATAACGCTCAAAATATAGCCTTTTACTTCTTGAAATCGACAATTCATGATGAAAGCACAAACCTTTAAAAGGAACTTATTAAGCCCAACAAATTCTGCATTTTGAAAAAGAAAGACATTTAATCAAATCAGGAAAAAATATACAGAACCCATTTCGAAAGTCTAGAATATGAAGCCAAAAAAGCGAAACTCACCATCAAAACTCATAGTTCCATTCCTATCAAAATCATACATCCTACACCACAAAAATTGAAGAACTTTGTTAAATCAATTGAGTTGTATTAAATGAGAGATTAAAGAAGAGTGTTGAGAAGTGGGTTACCTGATCATTTGCTGGACAACAGAGAGAGGGAAATCAAGATTACCAACAGCAAGGGCACTCTGATTATCATTAATAATAAGATGGTTAATTAATTAAGTTGATCAAAGAGTTTAGCCTTTTTAAGATACAAAAAAGAAGAAGCAAGGGACAAACAGAAGACAGAGGGAGAAGGAGAATGACCTTGAGCTGAGTTGCAGTGATGTTTCCAGTTTTCTCAGAGTCAACTCGCTCGAACCATTCTTTTAGCGTGCTCGTGTTCTCCATTTTCGTATCTGCGTCCAACTGGAAGAACAGCTCGTTAAATTTTCTCACTTAAAAAGTTTTTGGGCAAACCTCAATATCGTCCCTAAGATATTACCACAATCACAACTTCATTTAAAATTAAAAGACTCTAATTTGATGATAATAATAATAAAATGTATGTTTTGCATTCACACTACTTAATTAAAAGATAATAATAGTCATTTCGATATATAAAAAAGAAAATAGTTTGGATAAAAGATAAAAATTCATTTTGAAATTATTTCAATTTATCTTCATTATTTCAACCAATCTTATTTTTATCTATAAGAACACGCTAACAAAAAATTAGTTTATATATATATATATATAATCAAATCAAATTTGATTATTGAGTGATTTAATCTTAAGCATTCAAATAAATCTCAATTTTATTTTAATTGTAAATTATGATAATTAGTTTTTTTAAATATAAATGTAAATATAAATATCACCTCGTACTAAAATGGAAACAACAAAAATATTCACTGGCTAGTGAATTGATATAATCATTAATCAGAATCATATTATAGTAGCAAGGTAGGACTAATGTAGCTTAATGGCTGCGATTTTTTTATCGAAGTCTTTCCTCCCTACACCATAATGTAGTCAATAAAAATCCCTTTTTGTCGCAGAGCAGAATCATTACGTCTATCCCCACTCACCCCTCCAATTTCCTTGCCTTGTTCAATTCAATTTTGGCTCAGCTGCCAGTAAATTATTTTCAACTTTCATTGCTTTGGTTTCACTATGACAATTGATGAATGAATTGATTAGAAATTTAATTCAAAATCTCATCCTTTTTAGATTGATTATGGATATTGGGAAACTCAAATTATGCTGTATGATATTTAGCATTTGAGAGAGAAGCAGACGATGATGTATTTACAGGATCTCATAGGTTATAATCTTTTGACATTCTCAATTCCCTTATGGGATGCTTTGATTGCTGGTGCTTTTGTACTTATAACCTTGTCTTCGTCTTTCTACCTCTTGTTCGAGCATCTTTCCGCGTACAGGAATCCTGAGGTGACTATTTGTTTCCTTGTTTCATTGTCCTGCATTCGTTTTTGAATAAGTTTTTTTTAGATTTGCTAGTTGACTGTTCGGTACTTTTTTGACCTCTCAGGAGCAGAAGTTTTTGATCGGGGTTATCATTATGGTTCCTTGCTATGCTGTAGAGTCGGTGAGTGAGTGATTTCTCTGCTTGATTGAGGTTTATTCTGTGAAAAGATTGAATTTTGAATAATGGGTATGAGTTTTTGAATTTGGAGAGGGGGGCGGGGGTTGTTTGTTTTTTCCTCTTAACTTGGGTTATTTTGAACAGTTTGTATCATTGCTGGATCCGTCGATTAGTGTTGATATTGCGATACTGCGGGATTGCTATGAATCATTTGCTATGTATTGCTTCGGAAGATACCTTGTTGCTTGCTTAGGTATGTTTCTTACTGAAAGTTTTTTGTGCGCAATGATGGGTTTTATTCGAAGTTCTGTTTAATTTATGTCAATTAATTTTGTCCTTTTCCTAGATTCTGTGGTGGTAGTTCTTCGAAGTTGTTTACTAATTCTGGATGGTCTGATATATTCCTCTGCATGGAATTGACATTTCCATGCTTTTGTCCCTGAATCCTCTTATGGAAGTCAGAATCTTGGGGCTTTTTCAGCAGCCATAGACCGTTTCCTTCTGTGGTTTGTAGTCAAGCTTTTTGGTCCTAAAGCCCCAGATGGTCATGATGGAGTTTTCTTGAATACAAGCTGCCTTGAAAAATAAACGTTGAACATGGCTTATGTATTTGTTCCTGTTCTGACAAATTAAAGGGTGCTATTTCTTTTGAAATGTGCAAAAATTAAAGCATGTGCACATGTATTTAAACAATCTATGGGTAAAGTAATATAAGATGCAAAATTGGCAAGTTTGGCTGGAAGAAATTTGTCGGCATTGTCAGTATGAAGTATTGAATTCATTTGTTCATGCTTCTTGCGTACGCATTTAGAGAAATATATGAACATGATCAAATACATTTTACAATGCACATGTCTGTCTGGTTGCCAATCTAGTTTTTAATGTCATGTTACAGCATTTATGTACTTGCAAACTATAATTATGTTTATGAGTGGAAGTTTGTTCTATATAAAAAGGTGAAAGTTTTATCTAGTTGCTGTATGATTTTTAATATTGTTTATTAACAAGACATACAGATCTTCTATGTTTTTATTGTTTTGTAATTATACATATGGATGAGATATTTTCCTATGGTTTTATTTAATTATTCTCCTGATTTCATTTTGTTTTTTCTTCTGGTGTTGATATTTTTATTGATAGTTGTTTTCTTTTGTCTACTTCTTAAAGGTGGGGAAGAAAGAACAATTGAGTTTTTGGAAAGAGAAGGTCGCTTGTGCTCTAAGGCACCCCTTTTAGAACATAATCATGAGAGGGGAATTATAAAACATCCTTTTCCAATGAATTATATCCTTAAACCATGGAAGCCTGGTCAGTGGTTCTACCAAGTTGTAAAGTTCGGTATTGTTCAATATGTATGTTTTCTTTTGAGAAGTTATATATTTTGCAGCTCTTTTTACATTTCCCAATTCCATCAATCTTGTATAGGAAAAGATTATAATCTGTATCTTTTTTGGCAGATGTTAATAAAGTCTCTGACAGCAGTTTTAGCTGTACTTCTTGAAGTCTTTGGAGTATATTGTGAGGGAGATTTTAAATTGAGATGCGGGTAAAGCTGATCTTGATCTTTACATTTATGAGGTCCATTGCTGCTTGAAATTTGTTTTCTGTAAAGGCTTTCACGGGAATGATAAAGTTTGAGAATGAATTATCATCCCTATGCCAATGTACTTGTTGGTTCATAGTTTAATTGCATATTCTTTAAATGGTCATTCCATTTAGACTTGTTGTCTTATCTGCAGTATGTATATAATGATTTCTTACTTCTAAACTGGCCAATTGATGTATAATCACTTTTATCAGGTATCTCTTGTCAAAAATAACTGATTACCATAGCATTCCATATTTAGGTTCCTAATTATATTAGTGTTCCCCTGGTTTTGTAGGTATCCTTACATGGCCGTGGTTCTAAATTTCAGTCAATCTTGGGCTTTGTACTGTTTGGTGCAATTTTACACTGCCACAAAGGATGAACTGGCTCACATAAAACCTTTATACAAGTTCCTGACGTTTAAATCAATTGTATTTTTGACTTGGTGGCAAGGAGTGGCAATTGCTCTTCTCTACTCTCTTGGTTTATTAAAAAGTCCTATAGCTCAAGGCTTGCAATTTAAGTCAAGTATCCAAGACTTCATCATTTGTATAGAGGTAGATATGTTCCATTACCAAAGTATATCTTTTTGCATTCCATTCCATACATATATAATTCTTGTTCTTGGTTGTGTAAGATAATATATTGTTGTTCTAGTAGCTTTCTTTGACGTCATGAAGTGAATAGGTTAATGTCCTAAGTAAATCATCATTCTGAATTACTCAAATGCCACTTGATTCTTTCATGGACGAGTGAAGATTTTATCACAAGATAAATGCAAAAGTTATGTAACTCCAACTTGAGTGTTGGAATTCTTATGACAGAGCAAAAGCAAGATTTTGCTTTTCAATAAAACATCCCTGCATGTTCATGTGCCTTCTATTATTTGTGGTTATATGAGAAACTTGAGCATTCTAGGAACTGGAAATGCTTGTCTAGTTGCTTCTCTAGAGAGGAAACATTGGCATGTTAAGGGTTGAGTAAAAAGTAAATTGGCAGTGTTCTGAAATTTAGGGTTAGCGAAGCCTGACTCAAGTTGTTGAAATAAGGTGATGCAGTGAGGAGAGGAGTAGAGAATGGCCGTAGATGTCACAGTTCAGAAGGTGGGTGGTAAATAGTTGGATGCAGTGCCCTTGGTCTTCAGCTTAAGTGGTAAAGGAAAGAGGGGGCGTGTGAATAAAATAGACTTGAGCCTAATCTTATCAATCAAGAAAAAAGACAAAATAAAGGAGTGTTCAAGTGGATGTACTGTTTGGTTGCTCATGTAGCGTATCTAGGATGTCATTTCTCAAGGACTTACCACTTTGAAATGCTGGACACATCATCTTTGCATTATTTGGTGGGGCAGACTGATCATTTCTGTTATATGTCTGTCTAAACTTTCTTACAGAATGTTTTATGCGGCAATTCATTTTGTTTAGTTGCTCTAGTGATTTCTGCCTTGTCATTTTCTCCAGAACTAAGTGAGAGAGAAAATGTTAGTCTACTAGTATGGGTGCCCTGCAGTAGGTTTAGCCATGGAATAGATGAGAGGTATCTGAGACAAAGTTACAGTGATTATTCACTGAGACATGCTTGTGAACTTTGCCATTTGGCCTCCAGTTTAGTGGTTATGGTGCAGACCTTATGAACTATGGTTGGTCCTCTGTCTTTCATTGCAACGCTCTACATACATGTCAATGGTGAAATTTGATTAGTGAAGTTTTCTTATAACTATTGTTACAATATTCCTGGCGTATCCAACAGTCATCATTGTCTATTGTCCTGTTTGACATTGCATTTCAAAAGCAATTTTGAAAAGAATTTTCTTTTTTACTTTAAATTACAAAAATTGGTGTTTTTAGATCATGTTATGTGTTGATGTCAAGAATTATTTTTTAAAAATAAAATAAAAAATATTATTTTGATATGTTTCTAAATGAAAATCACTTTCAAAAGCAATATCAACTACATTCCCAAACAGTTCCTATATCTATTCAGTAGAGTTTATAACAGGGTTTCTTCTGCTTCTGCTTCTGCTTCTTCTCATTCAAAATATTGAAGTTTAACAGGTCAATGTATTCATCCAGCACAGATGGGCATTGCTTCTATAGTTCATCTGTATGTGTTCCCTGCCAAGCCTTACGAGCTAATGGGAGACTGGTTTCCTGGAAGTGTTGCAGTTCTTGGAGATTATGTATCTTTTGATTGCCCTGTAGATCCTGATGAGGTTAGAGACAGTGAACGGCCAACAAAGTTACGCCTTCCTCAACCCGACACTGATGTTAGGAGTGGAATGACCATAAAAGAAAGTGTACGAGATGTGGTAGTTGGTGGTGGTGGATTTGTAAGTTGCTTTCAGTTAGCTTATAGTAAGAATGCTATTGGAGTGTAGTTGTGCAGTCACTAACCTGAAACGTTATTAATACTGCAAACAAAAGGAGTAGGTGGTTCAGTATCAGCTTTGCCAGTCCAGTAAAAAATTAAACTGATAGCCAGTCAATGTCCATATGGGGAAAAGTGATAAAATTACAGTGTAAAACACAAATCTGGCAATGTACACTGTTAATTTGGTTTGGTGAAGCACATGACATCACATTTATCTCCTGCTGAATCAGCTGTTGCCTCCCATGCAGATTGTGAATGATGTGAAGTTCACTGTAAACCAAGCAGTGGAGCCTGTGGAGAAGGGAATTATAAGGTTCAACGAGAAATTGCATAGAATTTCTCAAAATATGAAGAAGCACAACAAAGACAAGAGAAGAACAAAGGATGATAGTTGCATAGCAACATCTTCATCCACACAGAGGGTCATTCGTGGCATTGATGACCCTCTTTTAAACGGGAGCTTCAGTGACACTGGAGTAGCAAGGGAGAAGAAGCACCACCGCAGGAAATCAGGATATATCAGTGGAGAAAGCGGGGGAGAAAGTAGCAGTGATCAAAGCTATGGTGCATATCAGGTCAGGGGTCGTAGATGGGTCACTAAAGATTAGAGTCCTTTTTCTTTATTCCATTTTTTACGGAACAAATTCAGGGGTATCAGATCAGGGGTCAAAGAACAACTGTAGGAAACTCGGTCAAAAAGATGTCTTGTTCTAGCGTCCCAATCACATGAGCTATTAGTTTTCTCCGATGGGATGGTTTTTGGCTGACATTGAAGAGAACATCCTATAGCTGGACGAGGAGACTGGAGGTTTGGGCTCAAATTTTCATCTGAATCCATCCTTACGTCAACTGTAAGATCCTTCATGATGGGGTTGCTAGACATGTATCACACATTTGGTTTTCGAAATGTTGTGTAAAAGTTTTAAAAGCCTTGATTGTGAAAACCAGCACAACTATTGAGTTACTTCAACGTTTGAGTCTTGTTAAATTAACGTGTATCGGTGTACGTGCTTAAATATTTCGACTTCAAATCCTGTTTACTTACTGGCCATAAAAGATGAGAAATCATCTATAATTTACTCTGCCTGTTCCATCACGAAGAAATAATAATAACAATAATAATAAATAAATAAATAAATAAAAACCCAGCAATGCATTGCTACAAGTCTACAACTCCGTACGTTTTTTATTCCTTGTGCAAGCAGCTCCTTACCGATCAAGCTCCTGAGTCGAGCAGTAGTGGCCCTACTAAATAAAACTCAACGCCAACCTTAACATAACGGCAGTCCACTACCAACAACGTTAGATTAAAACTCATAGAGCCACCACGACGTATGTCCTTATCGATCCCATGCAAGACCCACTCATCAAATATCTTACCATCTGATTGGGACTCCAACTAGGTTCTTGCTTAAATGGAAAGCTTCATTGACTTAGTTGGATTCGCATGCATTATGAGCTTCCCGTTATTCTCTATTTTGATCTTGCAGATGAGCGATTTCAAGTAGTCCCAAAACCTAGTGGTTGTGGCTCCAATAGCAGTGGCTATCAACTTGCTATTCTAGGAGATTTTCTTTCTGCAACAGCATTTTGCAACCGAGGAAAATTTGTGACATGGTTATGGAGTGGAGTTTTGGGTCAAAAAGTGCAGCGTGAGAACTTGCCAAGGAGTTTGTAACAAGATATAGATGAATCATTCAAGGTTCCTAAGTTCTATTTAAACAGTGGATTTGTTAAAGATTTATAATGCCTATTGAAGAATGGTGAGATGTTGGAGTACGAATGCAGGACTCTGGTTACGCATTTCATTTATGGCAAAATCCTCAAATATCAAGTATATTTTATCCAAAACACATCGAAAAAGAATGGATCTTTTATTAAGCAGACCATGATATTGCTCATCAGAATAATCATTGCTTGCTTCAGGGGATATTTTCAAGTCTAAACAAAATCAAATCGCTGAAGTTTCAAACTACACTCGACATGAGTTGCAAATTATACTACTGACCTAAGTTCTCCAGTAACCAGTGCAAATTTCCGGTGCTGAGACAAGACAGAAGAGACCTTGACTGCTCGAATTATTGATGCCAAGTCATTTGAGGAGGACTCTGTGTTTTGCTTGGTGGCGTTTAGTACTGTTTGCAAGATTTGCAAGGGGTCACCATGGCTCACAATCAAGACTGCACACCTGCACAGCAATTGATAATTAAAATGAAGCCTTCATAGCCAATGCCAACTTTCACATTAAAATGCAACTTAAAAAAAACAGGTTTGTTTTATATGTTCCCAGAAACATTCAATAAAGGTGATAATACTGAGGGTACTAAAACTGTTTCCTCATTTTCTGGATCATGCTTTTCACAATGCCAAAGAAACATGGACATGCTTACCCTTGAAATTCTGACTCGATAATTTCCAGAGCACTTGCAAGTCTAGTAGCAACATCATTCACACTTTCTCCACCTTCTAGTTTCAAGAATGGATCTTTCTCATCATGTGCCCATATTGCAGGATACTGTAAATTGAATAAGAAAAAAAGCGAGCTTCATTTGTTAGTGGAAAGGGCTGCGCTTCTTTGGCTGAGATGGTAGGGGATATAGAGTGGGACCATTGTTGCAGCGAACTCCAGCTTACCATATACAAATACAAAAGACCCTTAATCTAGTATTTGTTATCGCATGAAAAAAATAAAATAAACTCCATGATTGTGTTACCTTATCATGTGAAAAAAGTTCAAATGAAGGGCCAAAATAGCGTTCTCGAAGATCTCCCATCATCTGCCAAGTAGCATTTACCTTATAATGAGAACACAGAATAACAAACATGCAAGAAAAAATTCACTAAATTTAATTGACTGAACACAGGTTTCTGAGAGAAGATATCAGATATTCAGCAGATTATTTTCTTCAGATGGTAACATAGTTGGACTGTAGATTCAGGTCATCGGAAGAGCTTACATGGCCAGCAGCCCAATAAAATAAAAGATAACCATTTAACTTCTTTGCATGTTGAGAGGCACACAACATCTGGTCTGCCAAACCTTGCTAATTACAGATAATTTTCCTAGAGAACAGCATTAAGAGGAAAAACACTTTTCAAGCACTTGGGTGCAGAGAATAAGTAGATGCACTAAATAAAGAATGCTCATTGGGTTAGGTAACTCACTTTGCATTGAGGGCCTTCAAAAGGAAGATTCAAAACAGATGCAACAACTTTGGCAGTGTGGCTCGTTCTTGCAAATGGAGAGTAGCAGATGCGAACACTTTCAAGCGGTATGTTTCTCTGTTTCAATTCCTGCACAGATTATACAGTTAGCTGGATATGCAGAGGACTCTTAAATTTGCTGAAGGGAAAAACCAATTGTAGTTAAAGAAAGCTAATTACTTAGGGATAAAAAACGTTCATTCAAGCCATTAGCAATTGTAGTTTTCTCCTTACTTATACTGCCATCCTTGATATCATTGGCATATGGAATTCACAAAATCATAAAAAAAAAAAAAAAAACTTGCCAACAACTTTCTTCCCATATTATCTTGTCAATGTTAAGACAAGCCAAACTTTGATTTCTTCGGTCCTTTTACTCCAACTGTTTGCCCAGACACAACTTATTATTTTCAAGTGGAATTGTAGAAATGGCATGGATCATGCTGGGATAGACTACCCAGACTCTTCTGGCTCATTTTCGGTGGTTGCTTAAACGAAATCATGAAGGAAAAACACATATTATGAGCACACTCTTTGCTTAAATAAGTTCACTGTCCATGACAAAAAAAAGAAAGAAAAAAGATCAGTCTTTTCATTATAAAGTTTGCAAAGTTTTGGTTAGTGCTCAATCAGGGATAGAAAGCAAGATGAAGCAAAGTTGTCAATTCCGTTTCGGTTGGTGCTTCGTTTTTTCAATTAAAACTGAATGTTTTAGTTTCGGTGTGCCGTTTCGGGACTGTATTGTTTATGTGTGTGTGTAATTAAATATATTAATTTAAAAAATAATTCAAATTCAAAAATAAAATTATTTAAAATTGTGCAATTTAACTAAAAAAACAATACAATAAAATGATTTTCTAAACAAAATTATGAACATGTATAATATTACGAGAATGTCATTATCAATCTCGCAAGTTCATTACATTATTTGATTGCTCTGAAAATTTAAAATAATATATTTAAAAATATATCAAGAAACTCCTTGTAAAATTTCATATTAATCTAATGGTCAGATAAAGAGATATGGTTGATATTGTAAAATAATTCATTAATTAAAAAAATAACTATTTGACCGAAACGGAATGGGCAGAACAAAACTGGAACGTTTCGGCCGGTATTTGGCCAAAAATCCGGAATGAGCACCGAGATAAAAACCGACATCATTTTGTCTCATTTTTTTAACTAGTAAAAAATGTTTCGGCCAAAACAAAACAAAACCGACAACCCTGAGTTGAACTGCATAATTTTCTCAACTATGCCTTCTCATCCCAAGGTTTGGCATTTTCAACAGTTTTGAACATTCATATCATCATCAGAAATCTGGACTTCCTAGTTTTTTGAAGGACCTTCCAAGTTTTGCAGCTTATGAAATTGAAAAACCTCGAGTCAGAATATAACATCCTAAACCTCTCTAACTCTAGGAATTCAAAGATTTGTACGAAAAAGGTGTCCTGTTTTTTCAAAATACAATCAGAATTGCCCTTTTATTTTATGAATTACTATACCCATAAAATTAGAACAAAGCCTAGGAACCAGCTAGTCTACGCAAATAGAATACACAGGAAAATTGAATGCAGATTAGAAGGATAAAGCATTAAAAATTTATCTTTTTGACAAATGCAATCTTTACACTGAAATACACACCTTAAGGAACAATTCTCCGGCCAACTGCGCCTGACCAACACCTTCATCTGCTAATTGGTATTCTTCCTTGATCCCATTCTCCTGTTATAAATCACCCACTAGTTATAACATGCTTTGAAACAGGTTTAAGAATAAACGGTAGAGTTCCTAAAAAGATAGGTAGTAACACCATCGAGGAAACAATGAGACCCTTTTCATTAGGAATGCTCTTTCCATGCCTTAAGACCCAATATTTGTTTCTCAAAACCAAACTATTTTCCATCGCGAAAATCTCTCTCTTCTCCTCCACACTCCCCTCCCTCTTCTTTTGCCTGTTTCTAAAAATCAGCCAGATAACCACATATTTAATGCTCCATGTCTATTACGTGGCATCTCCTCATTGGTTAATTCCAGAAATAGTCAAGAAAATGAATTCTAACATATGACGTGTTATAATTATATTGGATAATCAAGACCACGTTATAATGAATCCGACGTCATTGAATCCAACATACATAGCCAAACCTTGATCTCTCCATTTTCACAGGGAAGCTAACAATGAAGGGATAAATTTAAGAGAGAGGGACTAGAGCAACAAATTTGCACTCTGAAATTTCAGAAAGTTCAGATTTTTTCTTTTTCCTACTGTTATGGCTCTCAATCTGCGTCAAAAACAAACAGGTCAGTGCTTTACTCCTCTCTTTAGATCTCTTGTGAAATGAAGCGGTAACCCATATGCTATTACTTAGTTTTAAGCCCAAATAACCTTTCAAGCTCATTCATTTTTACTTAATTTGATGTATTTAGTGAGTAAGTTTTGATTTTGACGTGAACCCATTTGTATTACTTAGATTTGATCCCAAATTACACTTAAAGTTTTTTTCCTTTTTGTATAATCTGATGTGTTTATTGAGCAAGTTTTGTTTTCATTATTTTGGGCTGCAGAATGTATAATCCGGATGCTAAATCTGAACCAACCTTTGAATGCAACTGGTACTGCTAATGAAGAGGTTTACAAGATCTTGATCTATGATAAATTTTGTCAAAATATATTATCTCCATTGATTCATGTCAAGGATCTGAGAAAACATGGGGTTACTCTTTATTTCCTTATTGATAAGGATCGAAAGCCTGTCCTTGATGTCCCTGCTGTGTACTTTGTTCAACCAAGTCAAGTTAATGTTCGGAGGATTGTTGCCGACGCGTCACGCTCGCTTTATGACAGCTTGCACCTGAATTTTTCATCATCTATTCCTCGTCCGCTTCTTGAGGATCTTGCATCCGGGACACTGAACTCGGAATCCGTTGATAAGATTTCAAAGGTGCATGACCAGTATTTGGAGTTTGTGACTTTGGAGCATAACTTGTTTTCGTTGGCGCAAAAGTCTTGTTATGTTCAGTTGAATGATCCGTCTGCTGGTGATAGAGAGATTGAGGAGATTGTTGAGAAGGTTGCTAGTGGGTTATTTTGTGTGCTGGCAACTCTTGCAGTTGTGCCAGTTATTAGGTGTCCAAGTGGAGGACCAGCAGAGATGGTGGCATCAGTGTTAGATCAGAAGTTGAGAGATCATTTATTGTCAAAGAATAATTTGTTTGCAGAAGGTGGGGGTTTTGCAAGCTCATTTCAGAGGCCGGTTTTGTGTATATTTGATCGAAATTTTGAATTGTCGGTTGGAATGCAACATGATTTTAGGTATCTTCCTCTTGTTCATGATGTTCTTGGCTTGAGGCTTAACAGGTTGAGTGTGCCAGGGGAAAAGGGTGGGATGAGGTCATATGAATTGGATAATTCTGATCCATTTTGGGTAGCAAACGGGTTCCTGGAGTTTCCTGAAGTTGCAGTGGAAATTGAGACTCAATTGAACAAGTATAAGAAGGATGTTGATGACGTTAATAGGAGGACTGGAGGAACTGATGGGGCTGAGTTTGATGGGACAGACTTGATGGGGAATACCAAGCATTTGATGAATGCTGTGAACTCTCTGCCTGAATTGACAGAGCGGAAGCAGGTGATTGATAAGCACACAAACATTGCAACCGTTTTGTTGGGTGAGATCAAGGAGAGGTCTCTTGATTCCTATGCTAAAAAAGAGAATGACATGATGGTCAGAGGAGGGATTGATCGGAATGAACTTTTGGGTGTGCTTAGAGGGAAAGGGACCAAGATGGATAAGCTCAGATTTGCAATCATTTACCTTATATGTTCTGAAAGTATTAATCCATCAGAAGTGGAAGCCATTGAAACTTCTCTAAGGGAGTCTGAGGTCGATACTTGTGCATTCCAGTATGTGAAGAAAATGAAGTCCTTGAATGTGTCATTGGCATCAGCAAATTCTGCCAGTCGAAGTAACATTGTTGATTGGGCTGAAAAACTTTATGGGCAGTCAATTAGCGCTGTGACAGCTGGTGTGAAGAATCTATTGTCTAGTGATAGGCAGCTGGCATTAACAAGGACTGTGGAAGCTTTGATGGAGGGGAGACCAAATCCTGATGTGGATTCTTACCTTGTGTTTGATCCTCGTGCTCCCAAGTCGAGCTCTGGGACCAGTAGCAGCCATCTGAAAGGGCCATTTAAAGAAGCTATAGTGTTTATGATTGGTGGTGGTAATTATATGGAGTATGGTAGCTTGCAAGAATTTGCACAGCGTCAGCAGCCTGTCAAGCATGTTGTATATGGAACAACAGAAATCCTTACAGGAATTGAGTTTGTTGAGCAGCTTACAGTGTTGGGGCAGAAGATGGGATTGGGCAGTGCTGTGGCATCTCCTGCTCCGACCCTCTAGTTCTGGTATTTTTGTATATGCATTTTAAGGCCGGCTGTTTCATGGTTTTTGTATGAAAAAAAGGAGCTACAGATGTTGATTCAACGTAAATGGATTGTTGGCAGATTAGGTTTTGAAGCTGGTTAATAGCTGAGAATTAGGCTCTCTTATTTCTTGGGTATAACGCCTATATGGAGGCTTGTTCAAATAGAACTTTGACTTTCTTTGACACTCTGAATGGATCCCTTGTATGTTCATTATATTGAGAGATGGTATCCGCCATTTAAAAGGTTTTCTGATGTTCATTGAAGTTAATTTTTATGGATAGAAAAAATATCTTTCATTTCTTCTTTTCCCAAATGTGATTAACATTTGATAGTTTTAATTCATGCTTGTATGCATGAACGTTCAATATTTCAACATTTGTTGGATAAACTGCCAAGTGCGCTCTGTGATTGCTCTAACCATCGCCGTAGCTTTAAAAGGTTCAAATATATCATCGCCTTCCAAGATAAACTGTTGAGAGGTGAGCTTGCCAAATTAAGAACAATGGTTTGATGTGATGTGATTTACAGGCGAAGCAGATTGCTCGACCAGGGCAAGGCAGCAGGTACTGGTATTAAAGGCGTAAGCTTCTCAAACTGTTGATGAACCTTTGAAGGCACGAAGCTGACTTGAATCAATAGTTTATGAATAGTTTCTACTATATTTAAATTTATTTTTATTTATTAAAAAAATAGTAAGTATTCACTCAAACAATCAATAGTCAAGTATTCTTTACAATAAAAGAGTGTGTGTGTGTGTGTTATTGAAGAAGACAGCATATTCTCCGAAGGATCTAGCTGACAAATGTCAAAACATTGAGATCTGATAGACTCTTGTTTTAGGATTTAAATGAAAATAAACATATATAATAGGGACTAAAGCTAAACTTCCTTCCACATTTTCACTTTACTCTTCCTTTCTATTTAGTCTCTCGATCACCAAATTACCCGCTCTCTTCTCCCTCTCCTTTGATGGCCTCCAAGCCCTAATTTCCACAAAAAATCCTTAAAGCCTCCATGGCTCGCCGTTCTTTCTCCCTCTTTAAAGCCCTAACCAAAACCACCACCTCCTTCTCCCTAACCCCCATCCCAATTTCCCGATCCGTTACCTACATGCCGCGACCCGGAGACGGAACACCACGCGCAGTCACCCTCATCCCCGGAGACGGGATCGGGCCTTTGGTCACCAACGCAGTCGAACAAGTAATGCAAGCGATGCACGCGCCGCTTTACTTCGAGAAATACGAAGTCCACGGCGACATGAATCGCATTCCGGCGGAAGTAATAGAATCGATTAAGAAAAACAAAGTTTGTCTGAAAGGAGGATTGAGGACTCCGGTCGGTGGCGGTGTCAGTTCGCTGAATGTTTCGTTAAGGAAGGAATTGGATTTGTATGCTTCGCTGGTGAACTGTTTTAATTTGCCAGGGTTACCGACACGACATGAAAATGTTGATATTGTTGTTATCAGAGAGAACACTGAAGGGGAATACGCTGGGCTTGAGCATGAGGTGGTTCCTGGTGTTGTTGAAAGCCTTAAAGTAATCAACTTTTTTTTGTTTGCTTGACTTAGTGAATTGTTTTGTTGTTTGTTGTGTTAATTGTTTTGTTAGTTATCACAATCATTGAATATGGTAAAAACACTAAAGGGACATGCTGATTTGACGGGTGGGATTTTCCCGGAAGTGATTCCGGGAAGTACATAAACTAGTGCTATTCTATAGCCCCGCATGATCAATAGTCTATCTTGTGTTTGCATATTCAAGATCTAGTTTTAGGTAGATTGAAATCTTATAAAACTGATTTGACGATTATTTGTTTCATTTTGGACAATGACTTTTTGTTGTGATTGATTTGTTCATTTTTTATTATTATTATGATGTGTTGATGGTAAAGAGCTTGTTATTAGGTGATAACAAAGTTTTGCTCGGAGAGAATCGCAAAATATGCATTTGAGTATGCTTATTTGAATAATAGGAAGACAGTGACGGCGGTGCACAAGGCCAATATCATGAAACTAGCAGATGGGCTGTTTTTGGAATCTTGCAGAGAGGTTGCGAAGAAATATCCAAGCATAAAGTACACTGAGATTATTGTGGATAATTGCTGTATGCAGCTGGTTTCGAAACCTGAGCAATTTGATGTGATGGTAAGTGATTTTTTCAAAAAAAAAAAAAGTTCATCATTGTTTGAATTGGTGTCTATGGGGGCATGCTATTCATTATTAGTTGATTTCGTGTGTATTTTTGGTGCTATGCAACTTCGGTTTAGATTTGTTGGAGCAAGTCTGTTGTTCAGCAGCAGGTCAGATGGTAGCATTTTCTGTGGTGGGAGAATTATCAGTTCATATGGTTAGGGAAAAAATCTGCTAGTGATTAAATGTAGCACCCTATATAATAATACAAGGATGCTAAAACTATGGTGTGAGATAATTGAGAATTGGACTTGTAGTTTTTTTCTTTTCATGTCTCCTCACTGAGCTTCTTGCAATGGCTACTGTCTCCAGACAATAGTCTTGTGCTTGCTTGATTGACAACTGTGTTAGCACATTTGGTCCTTTTCACTTATGAAAGCTCTGTAACATTCTGTGCAGGTTACTCCTAATCTTTATGGCAATCTTGTGGCAAATACAGCAGCTGGTATAGCTGGAGGCACTGGTGTCATGCCAGGAGGTATGAATTTGGTTAGAGTTCTAATTCTGCAAAAGACTTTTCCCTACCTTCTTTAACGATTTATAAGTTAAGGAATCCTAATCATGAAGTTGTTGGGAGCTTGTTTGTTTCAAGTCCTTTGGACCTTTTCTGTTATTATCAGCTCTATAAGCTCGCCTAATCGATTTTCTTCTTTGCAACTACAAGGTAATGTGGGAGCTGATTATGCTGTTTTTGAGCAAGGTGCTTCTGCTGGAAACGTGGGAAAAGAAAAAATGGTGGAACGAAAGAAGGCAAATCCAGTGGCTCTGCTCCTCTCGTCTGCCATGATGCTGAGACATCTTCAGTTTCCTTCATTTGCTGATAGACTTGAGACTGCAGTGAAGCGTGTAATATCTGAGGGAAAGTGTCGAACCAAAGACCTTGGTGGAGACAGCACCACCCAAGAGGTGGTTGATGCTGTCATTGCTCATCTGGACTGATCCGTACTCGGAATTCTACCCCCATAGTTTCATACGAATATGTCGCCCTGTGCAAATATCATGCCACCGCTCGTCTCCGCCCCCTCCCCCCCTATACAAGTTAACCATACTCTATTTCAGGATTTTCACATACTGTGATTGTTTATTCATTTTTCTTTGCCTCCCATTCAAGACAAGGTTCCTCTTTTCTGATTGCGAGGGAATCAGGGAACGTATTTATAGGACCTTGCCCCTGATTGTTCAGCTGAATGAAAATTTTCACATTTGTTTCTTCCATTCCAGCCATGTTTCTCCGTCCTTCATTGGAATCTTGAGCACTGGAACAAGCGATTGGTTTAGGTTCTCCAAGGTAGGCACCACCAAATGGTTGGTAAGGTTAATTAAGTATCGTGAACATTGATCACTAGTAGGCAGCCCAGCTTACAAAAAAATCCCAGGCACCTTGCCTAAAACAGCTAAAGAATAATGAATTTTGACTTTTATCATATAAATTACCAACGGAATTGGTGGTAGATATTAGTTTGCCCCAAATTGAAAAATCAAGGGCTCAAAAAGTCGCGCACCAGAATTTGAGTTTATAATCTAAATTAAATTATATGGGAAGCTGGCTATCTAAAAATTGTATGCATTCCTCGAGTTTGGCGAGGGGAGACCCAATCTCTTGAAGAGCAGGATCGGGGGGAGCGTAGTAATAATAAAAAAAGAAAGAAAAAAAGAAGAAGCTGGTGCTGGAGATGTCATGGACGGGGAAGGAACGGGCTTTGTCATAGACGTCCAGGAGCCCATGAACACGGAGGAGCCGAAGTCTTCCCTGTAAGTATATACTCTTACGGGGGGGGCAGAGTAGAAGAGGAAGGACTGTTTGAAGGATACTACTGCTCTGATGAGGAATCTGACCGCGAAGATGATGATGATGATAGTGACGAGGAGTAGGATTGTCCTGAAACCCGATTGTCGGCTGCCAAGAAAAGGAGATTATATAAAAAGAAGGAAGAAACCCTAATTGCTATATATATATATATATAAGGTACGTACGTGGTGGGGATCGAGGAAAGTAGGGTACCGCTTCTTACTTGCGAGCCTTCTCCTCCAGTGGACCCTAAAGGATTGAGCGATTTTAGCAGAGACAAATGGATGCTAAGGAGTTATAATCCAAGTATCACGGGAAGAGCACTCATCCACTCTATGCCTGTAATTGTGAAGCAGTTGTTCTTTCATTTTGTCCATCTTTTTTTTTTATTTTGAAAGGAATCTCTCTCTCTGATTAATATTGTTTGATTGGCTATATATGTGAATAGGACTCCAAGGAATAATTGAGCTGGCCGGATACATACATAGTTAAAGTTCATCCATTGCAAATAATAATTTCATAAAATAAAGAAATCTAAAAGAAACTTTCAGCATTCATGGATTATGAACAAATTGATCATTGGTCTTTAATTAATTTAGTTAAGAAGGTTCCAACAGTATATAGTCCAAAAGAAACTTCAAAACAAATAAAATATATATAGATTGATTGGCCACTAAAATAATTAGTTTGAATGGTATCTGATGCCATCTCTTCTTTCTTTTTTTCTACTTGCCAACGTCCTTGAGAGAACCCGCCAAAGGTTATTCAGCAGGGACCTTTAATTTTTTATCTGGTTATTTATATGCATTTTCTTAATAATATTGATATATTGATCATGTAAGACATAATGCTTGATCACGACTATATTTATAAGTCGCTTTTGTTTTAAAACAGCTAGCGTGGCCAGTAGCACCAAGAGAAGCTTTTAATTTCCCTATTTAAGAACATTCGCTCCTTGCCTTCCCTTTCCTTGGTAGAAAACAAATCATGGAAACACAGACAAAATATATATATATATAGCTCGTTTGATTGTTTAGAAACTGCTTTGCTGAAAAGCTAAATTGCATTTATTTTATTGGGAAAAAAAAGATGTGAAACTGGATGGTGAACAAAACTCACAAACTTGTTAATGATGTAATACATACTTGAACACAAGACTTTCAAGTACTCTCCTTGTCCAAATCTTAGCCATTTGTGGGTTTATAAGTTACAGCATCGTTTGATTTTTCTTTTCTCAAGTTTTTTATATGCGATTTCTTTCATATTTTTTTTTTTCGTACTGAAAAGTGGAGACGTGTAACCAATTGAGAACAAATAATGAGTGATCAATACATCTACAGAAGATTGAATATTCTCGCTTGCTAATTAGGTAATCAAATCAAATGGGGCTAGTCATCGATCGTATGATCGATCACAAAGCATCCACTTGGACACCATGATTCTGAAAGCATGAATAGGCTTTTTGAACAATTGGAAACCTACTGGAAGTGCATGCATGGCACCAAACCTGGAAAAGAGAGAGAATACATGGTGGCTGAAGAAGGAGAGGATGATAAAATACGGCAAGAGCGTGGAATATGAAGAAAAAGATGAATGCTTTGAGCTTCCATTTAGGGCAATCCAGCTTCAACTTACCTTGTTTAGAAACCCAAAAACAAAAAAAAAAAATTGGGGGGGGGGGAGACCCAACAATGAATCTCTTTACATGAAATGACCCCAAAGCACTAGCAGTCTTTGCATGGTGGAGTTCCTTTATGCGCTGAAGCTTCGTTAAAAAAAATACAAATTGGGTAAGCAAATTCATAAGTGATGGCCAGTTTTTGGAAAGGTTCTAGCGACACCCATCTCAGGAATTTTACCTTTAATACAAAAGATCACGAGTAGTTCCTAGCTTGGGAATGTCTTAGCAGGATCTACTTATATTATATCTGTCTCTTCTTCCAAGTTTAAAAAATAAACCCTAAAAATTAAGGAGTACTGAGAATTGCTTCAGTGGATACCTACATCACCCTTTAAACTCTTCAACTCTGCCATATATGCACCGAAATATAATAATCACATGTTAATCCGGAAGAATATCACTTGTTTATCTATTGGTTTCGGCTGATCAAGTATCAATGTGAGTGCGTAATTAATTAGGTCATAGATTTCAAATATTAAATGATCAATTTATTTTTCCTTATGAAAGAATAATACAATTAATTAACTGTGTGTGCATGTGTAGCTAGCTAGGGTTCTAGCATGATCTAGTCGTTTCATTAGATGGGTATATATAATCAAGTCATGATGAGCTGTCAGTTGTTCGCCTCTTAATCTTTTGGTGTTGTAATGCAATTAATTAATTTGTTTCTTATTATAAGAACATCGAGAGTTCATTTCTATGTACGTACGTGTTGAATTTTGCATATTAATTTAATTTCTATTTTTTAATCTCTAAACATTTAGAGGACGTAATTAAATGTATGTATGTATATATATATATATAAGAACTAAAACAGGGATAGGGTTATAATTTTTCCGGCCTGTCCCTGCAGAAACTTCTGTGCTGCCCGGCCAGGCGTGGCAATCACAACCACTTGCGGCCACATTGCAGAAAAAATATAAAAGAAAAGCTCATGAATCATGCATGTTGGGCGAGCATACAGGAAAGCTCGTGCTGCTAACTGGGCTATAGCAGATTATTTTTCTGCATTTAGATGATTTAGAAGAATCCCCGGCCGTTTCAGTGTCCTCTGGAAATTAATTAGCTATATATAAAGCAAGGTTAACATCTATAACGTCACAGTACTGTGATCAGCTGCGTGACTGAAGCTAGCTAGCCCTCGTAAGTTAATTAGATCAAAACGTTCTGAATCCTAATTCTGTCAAACGTCGACCATATATGTCTTAAATGTACGTATGATCATAGCAAACGATTTCTCAGAGAAAGAATTAATGCATAACTCAGCAGACCAGATACATTGGCTAACATTTTATTTATTTATTCAAGCTTTACCGTCCTTGTGCGAATGCTTAGACTGTTATAGACTGTATTGATTTGGCTTGAAAAAAAATATATATATTCTTGAGTTATCACGGAGACAAACCTAGCTAGTTTTGGTACGGACACGCCTTTTTTGTTGATGACCCACTTTCGAATTTATTAATTTCTATAACCCCACCTCCTTGATGCTCACGAACGAACGATCGAGTTTCCATGGATCCAAAGCAGCTTGAAAGATACATCTGACAAGTATAAGTATGATGAGAGGCTCCCACCCTCAATCCTCAGCACGAGTCCTTCCAAAGAAGAAGAAAACAGAGCCATACCATTATTGCTTGCTTGATCTCTTCGCTGCTTAATTCCTCTTCTCTGCAGCTACTACTGCTCTAGCTATATATATACTTGTGATCGATCATGGCAAACCTATCAGATCCTCTTGTGGTCGGGAGAGTGATTGGAGATGTAATCGATCATTTCACTCCAAAAGTGAAAATGACCGTCACTTATAGCTCCAACAAGCAGGTTTATAATGGCCACGAGCTTTTCCCGTCTGCTGTCACTCATAAACCTAAAGTCGAGGTCCATGGTGGTGATATGAGATCTTTTTTCACCCTGGTACGTAGGGTTTAATTTTCTAGCCCCTCTTGTTTTCCAGTATGCCCTAGGGGTTTCCTTTCTTCGATGCATGCGTGTGCGTGTTAATATATATACACCATGATCACTTTTATTCTAAATATATACCTCCCTTGATAATCAACTGCAGGTGATGACAGACCCAGATGTTCCAGGACCTAGCGATCCATACCTGAGGGAGCACGTGCACTGGTATATATATATATATATTTGAGCTCCTCTAATTTTGTTCACCTTATATATATAAAGCTGGAGCAAGGAAAGAACTATATATTTCCATAAATGAAAAGGAAGCAGTGATCGATATGGAGTTTTACTAACAAACTGATGAACTTGTTTAGCAAAATGTATGCTAATTAATCACTTCATCTCGATATCGGTTTATGTTTGCAGGATAGTAACTGATATCCCGGGCACCACAGATGCCACATTTGGTACGATTCCTCACCTGATCTAGAAATTAAGAAAACTCATCATAAGACGCGAACCACTTGAGATTTTTTGCTGGGGATGGATGGAAAATATATAATTAAGCTATAATTCATTACGTGCTGATGTTGCTGCATGCATGCAGGAAGGGAAGTGTTGAGCTACGAGATGCCGAGGCCCAGCATAGGGATCCACAGGTTTGTTTACCTTCTTTTCAGGCAGAAAGGAAGACAAACAGTGAGCAGTACCCCATCCTCGAGGGACAGATTCAACACGAGGAAATTTGCTGAAGAAAATGATCTGGACCTTCCTGTAGCAGCTGTCTTCTTCAATGCTCAAAGAGAAACCGCTGCAAGGAGACGCTAAAAGGAACTGCGCGCATGCATGCATGCCGCGCGAGAAGAAGAACTGAAGAAGACGAACCATCAATAACCATGCACTGTCTGTGTCATCCCCTACCATAATATATTGTACTTCATGCAGCAGGAAAAAAAAACTTAATTAATCAGTATATGTGGATGGTTTAAGCTATCTAGCTATATATGGATAATAAACAGTTGAGAATATATATTGCAAAATTATATGGTTGGCTGATGAATTTGGTTGCCCTATATAAGATCGAGCAAGTAAGACTTCTGTATTCTTAGCAGCCAGGAAGTACTGATAATAAAAATAGAGGGATCGAAACCTCAATTTATTCTCAAACAAATTTCCTAATCTTGTTTGTGTATATCTTGATTATAATCCTGTTTGTTTATTTTATTTTCTTGTATACGATTAATAGCATATTTTTTTATTCTGCACATGATTCTATGCGATCATTAACTACTCACAAAGAGACTCTTAGAGCAGTATCCAATGGCTGGTGAAGCTACAAATGTATGTGTATATATATATTTTAAAGCTCATTAGAATTTCATTTTTCTCATCTTTTTGAGAGAATTAATAAGCATATATAAACCACAACATAATCTTATACTTGTGATAAAATTGAAAAATAAATCGTAACTATTTTTTAATAATTACAAACTGGTTCTGTACAAAAACACTTTTGGTCTATTATATATATATGGTACGTACCGCCCTGTGGAGTGGTACATTTCAGCTAAAAATTATGTGTCCTTGGATTTAATGAACCTCAGTTGGAAGGGTATAATTAATATTTTTAATACATACTAAGACTCAAACGTAACATTTCTCAAAGTGTCGTGATACTTTTTAACTGGAGCGGTTGTTTTCATTTAAAATATATTAAAATAATATTTTTATTTTTAAATTATTTTTATATCAACACGTTATAATTATTTAAAACACTAAAATAATTAATTTAAAATAAAATCAGCGCAGTCCTCTAGTTTTGACCTTTCTTTCAAATTCATCCATGCACTGCAAATCCGGTTGATCGATCTTAAACTTCGGTCGATGCATGATTTCAGTTGAACCAAAAATGCATGGAGAGATTCGTGAGTAAGTGATGATATTAATAAGATGAAATTAATAGGGAATAAAAACAAAGGTGGTTTGTGCATTGAACGACTAGATAAAATAGTTGCATGTTTCTAACCATGTTTCAAACTCGATGCTAGTTGGGAATGTATCAGACTTTCAACATAGACTCGAATCCATGGAAAGCTAAAACACGGCACATCATTTGGGGTCCCAACAAGCTGCAGGACATCCACTCACCAAAGCCAGTTCATTCCACTTGCAGGGAAATCAGGGTACCAAACCTCGTTAAAAATATGAGCTTATGTGACACCATTGAAGGAGAAAGCCAGAAAAAAATAATTATTTCAAATATGGTGATGGTAATTCTCAAGGGCCAGATTCTGATGCATTTCAGCCTCCAAAACCAAAAACAACGAAGTTTCTTTCAGCTTGAAGAGAGCTGAGCAGGCATGAGAAGATATCCATCACCCAAGAAAGAAATTTAACAAAACTTCATATGTCCGAGTAGCAACATTAATGTGTTACAAGTATGGAGTAGCTTATTTTCTACCTCAATTTCCAGAGGACTCTTTGGGTCACTCCATCACCATTGTAATAGAACAACCAATCACGGCCAAAAAAAAAAAAACCTAGTTTAACAAGCAATTATTGCCAACCAAGTCCTCAAAAAATAGGAATGAGAGTAGCCTGATATAGAAGCTAATTGACAACATCAAGAACCAGCTTGCGAGACTTGAGAACAGACCACTTCAAACGCCGGTAATATGCAGCTTGAAGCAACGCCAAGGAGAGTACAAATATCCACTTAAAACCCATCTGCATCAGAAATCACATGATGATGTCAGCTACAGTAAATTCTTAAGGGTATAAGGTGCCAAAAACATGTTTTTTTTTAGCAAAGATACCAGTTTCCTCTCTTCCATTTCTGGTTCTGCTGCCCATGACAAAAACGACACAACATCTTTTCCCATCTGCAAGACAATCAGTAACATTTGAAATTATGAAATTGCCTGATAAATAATACATTCCAATCTTCCAGCTAATGCCTATTCTGAAACCTGGCAACAATAACAACGAAGAAACCAACCTGAGCTTCTGTTGCAGGGGTACCATCTTCATACTCAACAGCACCATCAATAAGCATCTTTGGCATGGCAATAGCTCCCCCTGGAAAGTAAGGATTGTAGTGCAAACCCTCTCGGATCTACAGTGCCATTTTGAAAATATGTTTGGGTTAAATGAGGAAAACAAAATCAAAAAGTACACCAGAGCATAATCATCTTTTATTGAAGCGGAATGAAAACAAGATATTTGTAACTTTGAACATGGACAAATAAACTTCATGATAAAGCATATTTTCAACAAAAGACAGGTATGCCTGTAAAAGAACATGGTCCATAACATCAAGAATGACCAAAAAAAAGACTCTTCCTTTTGAAGAAGAAGAAGATGGATTTACAAGCATTTCATTCTTAACTGAGAAAAATAAAATAGAAGAATGATAAATAGCAAACTTTGCAGATGCCTATGAATAGCTCCTTCCAGCAGAGAAAAGGGACCTTTCCAGAAGAAAAAAAGACTTCTACAGGTGAAGAGGAGCACAAAACGCATAATGCCTTGCAGCAAAGTTTTTACTTGGACAAAGTTCGCAATCAATCAAGTATTTTTTTTCTATACCAAAGTTGCCAATCCATAAATCATACATGCACTAAATTATTGGCCAAGAACTAAGGTGTATCTTATATAAGATCGCGGTTCATACATCTCTCTCAGCTATACTAAGAACAATAATAAGTGCTATGTAAAACTTGCATTGCAAGAGAAACTTTAGTAGAATAGAAAATACCGAAACACCAGCAGGAGGATCACGATAACCAGTTAAAAGAGCAAACACATAGTTTTGACCATTGTGACGAGCCTGAAAAACAAAGTGTAAGAATTTCTATAGACCATTACAGCTTCCAAATAAAAATATAAACAAGAAGGCAGGTATTACTTTTGTAATAAGACTTAAATCTGGAGGATATGCTCCCCCATTAGCAAATCTAGCTGCTTGCTCATTTGCATATGGCTGAGGAAAACGGTCACTGAGTTTACCCGGACGAGTAAACATCTCACCCTCATCATTAGGTCCATCAACCACCTCAATCTCTGCCGCCATAGCCTTGGTCTCCTCTTCAGTATATGCAACACCCACCAAATCACGGTATGAAACCAGGGACATGGAGTGGCAAGATGCACATACTTGCTGGTAAACCTGCTGACCACGACGAATCCTGCTCATGAAAAATTGATCTCATTAACACAGAGGTTGCATTTTATTGCAATATCCTAACAAGTTTATATGATAATGTCCTAAATAAATCAAGGTATTTTTTTTTTGTGCACACACAGCCACTAACAGAGACTAGAAAGAAAGCAGAAGTTACATATTCACAAAAAAATTTCTTTCTACTAATAAAACGTGAAAAAATTTAAAAGCAGGATATTTTACTGCTGCGAATTTAACAGCAGAAGCTATATGTATATAAGTAGGAGCCAGCATTATGATCAAAATGTACAGTCTTTGGAGCATGGGTGTGTATAAGCTAAATGATGTAACAAGCATTAGGCTTCTTCCAAGTCAAGTTAAATTGTTCTCTTAATTACATTTTATATGTGCAAAAAATGAATAAAAACATACTGAGGTACCGAGGCATATGAACTTTGAATCCCTTTCTCAGACCAAGGATAGCTTGGACATAAGATAGCTTAATGGGTGTCATGGCCATTAAGGCTTCTCTAAGATGAGTTAAATTGTAGGCTTGAGCATGTTTCTACTGGAAAGAACGGAGAAATATACTCACGAAGCATGGTCATATGAACTTAGAATCCCTTTGTGTGGCCAAGGATAACTTGGACACTCTAACCCATGTTCAGCCTCATCCGCGGATGCTACTGATGCAAAACTCAGAAACCCTGAAAGTCCAGCTCCAAATAATGCAAATGCTCTTAGGGACTTCATACCCACAGATCCAGCATCACCATGAACTTTTTTTGAAGTGAAGGAAGATAAAACTGAAGTGCCCTGCAAAATTGTGCAAGCTACTTAGGAACTGATATTGTAGTACCTAGATGAATAAGAACATCCATTTCAAAGTCCAAACCATAGCCCTCTCTTCCTACTGTAGATCTAGCCACGGGAAGAAAGATGGAATCATCCCCGGAAAAATTCCATATAAATATGTACAATCAAGTGGAAATCCAAAGCACGAATGCACATGCAAAAGGCACCAAAAGTTGACTAAACAACTCGTAAACCAACAGAAGAAGATCACGTTGAAATAAGGAAAGGAAAGGCTTACACCAGAGTGTGACTGAAGTTTTCTCCTCAGAAGCTGGTGGATCACCCCTCCTCCAGCCATTTCTGTTAAATAAATTCACTAGAAGAAGAAGATGAAGAAGAAGAATTACAAACGCATATATATAGACATGCATGCAAGAGTCAATGTTCAACTCAGCCTCTAAACTATCTACATTAAATATTCTGAAAAAAATAACCTCGCCAACACAGAACAATCTGGCAAATCCATTTTCTTTTTCAGCAGAATAACAAGAGAAAAAAAACTAGCTTGCTACAAATGTAAAGAATAATTCAGACCTGAATTATATCAGATAAATAACTGGAGAATAGAGAACACTGGCAAAGCCTTGGGACAACAGTTTAAGTTCTAATTTTGCAAATCACAAGCATTTTACATTCCACGTCCTAAAAACGTATAAATCCTTGCCTTTCAAGGACAGTGATTTCTTAGAAATTGGCAAGATATTAGCTTCTTCGCATATCACTCAAAACAATCTTTCCAACACGACAAAGCTTGCATGCATCAAAACTGGAATCTTCGCAACAAAAACACAATTAAATAGGAGACGTTTTTGCATAAACAGAAAACATGAAAAATCAAAATCCGTTTTCGAGAGATAGCCGTCAACAGGGATGCCTAGACTAATCCACCCAACTGCTAGAAGAAGCTTACAAGAATCTACCTTGAACACTAAAAAATGTATCTTTTTTTCTCCAAACAAGACAAACCTAAATCTTATTTAACATTCTGATTACAACATTCATAAAAATCGAATCTTTCTTTTTCCTCCAAACTAGTAGACCCTAAACCTTACCCTCCAACAACAACATTAACAAAATTCAAACACAGCCCACTAACAATCATCTCAAAATTCACAAAACCCGTTTTTTGTTTTCACAGAACTAATAAAAACAACTCTAAATCATCACCAAATACATCCTTAACACAAGCATCTCAACTGTAGTAAAGAAAATAGTTTTATTCGCAGATCTGGGAAGCTATAAAATGAAAAGATCAACTTACAAGAAGATTAAAGATGGTCTGAAAAGTATAGGCAGATCCAAAATGGAGGAGCAGAAATAGCTTGAAACCACAACTGACTTTGTTTTGTGGTGATAATAAGAAAAGGAGAGGGGAGACGCGACCACCAAAAAACATCCACACACACCCTTGCCTACTCTCTCCACGTCCCTTCCTTCCACATTTTGGGCTTTTGTTATGGCCGTTTAAAGGCCCAGTATTGATACTGTAATTACCAATTAAATTAACACGGCAATTATATTTTTGTCCTTTCGGTTCATTTTATTTGTAATTACCAATATTTTTGACTTATTGCAATGGCCAGCGAAATTCGATCCCCGTTGACTGGCATGTATGACTTGGGCCTTATGGACCGAGTCTATTTGTTGCGATCTCTGGGCTAGTATTTCACTTATCAGGCCCTTGTCCAGTAGGCTGGAGGACATGCTTGTAATGTTTGCGACAATGAAATAAAGTGCCCAGCGGCGGTCCAGCACTCCTGTTCGCGTACAAGCTCCTTTTTGTCACACTACACTTGTTGTTACCTTGTAAATTTATGTTGATGTAGCCTATTGCTAATATTATTTATTATATCAAGAATTAAGAAATAAGAAGTGTTTTACTGTCGTAAATCAGTGCACATTAATTTTAGCAAGAGTATTTTTTATTTTTTTATTTTTTACACAGCAAAACAATTATAATATCATTAAATAAGATAAAAAACCAATAGTTTTTCGCTAAAGGTGTTATTGTAATTTCACAATTTTATTGCATAATAAAATAAGTATTTTACATTCAAATAAGACAAAATACAAGAGTTGTCTGCAGGGTGTTCCGAGCATTTCATATTTTTTTGAAAATATATAAATAAGGATATGCTCTCATATAAGATAAAATCCAAGAATTGGATGGGAGGGTGTTTCAATAATTTATCATCTTTATATTATTATTTTTTTGAATACTGTAGACATGTTTGCTAGACGCTCCAATAGTATTCGACCTCACACACTCTTCAAGGGGCGAGTGTGGTGTCGTCCGATACAAAAAAATTTCTCAATCAAGAATGCTGAATTATAATACAATCGGAATTCAAAACATAATGGCTCATGGTTTTGACAACTCAAGGACATGGCTCTTGTAGCCTCTCAGGTAAATTCTTTTCTATCCACCGGAAGATTTTGTCACTGTTTCTGATTTTGTCGAACTGCTGCTGCTTAGTCGAACTACATTAAGAATTATATTTTGGAGTTGAGGATATGTTTTCTCTCCTTCGACCGACCACAGAGCAGGGTATGGAGAGAGTGGTCCGATCGAATCCAGATCGCTCGGTAAAGAGTGACACGTACGTTTGACATTCAAGAACTCGCAGACAAATTACAGCTAGCTAGGATCGATCAAATTTCTATGTGCCTGGAATCTCCATGGGAGGCTATATATCCCACTTGGGGATGCCTCAAATATATACCAAACAGGCATGAAAATCGAATGCTGGCCTCTTCAGTTCATGAATCATCAATCCAGTTAAAAATACCTGCTTCTCTCTAAATATTTGTCGGAAAAAAATTAAGATCTCTTGCATTGACATGGCTTTGGTATACGATCTCTTGGAATGGAAGTATTTGTTTTTGTTGTGTTGTCAAATCTTTTTGTTTTTTTATAATCAATATTGCAAAATACTTGGTACCGAACTCATTAATATAATAGGATTATTGTGGTTCTACATAAGAACTAGGTTAAAACCACCGACAAAATTTTACGAATGTACTTGAATTTGAGCAATTGCAGGCTAGCAGGTGCAGCTCTTGTGGTTCTAATTGTCAATTACTGGTGGCCTTCCTTTCCTTCTCATCTATCCAGGGAGGCCTACAAGACAACTTCAGCGAGACCAATGGAAACTTCGGCTTGCCCATTACGTTCCTGGACTACTATACTGGTGGCCGATGAGCCAGAAATGGTTCCCATCATCATCTTCTTATGTGGAGATAGTGCCAGAAGTATATGGCAATAGAGACAAAGAAATCTTGAAGAAGATGTCAGGAACATTGACTCATAATCAGGTATGTAACATTCACAACAATGCTTAGTAAATCTAAATTTACACCACAGCGCATTGTTGCCGAGGATTTTCTGATATCTAGAATGAATGTTTTTTGTTTTTTCCTGATTGCAGACAATGATAAGACAACAAGGTGTTGTTGAGTCTCTTCATCGAGACCTGATGGTAGGTTTTGGAAACTGGGAATTTGATCCGATGGAACTGAGCACTCCATTCCCACACAACGAGAGTTTTGTTCACATTTGGCAAGGTTTTGAGGATCCATTAGTGCCAGTTAAACTCCAGCGATATGTTTGCAGGAAGCAGCAGTGGATACGCTATCATGAGGTCACTGATGGAGGACACCTGACCATGTACGACACTAATTTGTTTGAAGCCGTCCTGAGGGAACTTCTGCTTCCCTCCAGTGTATGAGCTCTCAAGTGTCTCTTCTCTAGCCAAGTCCCTCACAAATAATGTTGCTGGTAGGAATTAAATGATCGGAGGCTCCACCTGATTGTATGGTGGAGAACAAACAAAGATGATAGACTAATTTAGTCACCAACATGATCACTATATTCTCCAATAACCCTCGTAATTAATCTGGCAAGTATCAAGAAGAGTACGAACTACTTGTGATGATGACTCGATACAACAATCGAGTTAATTTTGAAAGGTTTACTAACCTTGGTTAATTCTCTAAAATCACCTATATATTCCCCCAATGCTCTACCATTTTCGCACATCGCAAACCTCTCCTCCCCTCTTCTTCATTGCTACTTCCTCCACAAAATGCCTTCTCGAGTATTTAATTTTGAAAGCTTTCACTTCCTTTCAAAACCAGGTTCTTCAATAGGTCTGGAGCTCATCTTTGGCCCTTTTCTATTTGTCCTGGCTTTCTTTTTCTGGCTAATTGCACTTTCCAGAACTAGAAGAAGCATTCCCCAGCCTTTCGGGGTGGCCGATTCTTTGAATGGTCTTAACTTTCACTGGTTCCTTGACTCATAGGGTTCATGCTAACGCCTCTAACCTTATAAAAGCAAAACCATTGACGGTATTCTCCATGGGGTTTACTCGTTTCATTATCTCTAGCCATCCTAAGACAACAAAAGAAACCTTAAATAGTCCAGCTTTCTGCCGAAAGACCGATCAAAGAATCAGATTTGAACTTTTATTCCAGAAAGCAATGGGGGTTTGATCATTTTGCTGAGTACTGAAGGAACTTGAGTAGAATATCTGCAACACACTTGTTTAGTCCTAAGATAATAACAGCTTTTAGCGAGTTTAGAAGAGATATAGGTCTTCAAATGGTGGGTGAAATAAAGAGCATGGTGGAGAGAAGTTATGAGGTTGAGATTAGAAAATGTGTTTCGTTTTGGGTTACTAAACAATACGATGACGAGTGTGTCTGGGAGGAGTTACGAGTTTGGTAATGAGAGCAGAGTGGATGCATGTAAGATTGAGTGTCTAGTTAGTGAAGGGTATGGATTGTTAGAAATTTTCAATCTACAGGGAGTCAGGGAGAGGCGTAGAAACTTGTTTGTATATAAATTTGTTAAAGAATCACATAAAATCTTAAATAATTAGATGATATTTCAGAATATAATTTATATTATTCTTTAATACACTTTTAGTGAAAATTTTTTGAGTTTGAAACTTACACAGACTTACATTATATTATAGTTATTTTTTATCAAATAGAATGAAAATAATGAAATTCAAATTCGTAAGTCAAGAAAGATTAAGATACCATGTTAAGGGATTATCTTATTTACTAATTTAAATTATTAAATGATATCTGACTGGTTACGCTAACAAAAGCATCGATATCAGCCAGAGTGATGGGAGTTCAAGTGACTTTGTTGGTGTCTTGCAAAAGAGAACAAGCCCAGTGACTCAGACATGATTGTTGTTTTTCAATTTGTACATTATTTAATTTGACTCATCCATTTTCCTCAGAAAACGATCTTCAGGGGTACAAATAGAGTGGCGATCCTCTCGGAACAATGGATTCTTATCCAAGCAGAGATAAACAATGTTGCTGGCTTTAGCCGTTCATGAGTCAACGAATCTGACTTGCCAGCGTGCTATCGTGAAGGCAACCTCGAGAGTGAATCCACTAGTAGTAGCTAGGTCCCCTTCTTTCCCGGGCTAGGTTGGCAATCCATGATACTTCAAATTAAGAAGGACCCCTTTTCTCCCTGCTGGCACCGCTGTCATGGTCGCCATGTGCTCGATAAACCCTGATAAGAAGATCTGGTCAGAACATGAAAAATCCAGCCTAGGGTTGCGGGATGAAGGTGTTGATCTGTAATGGAGACCGGTGTGTTCATATTTGTTGGGAGAATTAACACATTTTATTTATTTGTTTGTTTGTTTTTGGTACAAAATATGTTGAAATTATCATAAATATGTAATCAGAGTGAAAATAATGAGAAGCCTCTCTGTGAGGCCTGCACTCTTCTTCTGAATCACGGGGGAGATTCTACTTTATTAAAAGATTGAAAGCAATGAAGCACATGGATTGAGGTTCAAGAAGTGAAGTCGACACAACAGCATGTTCTTGCATGAGCTGACAACCCAGCGAAGCATGCCTTTGCTTTTGTCTTTCTTCTTCAGTTCATTGTTAATTAAAAAAAAAAATTAGCTTCAAAATAAAGGACGGAGAGGGAGCCGAGGTGATAAGATTTATGATATTCAAATTATGGCTATTGATGCTTTCTTAAAAAAACAATTTTACTAAAAACAATTATTTTTATTTTTTATTTTTCTTTTGCGTGAGAAGCAGGATGCGATTGTATTAAATAAATATTAACAGCTACAGCTTAAACTTAATCAAGCAAAAGCTTTTATACTTTTGGGAACGAAGGAATATCCAAACCTGTTTTGCTAACGAAGGAATATCCAACCGAGGCGAATGGCATAACCAAATTGACTCTCAACGTTTCAATCATTCATCAATTGCAGCAGCGGCAGCAGAAACCCCACTTGAGATATCTACATAATTTCAAAGCTGCAAGCAATCAAGAATTATAATAATAAAATTCTTCCCAAGTGGTTAAAAAGATTGCTGTAGCTGGCTTGCTACCCTTAAAAAAAGCCAGAGCTACTATAAAGTAAGAGAGTCGATATATGAGATAAATGAAAACTCAACTCAACTCGACCTTGAGACTTCTGAAAGCCAGCATAGCACCTCGAGGGATTCACCCAGGTGAGCTCCATAATACCGGATCTTTCCGTCTGGGATATTGATGTTACGGATGAATCTGAACTGTGTTCGGAAGATCTACCCTTTTTTAAAAAATAAAAAATTGCCGAGGAATGGTTTGTGTCAAAAACACTAGTTTTCCTCTCATGATTTGTGTCTTGTAGGAATGGTTTATCAGGCAACAGAACTTCCTCCACCACAGAGTGACCAGTCACCCGACAATCCTCCTGGAAACTCGCCAAGAATCAAACTTAGAGATGGAAGATATCTGGCTTACAGGGAGCACGGAGTTCCCAAGAACCGATCGAAGTACAGCGTTATTCTTGTTCATGGTTTTGGAAGCTCTAAAGAAATGAATTTTCTGGCACCACAAGTACATATATAACTTTCTTCTCTAGCTCTTTTACATTCATCATAAGCTCTAGACATTCTTGTCGGGATCGCATCCAGGGAGAGCACAGGGAAAGGGGTATGAAATGGGGACCAGTAAGAATATACACTGGGTAAACAATGAGCATTTGAATGGCTAGTCTATGATGGATCTGAACTGGTGGAATTACTCAATACGCCGTGCAGAAAACCAATTAGGATGTTTGCATAACAGGAACGGACCATTTGAGTTAAGCTTCTTTGATAAATTTGTGTGGACAAGACATGGAAGTGATTCCGATCACATACTCATTAAGCATGTTTGGATTTATTCATTAAAGAAATTATCATTCTCGAATCCACGATGACTAAATTGGTGGTTTGCTATTGAAAATGCGAAATTAGAAAAAATTCTCATTGCTTTAGTTTTCAGGGGATGATCGAAGAGTTGGGGATATATTTTCTGCTCTATGACCGGGCTGGGTATGGAGAAAGTGATCCGAACCGAAGGCAATCAGTCAAGAGTGAAGCACTTGACATTCAAGAACTTGCTGATCAATTAGAGATAGGATCCAAGTTTTATGTGATTGGAGTCTCAATGGGATCATACCCCATTTGGAGCTGCCTCAAATATATACCACACAGGCAAAGCAGTCGATAATTCTAGTTAATTCCATGGTTTTTGCGTTTGAATGCTGCTATAGGAGTTTGCTACTTACCTCAGAAAGTTCTGTGCAGGTTAGCAGGTGCTGCTCTAATAGTGCCAGTCGTGAATTATAACTGGCCTTCTCTTCCCAGCAAGCTGATAAGAGAGGACTATAGAAGGAATCTTGTCCAGTGGACGCGCCGGTTCGCAAAATATGCTCCTGGACTGTTGCATTGGTGGGTTACACAGAAATGGATCCCTTCAACTTCTGTACTGGAAAGAAACCCAGCATTCTTTAACACTCACGATATAGAGGTCTTGAAGAAGATACCAGGATTCCCAATGCTAAGCCAGGTAACCACAACACTAAGCTCCATTCTGCATGAAAGGGGGAAAGGGAATGGCCTTCAGATGATAAGCTGGAGTAATGATGTTAGTGTAGCTAATAATTTTAATAAGACTTGTTTACATCATGAAAACATGGCTCTAAGCATCCTCAGAGGAGAATCATCTATCTTTAACCGTCACGGAAAACAAGAATTAGCACGAGTGTTATTCATAGTAGGATTCAACTGAAATGTTCAGTTGTTTTTACATATAGGCATTTAAATCAATGTGCTGACATCTCATAATAATGCTAATCTTTTCAATTTACAGGAAAAAATACAGCAACGAGATGTTTTCGATACTCTCCGTCGCGACTTTATAGTGGCTTTTGGAGATTGGGAATTTGATCCGATGGAACTAAGTAACCCATTCCCGCAGAACGAAAGCTCTGTTCACATCTGGCAAGGTTATGAAGACAAGGTTGTGCCATTTCAACTTCAAAGATTTATTTCCAAAAAGCTACCCTGGATTCAGTACCATGAAGTACCGGAAGGTGGACATCTAATTGTGCATTATACTGGTTTATGCGAGGCTGTTCTGAGATCACTTTTGCTAGGAGAAGAGCCTCTTGCATTAGACCAGATACATCCATAATGTGTTCCTTCAATTTTCTCACATCATTATTTCATTGTTCAACATGTTTAGTACGTCGTTTGCCTTTTAGGGGTTGTATACATGTCAATCACACCTGTCATTTGACTTATTGAAGTGTAATATGATTCTTTCCCTTGTGTGCGCGCAAAATATAGCTGCCAGAATCCTCCCCCTTGAACTAATCACTGAGAATTTGAAAGGCCTGGTGGAAGTAGAAGGACTGGAAAGAAAAAGAAAATCCCCACACAAATGACCAAGGCTTGCACTTTGCTGACTGAAAATCATTCAAGTAAGAGCCGACAAGAAGAGCATACCAGAATCAAGGAATCTCAAGAGACAAGAAAGCATATGCTTAAATCTCAGAGTAATGGTGTATACAAGTTGAAAACTTAGGGCAAGCACTTCACCATCAGAACTCATATCTTAAGTAGGAAGCAGAGAGAGCTACCCCACTCTTGGTTGGTGAAACCTTCGGACCTGCAATTTTACTTGGATGTTGAAACAAAAAGAATCCTAGTTTCATGTTTAGAGTTGGAGACTATTGATGGCTATTAACCACCAATTGAGATGATGCCAAATTCTGGTATGCTGTTCTTGTTCAATGAAAATTTTCACTCCATGGACAAAAAATGATCACGAGTCAGCAGAAAAAAGGTCCCCCTCATAAGAGATTTGTCATAGAGAGTTGAAAGCAAAATACCAGAAACAAAGAAAAATGCTTACTGAAAATATGAGTACAGGTTACTCAACGGAGTAGCTATTTGCGCAATATACTGTTTCCTGATTTAGCAGGACTACCTGCTCCGTCATATGTTCTTCTAGATTCATCACTCTCTTTCTCGAAAGTATGAGCATAAATGGGAAACATATTTAGCCCCATAAAAAAGAAATTTATCTGGCAAGCTGAACTGATAGCAAGCTCTTCCAAGAAGGTTGCGAGTCCCGTGATCTGACAGACATATCGAAGCTAGTCCCCGGAAATTTCAAATGAAAAGAAAGCATCCGTCACAGCACCTGGTAAATGAATCTCTTCCATATGCTATATACATCCGCAGATTTTGAAGGACAAAATCATAAATGTTCCTCGTAGTACTTTCCATTTATTATTGGTCCAATGCTATCAGCAGAGAACATAAGAATGTTTGGCGGGATTTGGGTGTTGCCCCCCCAAATGAAAGCAATCTGATTTGGCCAGAATCAAAGAAACATTCCATGAACAATACAGCACTATAGTCCTTGTCAATATCATCATAATTAAAGCTTCAAGATTCTAACAAGGTCGTGTATACAACATGAATCCTAGAATGAATGATGAAAGGCCTATCAAAGATCTTTGATTTTGTGTTTTAAAAACGTTTTTAAATAAAAAATGTTTTTTTAATTATTTTTTTAGTATTTATAAATAATTTTAATATATTGATGTTAAAAATAATTTTTTAAAATAAAAAAATATCATTTTAATATATTTTTAAATAAAAAATATTTTAAAAAAACTTAATTGCTATTTCAATAACTACCAAATATGGAATGTTATAACTGGGCTGCAAACCACAAACTTGCATGGAATCTTGTCAGACAGACTGCCTTGACAGTGATGTAATCATAGCCCGGCCTGGCAGTTCAACCATGTCACCGACCTGAAACTGGCTTTATTTTGAACCGGTTAATATGTGACCCGGTTCAATTGGGATAGAACTAACCGGATCAACTCTAATATATATTATTATTAATTGAAAAAAATAATTACAGTACAATCTGATACAAACCAGCAGTATCAGAACCAGAAGAAAATAGGTGATTTTTATAGGGTAGTTGCGGTTATTTTTAAAAATATTTTTTATTTAGGTTTATATTAAAATGATATATTTTTTTTAAAATTATTTTTGACATCGACATATAAAAATGATTTAAAAACACTTAAAAAAATCCATTTAAAATAAAAAATTTAAAATTTGACCAAACAACTTTTCAACCGCTTGGCCAAACAGTCTAAGTGGAAGAATATGAGTAACGAAGACTATATTTAAAAATATGATATTTTTTGAAAAAATAAAAAATAATTTAAAACAAAACACAGTATCAAACAAATTATTTTCACATAAAAAGCGAGGTGTATGATAAAAATTAAAAAATAATAGCTAATGTTAGGTGAAACCAGAAAAGGAAGAAAAATCTTGAATTAATTTTGGTGAGATTCGTGATTTATTTCTAGATTTGAAAATCTAAAGAGTCTGTTTAAAATTAGAAAATTGCGTTAATTACTTTCATGGATGACGTCATGCATTGACCAAAACAATGAGATTGACTTGACTGCTTGAAAAGTTAAATTACCCGAATGGTTTTGAAAATAGTCTACGAAACATGCAGTTATCTCAAGAAATTAAAACAATACTATTAAACATAAAATAATAATTGCAAGATGATACAAATAAAACGGGCAAACTTATGTAAGTTATTTTTGAAATTGTGTTTTTGTAAGATATATATCAAAATAATATTTTATTTTATATTATTTTTGACATCAACATATAATAATAATTCAAAAATATCATTTTTTATTTATTTAAAGTAATTAATAAAAATGAAATTATTTTAAAAACGTTTTTGAAACGCAATATCAAACAAAATCCAAAAATAGTGTTTATTACTGCCTTCCATTAACTGTCTTATTGATATTGCAACCGAGATTATTTTTTAAAATATTTTTTGCTTTTTATTTTTTATTTTTGTCAAAAGTATTTTAAAAATACAATTGTAACAATAACAAATTCTTTTAAAAGCACATAAAAAATATCTTAAAAAAATAATTTTTATCAAAAACATTTTGGAAATACAATTGAAACAATAACGAATTCTTTTAAAAGTATATTTTGATATGCTACGTAGATTTAAATTTTGAAAAATATCTTTTTAAAAAAGTAGCGCAGTCCTATTGTTTCAGACACAAGCCCCGGTTAGAAAACCAGTCAAATTTACCCATCCAGAGAAAAGCCAAAGCCAAAGCCAAAGCCATGCAAGTATGGTGAGGTAGGCGAATAGGGTTTGTTTTTTTTGGCAGGTAAAAATACAAGAGGCAAGTGGCACAGACGTGTCAAGGAAACCTGAACAGCAAGGAGGGGGCCACCTCTGCCATGTATTAAGGGTGGCCTTGTACTGATGTATTCGCCATGGCAGTTACACTCCCCCCCCCTCCCCCCCACTCCTCCCTCTCCACTCTCCACTCACAGATCCACTGGCTTAAGCAACTCGTTGTTCTCCTCTCGCATAGCCATAGATAGATTCCCATCTCCCCCCTTTTCTCTGTTCTTATAGCGACGGCAAGTGCAGACTGACGAGGGGAACTCTCCGGCGCTGGTTCTTCTGCTACCCCGTCTCAATCTTCCTGGTTCGTTTCCGGTCATGACTCTTAGTTTGGAAATGGCATGTGTGTTTGGATTGTGATTTCTTTTTGTTATTCATTACATGGTAGATTAATTGCTGCATGCAAATGTGCTAGAGCCTGGAGTTCGTCTTTGCGGTGGAGATGTCTTTAACTCCGACCACAACTGCAAATGTTTCTGTAGCTAGCTTGTTTTAAGAACTTGCCTACTCTTAATTATTATCAAGTTTTGATTAAGGATGTCAATTTGCTTAACCATCTAATATGTCCACTCATCTTTGTTATATATATTTAATTGCAATTTTTAATCGGGTTTTAAAGGCTGTTTGTTTAGTGGGCATGCATAGGGATTCGGCCCTTGCATGCATCCTGCTCATGACACTTAACCATCAGAGTACTGAAATATATTTTAAAAATATATTTTTAATACTTCTTTATTTTGAAATATATATTTTTTTCCTTAAAAAAAGTTAAAATTGTTGTTAAAACACACACAAAAACAACAGCTTTTTTTTTTATAATTATGATAATAAAAAGAAACATTTTAATTTTATTATTTTAGAATTATTATTGGCATTGATGTATAAAATCCTGATAAAACCATGGACTAAATCCTCCCAAGTGTGAATTTTATCATGCAAAAGAAGGGACAAGAGAAGAGAGTCGCAGAGCGATTCAATCAACATTATTTATATACTTGCATTAATTGTAACTTCGCTCATCTATTTTTATCATCTAAACAGAAGTTCTCCATAAAATTACTTGTTGTTGCTTCTTTTTTTAATAAAAAAAATGAAGTAGTTGTTGTCTTGTTCTGTAGTTCTTTTACATGTGCAGTTGTTACTGATTAATGCTTGATTAATTTATAATTAAGCAGATCTCTTCACCATAATGTTTTGCTAAAGATCGAATAGATTGTCCCTTCAATTTCTTTCTGAGGGTGAAAGTAATAGAATTACTGTAGTTCCTGTAATAAAATTTGACCAGCTAAATATTAGTTTGAGCAGATTTTCCTGTTCAGGGACTTATTTGAACCGCTCGCTGCAACATTAATTACAAGCTCAAAATTCCTGATTCAGCAACCATCTCCATTGCCCAAGACTACCTGCTGTTCGATGCAAAGAATGGTATCTGAAAATATTGCCTATGGCAATGCCATGCAAGAATCCCCAGTGCTACAACCACTGGATCACCAAGATCAGACATTGAAGGACACCCCATTTCCTCCTTTTGATGGGCAAAGTTCTCTCCTGTCACTTACCCTGAATGAAATTCAGATCAAGAGAGGGAAGAGCTTCGGCTCCATGAACATGGATGAGTTTCTTGCTAACTTGTGGAATTCCGATGACAATCAAGTTCCATCACAACCCAACCAAAATGCCAGGCCTGCTAATGATCATGGTGGTGTAACGAAGCAATGTCCGAAATTAGCACGGCAAGGCTCTTTCTCTATCCCAACCCCCCTTTGCAAGAAAACTGTCGATGAGGTCTGGTTTGAGATCCAGAATGAAGAACCGCAGCTACATATTTCCAGCCGCATTGGTGCTGATCACGAACCTCCTCAGCGCCAGCAAACATTGGGCGAGATAACATTAGAAGATTTCCTCGTAAAAGCCGGTGTAGTTCAAGAGGCTCCTGCAGGATCGTCGCAACAAAAGAAGGTGACACCAATTCAGGACAGAAACAATGCATGCTTGGACATCAACTTTGGAATGGGGTTAGGATACCAGAACTTATCTGCTGGCAATGGTTTCGTAGCTTACCAAGTGTTCCCACAAGACAAATTAGGGTTTAATGCGGGAGAGGCTGGACCAAATAATGCTAGGAATGAGAAGTGTCAAAGCATAATTATGGAATTGGGAGCACAGTCGAACAAGAAGAGAGTGAACGATGGTCCGCCTGAGGTGGTCGTGGAGCGGAGGCAACGCCGTATGATAAAGAACAGAGAGTCAGCAGCACGATCACGTGCTAGGAAGCAGGTTTTTGTCTTCTCATTATTATCTACGTACCTTCACACACATAAAAGCATGGTTGTCAAGCCCTGTAGCGTCATAAGCTGACCCACGAATTGGAAGAATCCGATTCAGATTGAATTCCAAGCTGAAATATCAACGATTGTTTTTTTTTTTTATATATATATATATAACGAAATAATGCCTGTTTTAATAAAAATGATGGACCCTTTTGACCCGGGATCTCTCGGCCGACACAACATGTTAGATCACCCATTGCTGTGGCTTTTCTCTTAGAATTAATGGTTGCATTTTTTTTATAAAAAAAACTATACAGTACTTCAAATGTTATTAAGCTCAAGGAAGTCCTTCCTTCTCTGCTCTTGGTTCTTGAATTAAACGATGCACTGCAGGGGCTTGAATTCGAGTCTCCACCTCATGTTTTGCAGACATGATGAAGGCCGGCGTTTCAAGAAATCATTTTTTCCATGAATGACACTCTGCTGCTATTAATATTCTGACCAAAATCTGCTGTTATTACACCGCAGGCATATACAGTGGAGTTGGAACACGAGTTGAATCAACTAAAACAAGAGAATGCTAAGCTTAAGCAGATTGTGGTAATTAATTCAAACTAAACTAGCTAGAGATCGTCTCTTTCATGATCATAACGTATAGAATATCATTTCCCCTGATGAGTAATAACAGCCCTCTTGTTTTCGATCCCTTTACTTCTTCTCGCATATAATTCGAAACTGCAGGAGGAAATAGAGGAGAAGCGAAAGGATGAGGTATATTAATTACTCCTCATCTACAATTTCTTTTCAAATAATTGATCATGTCTAAATTCAAAGAAAAAACAATTTTCTTTCATGTTTAATTTCCCAGGTCATGAAAAGGAAATCATCGAAGACGACAGAGACGAAAGATGAGAAGCTGAGGAGCATAAGGAGGACAGTGAGCCTGACCTGGTGAGGCGATGAAGAATACATAGAAGACTGGTGCTCATTAAGGTGGCCAATCATACGTATAGTGATGCGTTGCTGTTAAAACCATGTCATTGATTCTTGTCATAGCTCTTCTCGCTCTATAAATAAGCCGGGGTACCATAAAGAATTGAGTTCTTTTCTTTTTAAATAATTTTATATGAATTATTACAAGTATGAATTGCTCTTTGAAGGAGGTGGACTTGAATGGAATATTCTATTCTGATTAAAGGGAAACAAATAAGATTGTGTGTTCTTAACTTGGGATAACAGATTATAATGCAGGAAAAACTGGTTGCAGAGGATGATTTTCTTTAACTACTACTATTATTATCCTAATTCATTTGTTTTTTTTTATATTACGTTTACTATTCTGCTGTTTTTCAAATTATTTTTTACTTTAAAATTCATTAAAATATTTTTTAATTTAATTATAATACGGTTTTAATACCAGCATGTTGAAACGATATGAAAACATAAAAAATTATTAAATTAAATTCATAATTTTTTTATTACATTTTGTATTTATAAAACGAAAAAAAAGATAATAAAAGGTATATATAAACTAAACTAATAGCAAATTATTCATACATATATATTTTCAATTTTAATATAAAATGCTAACCTAATTATATATATACTAATAAATTGTGCAATTTTAGTTTCCTCCAATATATCAGATAGAAACTTAGTGAAATCAAATTATAAATTGAGATTTTGATTATGTTCAAATCATTTTGTAAATTCAAAATTGAGTTCATTTATAGTCTTACAAATTCATAAATATGATTTATAGTTCTCATTTTTTTTTTAATTAAATTTTGTTTTTTTTATTATAGGTTATGTTGTTATTCGAGTAGAAGAGCACTAGACCTTTAATACCCAATAATTTCTTCTTAAATTATAGACCAAGTTAAACAAATATTTCTAATTTGTTTTTAATAAAAGGAGTTTGTGGTAAAATTCTAAAAACCTTTCATCTCATCAGGGATTCAATTATTACTAATTCAAAGATAGAGGACCCAATCGGACTAAATATAAAATACATGTCTCGATTCGATACAATACCAGTACTCAAGGGATCATATAAATAATAGTTTTTATCATCCTCCTCTCCCACTCCCGCGAGCCTTTTACATATCTTTCTCTCTAAGATATTTACACGAATATCCTCTCTCTAAAATAATAATTACTAATAACAATATTTTTTTTTATCGACTTCAACGATTCTGAGGTAATCTTCGCTTTTTCTCTTTTAATTTCTCTTTATTCCTATTGTATGTAGTAGCTAGGGTGTTTCTTCTTAATCATCCATAAAATTCTCTATTTTTTCTTAATAATTTCATGTAATTCAATCAATAATTGTTGTCTTTACTTAGTATTAGCAGCTGATTACTTAGGATTAATATAGTAATTTCGACTATTTATTTCTATTCAGAATTGATGGTTTTAAGGGCAAACTTGACAAAAATGAGAGTTTTAGCTCATGGAAGTTTTGATATTTTCTTTTTGGTTCCTTATAAAATGTTGAGGAGAGAAAGTGAATTGAGGGATGTTCTGTGTTATTACTAGTTACTTGTTTCGAGCAGCTTAAGACGAAATTTTAAGTTGAGCTAATAATTTAAATAGGAGGGAGTTCTGCCATGTCACCAGATATGCCACCATTTCCACAATGTGTACCTTTGGAGCCAATTACGTTAGGCAATCCGAAATATAATCGGTCCATAGAGGTGAGGAGGGTTTTGGGAGTTCCTCATGGTAGTGCGTCAGAGGATCGTTCGTTTGGAGTTGCACCTTCGAAGCCGATGCCTCCAGTAGCAACGGAGGAGCTAAAGCATTTTAAACAAAGTGTGAAAGATACTTCTAGAAAGGCCAGGTCTGTTGCTCATCAGATTTCAACTTCTTGCTGCATGTTATGGTTATCTGGGTTTTTATTCGTATAAGTCATTATGTGATTGTTTTTGCAATTGAAGTGTAATGGCTGTGCATCGCAATTGACATGGAAATGCTGTCAATGCCATGGGATAATGTTGCTATGGAAAGAATCGCTGTTTGTTTTTATGTTATAAACAAGATGATGAAATAAACCTCGTAGTCCGTAACAGGTTTTGATGTTTTATTTGCTTGTATATTCTGGAAAACCTTCGTCAACCTCTGCATATTATTGCAATTCAAAATTCTTCCCTTGATGCTGTTTCTGCCTCTACGCATGCATAGTATCCTTGTTTTGCTTTTGATTTTAGTGTAAAAAATGTAGTCCAAATTAAGGATTCATTTCCATGTTTATGGAGAGCTTAAACCTCTCGAGTAGCTATTAAATATGTCATGTATTAATAACAACAGGGACAGAGCAAAACTGTTGCGTGAATCCTTATCTAAATTGGAAAGGTACAGAGAAGCCTCAAGCTCAAAGAAACGACAAAGGAGTGAGCTTTCATTGAATGAGAAGTCAAATTTAGCGAATGTAGCAAAGGCAGCGGGTCAGATTCATAGGAATCCTCATGATATTATGACTCAAAGATTGGAGGACAAGACCAAGAGTATTGGGATGAATAAGCGTGTTCGTAATCCAGTGGCTGATGTGCAGGTTTGTACTTAGACATTGATCTTGATATCTTTTCTTCTTCTTTACAGCTTCATGATGTTTGAGATGTGATTGATTTCTGGACCAGGGATATAGATTAGGCAATTAAGTTTATTGGATGTTTTGTTGAGTCTACCTCCCGCTTCAATCATAGGGAGTATTTATGTTCTCTCCATGGCTTACACAAGCTTTTAACTCTGTTTATATTACTTGTGCTACCAGGCAGATGGTAGGTCCACAACACCCGCAAGGCAACAGATGGTAATGGGTAAGGGTGGAGATATGCTCCAGGATGTTGGTGGTGATGCTGTTCGATTTGAAGAAAAGATCCGCAGATTGCCTGCTGGAGGTGAAGGATGGGATACAAAAAATAAAAAAAAGCGATCTGTTGGACTAATGAGTAGTAGAGTTATAAATGCTGATCAAGAAAAAAAACGAGCTATGCCTTCAAAGATGACCGCTGACTTTAAGTTGCGATCATGTGATGCTCAGGATCTCAGGTAATTATGTTTATTGCCATTATTGCTTTTTTTTTTTGGTTATGTTGTGATTGTTGTTTAATATCAGGGATCTGCTACTGTGGTCTTTTCAGTGCAACTGTGGAGATATCATGTTTGGAAAGCCTGTATCTTTATTGTCGGTTTGGGTCCTCCTTTCCAAAGCAGCAATCTATAATTGACATGCTAGTGCATTGCTTCTCTGATTGAATTGTGTTCATACTTTTTCCTACATTCATGATAAAGGAAGAAATTCAAAGAGATTTTGTTATATAAATGGTTTTCTAATATATTACAGATCGAAGTTGTCTGCTGGAATCAGTGGAATGACCAAATTGGATGTTTCTTTCGAACCTACTAGTTCAGAGACTGGCCCAGTCTTTAAAAATGAAATGGAAAGTGGTCCTCTGCCAAGAGACAGTAAAGCTCTTTCAGAGCATAAGGCTGTGACAAAAGGAACAAATAAGTAGGTGTTTTCATCTCTAATATCACTCTGTAGTAGAGGTGCATCAATACATTACATAAGGTTGTTTATTATGACATGTGAGGCTATATGGTGCTGTTTATTAGGTCAAATATTGATAATTTAGCAAGCACTCCTATCACAGTGATAAAAGCAAAGGTTTCTCGAGCATCACGTACTGAGTCCATCATGCTGCTGGATTCATCACTCAAAGTTCACTCCTTGCCAACATCCCTTCAAGGTTTGGAACAGCCTACAAGTTCAAATAAAGTCCCAGTGCCTGGAGTGGTAACTAGCCACAGGGGTCAAATATCTGCGGGCTCATCTTCACGTGCTATGGCTAAGTGGGTTGGTCAGAGACCACACAAAAACTCGCGTTCACGGAGGGCAAATGTAATTTCTCCTGGTTCAAAACATATTGATGCTCAGATATCTTCTCAAGATTTTCTCACTTCTGATACTAGTGTCAGAACTTCTTCCATTGGAACCAATGGTTCCATGATTGGCAGCAATCTAGATACTAACACTCAAAAGTTCAAGAGGGAACTTGAAAGCCTTCCATCTCCCTTTGGGTTATCTGAAAGTGAAGAATCAGGAGCTGGAGAGAATAAACCAAAGGACAAAGGAACAGATAGTAGCGAGGTTTCTCTTCCTGCAACTCAGAAATTTGGAATTTCTGTATTTCCTACTAAGAAGAATAAATCATCAACTAACGAATCTGGGGATGGCATACAGAGACAAGGAAGGAGTGGACAAGCTTCATCCTTAACAAGGCCAGCTAGTCATCAAGTGAGGGAGAAGTTAGAGAATCATCCAGTTGCAAAGCCACTTCAGAATACAAGGGGTGCTTCTGATAAAAATAAAAGGTGCTTCCCTAACAGCCCCTGCTCCAAAGCAACCTATTGCTGCTCAAATTATATTGTGAACTTGTTTTCGATACTGTTCTGAATATTGAGACTTTTATATATTTCTCTGAATCAGTAAAACTGGCCATCCACCTTCCAAAAAGATGAAAGATCGGAAGGCTTTAATGCGTGTTGGACTGATGCCCAACAGTGGTTCCTTAGATTTTACTGGTATTATTCATTGTTTCCTGTACAATAAATTTGGAGCTTGCTGTTTTAGATTTGTGATACGTGTAGAAAGACTTTGTTCTTCATGATGAATGTTGCAAGTCTCAAAACTATGCTACAAGGATGAAATTTATATTAGCTGTTTTTTTTCCCACTGGAAAAAGTTCTCTTCTTGGCATGACCAAGATACTAGCTCAAATATAAATCACTTGGACATCAACATCTTCCAGTGAATTTGTGCCTTTTTGTGAAGTTACTGGTTTTATTATTTATTCTGACAGATTTATGTATTTATTTTTGTTTGTCTATGCATATGCAAGGAATTTAAAACAGTAAAAATTACTCCAGAGATTGTACAAAATCCATTTGATGCAACTTATTTTAACATTCATTGTCATATTATTCTCAGGCGAATCTGGTGATGATCGTGAAGAACTATTTTCAGCTGCTAACTCTGCTTGGAAAGCTAGTGGTATGCATCTTTACCTTTTTCTTAAGTTTATCCTGAAAAGCCAGCTCTGTTTATGGCATAAACTGTCTTTAAAATGCTTGCTTCTGCAGACCTTGCCTGTTCTGGTCCTTTTTGGAAGAAGATGGACTCTATTTTTGCTTCTGTGAGCTTAGAGGATATGTCCTACTTGAAGCAACAGGTAATCAGTGGGATGCTTTGATAGATTTGGGATGTTGTGAACTTTCATTGATCAGAGACTAACAATTTCTTTTTGCATTGCTATTCTTTGTGGCTTGTTCAGCTAACTTCTGCGCAAGGGCTTTATGAGTGTTTTTCTCAAATGCTTGGCACCAGATATGATGCTTTGGTACTGCTTGAATTATATTCCTTAATTGTTTAATCAGTATCTCTCATTCATTCCTATAATTTGCAGTGTGGTTTGCCTCCAATTTGTTAAGTTTTGTTAGACTTTCAACAGTCAGAAATCATTTTTATTTTTATCTTAAATAAATTCAGATGAGCTCCTTAGAAAAGAAAAGAAAATTGTAAGAATGAAATTTGATAGAAAGGATCTGTTTCTTTCAGGGTGCTGTTGTGCATAAAAAAGTTTCTGGCGTAATTGAAGCAGAGGACCTTAATCAAGAATCCTTCGAAACAACTTTATGTGGAAGAGTAGATATGGGAAGTTTGGACAAGGGTGCTCTGTTATACCAAAGAGTTCTTTCTGCTTTGATTGAAGAAGAGGAAAGCGAAGAATCTTACATGCATGTTGAACCAAAGAATATGTCTCTTAACTATGCCAGCGATGACTCTCATTGCGGTTCATGTAATCTGATTGATATCGAACCTAGAGATAGAGACAGAATGGAATCTGAAGTCGAGTCAAAAGTGAATTTTCAGACACAGAAGGCCTGTTTCTTGAATAGACTTTCATGTGATAAGAATGTTATATCAAATGCAATTAGGAATCCAAACATGTCCGGTTCTTTGCATATCAATGAACAGTGGCCAGTAGTAGATGATGAATTCTTACATTCAGATGCTGGGCATGCTAGCGAAATGTGCTCTAATGATTCAGGTGCTCTGCAGATGAGGGGATTAAATAGGCCTGGCTTCTCTTCCGCTGATGGCCAATATCAGCTGATGTGTCTCGATGAACGGCTTTTGCTTGAGCTACAAAGTATTGGTGTATGCCCAGAAACACTGGTAAGAATCCTTTTCTATACATTGATGTTTTGTTTCTCAAGTGATAGCATGTTATGTTCCTCAGTTTTATTCATTTTTTATATCCTTCTTTTGCCTTCATGCAGCCTGATCTAGCAGAGGGAGAAGTGATTAAACAGAATATAATGGAGCTTAAAGGAGGGCTGCATCAGCAGGTTGTGTGCTTCTGAGTTTCTTTTTCTCTATCTATGTTGTTCTAAATGCAGAAATTGTTTGCACAGTATCTTACCTCGTATTTTTTCTTCTGTTTTTTTAACTTTTACTTAAGTTGTTTCTCTTAAATTCACTTTTTTTTCTGGCTTGTTATCTTTTGTAACACCTTTCATTACTGACAGATTGGAATAATGAAAAACAAGCTAGGGAAACTTGGTAAAGCTGTTCATAAAGGAAGAGATATGGAAAAAAGGTAGGTTTCACAGTGGTTGTGAGGTCTTTGCTGTCATGAAATCCATAGATTTATCTTGGATCAAAGTAACATGTTTTAATTTGCAGGAACGCTGAACAGGTTGCAATGGACCAACTTATTCAAATGGCTTACAAAAAACATTTGGTATTTGTTTATTCTTCCATCGAGCCATGGTTTCCTTTTGTCAACCTCTTAGCAATTAAATAATACTATTATTATGTATACCTGTAGTCTACAGAAGTATAATTTTGCCTCCCATCTTATCAGATAGCCTTTGATTGAAATAGGAAATAAACGGTTTTGTACAAAAAACCTACACTTAGGAACAGGCATATATGGCTTGCATTTCTCAACGGTTTCTTTTCCACCTTTGAATTTCTTAAATAGGTTGAGGAAACAGCCATGTATCTCAGGTGTGATCTAGAAAATTAGGATGTTTGGGCACTCTTACCCACACAACATGTCTACTTGTTTGCTGCACTCCTCAACGTACTTTTCTTGTAACATGGACAAATCATTGAAAAAACCTGTTGGGGGATAGCCATGTGCGTGAGGTGTAATTTTAAGAATGAAACTTGTGCCCATTGTATATATTTCTTATGATAGTAAGATGTTTTTAATTTTGTAATGATTCTCATACATATATAATTATTACTTTTTTTTTAAAAAAAAGAGTTCATTTCTTTTGGGGAATAAGGAAAAATCATTCCCAATATGTTTCCTCGTATTTTGTGCCTGTAAGTAGTTTGCACGCTAGTTACTGAGACGTTTCTTGGTTGTTCAACATAGATATATGGTTTAGCAGTCTAATCTCTAAGAATTTGTGGGCGATCCTGAGGTAGAATAGAAAATGTATTTACCTATCATACTTACTAGGTTAATGTCATAATGTCTATGCATGTCAATATACGGAGAAAATCAAATTGCACCCACATAAAACTGGAAAACTTGGACATCTATGCTTTACTGTAATTTTCCAATAAATCCAATGTGCATGAGTAGAATTCGGGTGGACAACTGGACAATCATGAAAATTTAATATAATCATCTGTTTCTTTGTGGAGATCATAGGCTTAAAACACATGTAACATTTGGGAGTTTGAAGATGGTGTAATTTGGTATCTTCCAGATTGGTCATACAAAATTTTCCATTTGATTTTTGGGAATCAAGTCCTTTTCATCAGTTCTATTCCATTGACACTCTGTTATCAACTTATACAGGCTTCTTGTGGGAATAGCACCTCAAAAAGTACTGTCCGCAAGGTTTCAAGGCAAGTTGCCTTGGCTTTTATCAAGCGCACTCTTGCTAGATGTCACAAATTTGAAGATACTGGCAGCAGTTGTTTCAACGAGCCTGCACTGCAGCAGGTCATCTTCTCTGCTCCTAGATGCAACAACACCAAATCTGTGGGTTGTGTGGGCTCAGGAGCTGCAAGGAACACACGCAATGAAGTCTCTAACATTCATGCTGAAGCCAGAGGATTAGGTATTTCAAGTTAAATCTTTTCATTTCTTTAATGATGCTCATTCATCATCTCTTATAATAGACTTTAGAATGGCTACATGCATTTCTCAAGATTCTCAGACTTTCTTGGGAAGTCTCGGAACATTAATAGTATACTAAGACAATTTTGTCTATTTTTTTGCAATTTTTAAGTTGCTTTTATGTTCCAACAGCAGCATATGATTCTCTGTGTTTCCATATCTTACCACCAGGTGTTGTTTCTAGCACTTTTGAGAGATACGACTCTCATAGTGATAACTTTGAAAGAAGCAAGAAGAAGGAAGTGCTTATAGATGATGTTATTGGCAGCGATTCATCAAGGGTAACATCCACTCTTGTCACTACAGTTCTTGGTGGAGTAAAAGGTAGGAGAAACGATAGAGATAGAGAACAAAGCAAGTATAATTCAAGAAGTAATTCTGTTTCTGGAGCCAGTCACTCATCATTGGATGGAGTCAAAGGTGAGCGCAGAACAAAGTCCAAGGCCATCCAAAAGAGTACTCATTTATTGAATTCAGGAAACAGACCTCGTGGATCTTATCATCCAGTAGTTAATGCTAGCAATAAAATAGAGCGACCGCCACCGAAATCAATGTCTCCTGGCAACATTCCTCAGGGCACCCCTAAAGAAGTTGATGAACCCGGTGATTTTCCGATTTCACAATTAAATGAGTTTGATGCAACTGAACTAGGGGCATCTACTGACCTTGGTGGGCCTCATGATCTTGGCTCTTGGTTGAATATTGATGAGGATGGATTGCAAGGCCATGATTCCATAGGTCTTGAAATACCAATGGATGACCTTATGGAGTTGAGCATGCTTATGTAGAGAGAGTTGCGCTTCATGCTGGTGTTGGAACACAAAAACCATTTTTGAGATCAAATCTAACCAGCTTGGTTGAGGTAAGCAAATGATTGATTCTTCTGTATATGATCTGTAACAAAGTATACTGATTGTATAAATCAAGGAACCTGCTTTGAGTCCAAAAATATTCATGTCTCCTTCAGAATTGGAATATATAGGTGTGGTTCTGCATGTCTTTTTTTTTTCTTTTCCCTCGTTTCTTCCTTGATCAATTTCCTTATATTGAAATGCATCTTCATATAATTTCTGTTTTCATTCATAGTTTCCGTTCTGATCACCAGAGGGACTTTTTTATCCTACTACTCCCACCTTGTTAGACATGAATGAAGCATCAATGCACCTGATCAATATTTAACAGGAATTCCCTCTAGACATCGAATGCTAATTGATAAGTAGAAGTGATATACAAGTGGATTAACCCTTTTTCTCACCAGTTACGCTCAATTCTCCTGAGAATTATTTCACTTCTGCTCTACGGACTAATTTTGGTCATGAGAGCACTGTTTCAGAGAGGGGAAATAATTACAAGATAATGATGATATTGCAAAACACTTTTTTACAGTGAATTTTCCTAACCTTCTGCCATGGTATCTTGAGACCTTGCATCCATTAAGGTTTTTCTGATAACCACTACTTTCCAGACATGTGTCTCCGCAGCTACGCCTCAAAGCATTGTCAGGGTTTTTAATCTTAACATTTTTGTTGCTGTGCTGCATTTTTATTTTTTAAATGAAGTTTTTGTTATGTTTTCCGAGCAGTAATACATCTCTTTTGTGGATGGTCGGTGGGGATAAAATCATTCCACCCCTTTCGTACGAGGAACTAACAATTTTGATCCCTCACTTATTTGCTATGCAAGGACAAATGATGAAGGGTACAGTTTTCTGATAAATAAATGGTTGACCACAAAGATATATGTGTGTGTGTGTCAGTACACGCGCCCACACGATGAAGAGATACAAATTAAAAAAATGGCCGGCAAGAATTGGATTTGGTTAACCATCACTGGCCCCTACCCATTTCTTTTATGAATGATTGGGTGAGATGAAGCAATCATGCTTGTCAATGTCAAACAAGCTTTTCTTGTATATAAAAAAAATGATATGATAATTTGATTTCAATCCGTTTGATTCCTGGAAATGAATTCATTCAATCCGTTTTGTAAACAATTTGATTTCTCTGTTCTACCATTTGATTCTTGCACTCAAGATTCTTGCACACTCAAGCTTACAGTATCATTCTTTAATCTGAAATCATGATTTGCAAGTGATTGATCATGAAATGGGAGATACTAATCCTGAATCAAGTTCAACACGCAGCTTCATGAAGAGCTGATCAACCCTCCTTTTCTTTTGACAAAAAGTAGGGATGAAAGCAGCAGCTTTACTCTTGGATGATTAGATCAAAACCTAATCCAAGAAAAGGGTGCTTGGCAATGGCATTTCCACAGTGCAGAAAGAAAAAAAAAAAGTATTCGGCTTGCAAGCATCCTATGCACTTAAAAGGATTTATAAAGCCACGCTGACGACTACCCAAACCCTAATAATTAAGAAGCATTTGTAATTCGTGACCTAATTTTGATCCAATGTGTCCCGATGAGGGAATTAATTACAGACATCCATCTTCCTTCACTTGCTGGTGGAGGCTGGCTGAGGCAATACACACACATATATTAAGATTCTAAAGTTCAAACTAGTTCCAATTTGACTACTGTTTTTTTATTTAATTCTTATATTATGTGTTTATTGAGATTTAAAGGTGATAATTTATTTTTTATATTGTTATCAAGATAAAAAAAAATCTCAGGATCAGGTTAGTAATAGAAGAGATATTTGTTTCCCCACACTCATTAGCAATATAGATTACAATAGTAATCCATAATTTTATTTTATTTTACTTTTTTTTCTCTTTATTTATTGATTTTTTTAATTTTACTCCTTATATTATGTATTTATTGGGAATTAGAGTTGAAAAATTATTTTAACTTAGATTTTATATAATTATTGTGATATCAAAAAAATATCTCAATATCAAGTTGATATAAAAAAAATATCGTTACATCACAACATGGTCTACTTTTAAAACTATTTAGTTAGATAAAGAAATGATTTGAATTAAATTTTGTGGAGTTAATGATCCGGTTTACGAGAGTTTGACGAAGTAAACCTGGTTTGTTGGTTTAACAAGGTACTTTAATTGTATTTTCTTTCTAATTGCAATTGATTATGTGATCATCTATTTTTCTTTATATTATATAATTAAGAAAATAGGTTTGGAAAAAAATACATGATATTAAATTTTATAAAGTCCAGAGGTCTATTCGTGGATTTGGAGAATTTAACTTTTTTTTGTTGTTGTCAATTTCATCTTTGATATTGGGTTGATTGAGAATTCAGTTTCATAATTTATTTTGCTTCGTTTTATATAGTTTGACGGTCAATTTTATGATCGCCAATTTTTGTTACCATGTGGGTTTGACAAGCTGATCCAAGGTACACGATTCACAAGTTTGGTGATTTTACCAGTGGAATATAATATTTTTCTTGTCCTTGAATTTTATTTTTATTTCACTTTTATTCAATGTTGGATTAGCTAGGAAATGGAGTTTCGTAGTTTATTTTGTCTATTTTCTATAGGGTTATCATGATCTTAAATAAAAAAATTTCTTGGGGTTGATGCTCAAATTTGCAAGCATGTATTTATATCATAAAATAAAATAAAAATAATTTTCAAAAACAATAAAATTATTAAACTGGTTAAAGTCCATGATTTAGATCACAAGGTGACTAAAATCAATCAAATATGATGTCGTCTCATTATAGCATGCATTATCGTCCTGGAGACTCCAAGTTATCTTTGAACTCATTAAATTGATTGATTGATTAACTTTTGGATGAGTTCTTGTATGATTTAATTGAAAGGTCAAGGTAGATATGGAGTGAGGAATGAGTAAATTGGAGCTGCATGAGTAAAATGAACACGTAAAAGACGCAGCATGCATGCATGCATGCATGCTCCCATTAGATATACGTAAATATATTCAACGACCTTCTCAACACGTACGTACGGTACTTGCACAGATATCTACCGCAGCAGGTGAGGATCGATCGATGGATCCGATCCGAGTTCTTCAAGTGTCGCAGGAAATCGATTAAGAAGTATCCTCTCTTCTCCTGGAGCTAGCTGTTGCTGGACGCCCAGTACCATTCATGCAGGTTGCTCCTCCGTCGACGTCCTAGCCAGCCCGCCCCGTTTAAGAATATATATATATATATATATATATATATATATATATATTGCTTCTTGGCATATATATATATTTGTTTAAGTGGCTCCTTCCTCCGTGATAATTTGTTAGGTCAAAGCAGCAACTATATACATATATAGATCGATCGATCTCTCTCACACACACAAAAACCTTTTTCTCGCATTATCATGATAAATAAATAAATAAATACTTTTTTATTTAATATTATTGACTGGTTATATATACTACTATATACTACTATATATATATATAATTAAGTGAAGCCAGCATAGCACTATGCATTTAGACAGATAGACATACATCTCGAGAGAAGACAAGATGCATCTAGTCTCTCTCGAATATCGGTTTATATCTATCTAAATCCATAGCCCATAGAGATATATGCTAGCTATCATATATATATATTTGATAGTAGTATATAGTATATATATATATATATATATTCCTCTTCCCTTGTCTTCTATAGATTACAATAATCCATGGCTTCTTCTTCACAACCACTTCACATAGATGAATTCCTAGCTACCGTCCTCTCTAGCTCTCCACTTCTCTTGACGCCCTCGTGTTCTTTTTTTAATTATTATTACTAGGGTTTTCTCTTTGATTATTAACAATATTGTAATTGTAGCTCTTTCTATAAATCAACATTAATACATCGCCAGTACCCTTTTGCATGATTCAAGAATCATAATTAGCAGATAACACGTACGTGTCTCTCTTCTTTAAGCAAGTGGGAAGCCTCCGGCCACGTGCATATAAAATTGATTGACATTTACAGGATAACATCGTGAATAATAACATCAAGATAATGAAGAAGGCAAAAAAAAAAAAAAAAATCCTAGCTTCACTAAATGAAGTACTTAATCCGAATTGTAGCAGCCCCTTAGCTAGCATTTGCCACGATGCGGGTGAAGCCAATCACCGAGGCAGCAGCTGTCGTCTGGCTCCTTTTGTATCACTTTCTTTTTTAATTAAAAGTTGGAGAAATTATGATTTTGTGAAGGCTGAACCATTAGTAGATCAGTTGTGGTTTGGCATGAGTTGTCTTCACTGATCATTGCCCTGTCAAAAGAAGATTCCAAAAAGTCGATCGAGCAATCAAATTAAACAACATGCATGCATAGATAACATGTATTATATATATGTTATTAAAAATATTTATAAATAAATATTTAACAAAAAGTAATCATGGGAAAGAAAAAAGTTCATGCACTCATGACGTGTCAGCAAAAAAATATGATGATGAAAGAAATCTTATAGAATATGATTTTGTCATTCGAAACCTCCATTGCAGCCACTACTGGACACCACCCTAATAAAATTGAAGTTCAAGGACAATTTATTAATTTCTCTTGGAATTCACTACTTACTCTCGAGGACGAGATGCCCAGAGGGAACTAAGTGCCCGTAATCTCCCATAATATTCTCCGATCACCAGAAAACACCGTGCTGCCTGTCTTACAGTCAATATTCGACGGAGCTGGTGAAGGGTTTGTTGTCTCAAGTTATCGGCCTGCATAGTGCCAAAAAAAATATGTATAGTTCCTTGAGAATAGAGGAAGGGAGCAAACAATTATCTGCTGATGCGAAGAACAAATAAAGTAGAGGTTGAAATTCATGAACATAGATTTGGATCATTCAAATCATAATAAAATTAATAAATAGACAAGGTACTTAATTAATTGTTGGTTGATTGATAATTAAAAAGTTTCTAGATTAGTTTAATGCTAGCTGCTGTTGACAGGTCCAGGTAGGGTTCTTATTTCAACGAGCATCATTTTCTAGCCACCCTATTGATAGCAACATTATATTAGATGAAGAAACATCATCAAACTAAACCCTAGCAATCAACGTTGTGAAAATGGACCTCTTAGCTGAAAAATATTAAACATTTATTCTTCTCAAAATGATTAATTATAATAAAACTAAAATAAGTGATAGTGCAAGTCAAGGTACCATCCACCCTACGCGTGGCAAAAAAAGCAGCGGCAACGATCAATTTCGATGTATAGAATTATGTTAATTATATCATTTACACGTTGACCAAAGTCTTGAGACACCACAATCAATAGATGTTTCAAGGTGTATAATTAATTTTGTAAACAATCTTCCACGCAGCCATGGAAACGCCGATCTTAATTTATAGGATGGAGAAATCCATGTTAAATGATGCGCGCATCCGGCATGACTGTGGCATATCTTCTTGACTGATCAATTAAATCAAATTAAATATTGGAACTGGTCAACATTTGTGTGTGTTCGTGATATAATTATATATGCACTTAAATATATTTCTTGGTTAAGTAAGTCGATAAAAATTGGTAGCTAAATCAGGTTTTGTCTCCGATCGAATAAGCGTAAGCTCCGGCCGGGACCCTTACCCTTCAGGTTCCAGGTAGAAATGGCGGGTCAAAACAAGCTGAATATGATGGAATATATTTATAGACGACTACATGGGAACATTAGAGCTACTAGTCCTGCGCGCTAATATTTCACAGCCACCGAGTTTCCTTAATTGCTTGACTTTTTTTTTTTGGTATAAACCATCCGGTAATCCGGTCATTGCCGACTAATCCGGATTTCGAGCCGGGTAGGACCCTTACGGGCGGTAAAGCTCTTCCAAACAAATTTTAAAGCAGCTGCATACCCAAGACTCGAACTCGAGATCTTGGTTAAGCTGGGACGGCCCCTTACCAGCCGACCCACGCCCCCGTTGTTTAATTGCTTGACCTTTGTATATATGTTGTAATCACGCACATGGTATTGTATATATATAAAATCAACCCCTAATCTTAATTATCTCACTAAACCAAATGATCAGAGCTGGCCAGAAATAGGCTTATAATATAGGTAGAAGATGGTGGAGGAGGGCTGGCAACGTTCTCAGGAAAAGAAAAGAAAAAAAACTCTATACGCCCCGTCTCCTCCCCAGGAAAAAAAAAAAAAAAAACTCCTGGCTCTGCCGCTCCATGCCACCTGTCCCTGATCCAAATAGCTTCTGCTATGATTTATGTATGTTTTATAATTACCTGACATGTATATTAAGTAAGGTTCATCGTCGAGTTTCATGAAATTTAGTGGGATCGATAGATCCTAGTTTGTCACCTAAGGCTTTATTTCAACCTCCAAGACTCGAGAGCAGCTTTTCTATATCGATCATTGTCAGAAAGCACTAAACTTTGCTTGCAAACGAAGTACAAACCATTTTCTAATTCTGACATAACTGAAAGTGGTCTTTTTGGATTCACCTCATATGTCCCTCTCTTGTTACTGTGGATTTTGTTTCTCTTAAATAATGATATATCATTCCTCTAATTAAATATATAGTTGGCTTCTAATGATGAGATGCTAATAAAATGCTGCTTAATCGAGTAATTAAGGTTAATGATAATTGTTTACCTGGCGAACAAACCCTTCAAGGTTGGCAAGCTTGCCTAACGCCACCGCCATCTGCTGCATTCCACCGATGACCGGTCCGCCAGCAATGGTGTCAACCAGAGACTGCTGGAGCTGTTCCAGGCCCTGGGAGAGAGCCTCTTCTGCTTGCTGTGAAGATTGTTGCAGGCTGTAAATCCCCATGACTTGCTGTTCCGTTAAAGGGTCTAGCTGGGATATTAACATCTGCTTAAAACAGAAGACAATTGTTTTTGTTAGATTATCTGGTAGGGATAATTTAGTCATTTAACATTGCTTTTTGTACGTGCGAGCTACTCTCTTAGGGCCAAAGGTTTCCTGTCCATGACTTCCTGGTGAGAAAAGGGATATTTTAAATTGATATTTTCTTTTTGTGCCAAGGAAAGGGCCCTCCTTTAGTTATATCTCTTCTCTTAAATGGAGATGATGGTGTGCCCTTTACAGGGGGACACATTTCATCTCCTCCCGCGCACCATCTCTCACGGTGCTGCCTCTCTTTTTCCTTAAATGACCAGAATAACCCTTTTATACTACACAAATCCTGTGCACGATAAATTTACTATGCTGGCCACTATATATAATGGCAGCAATATATATCTAGAGTAGAAGGCAAGCAATCACGTGCTGTAACGTAATTTAAATGCTTAAGGAATTCCAAACCTTGATGAGTTCCGAGGGCCTAAAACCACCCATCCACAGGAAGCAACGTTCGGCTGGAGTGGACCACATCCCGGTGATCAGGTGAAAGACATCAGATTTTGCAGCCACTGCCCTGAGCCGGAAAACGTCGTCGTAATGTGAAATATACCCATCTACTATAGCCCTCAGGTCACCGTCCGATAAATGTGCTTGCAATCCTGTCCGGAGCTCCGACATGTTCCGGTGGTCGTCTTCTAGCCATCTTGCGTACTCCATGTCAAATATTGCAGCTCCTGTAACAACAGCCACGACAGCAATATTAAAGGAAAATTAACGGTTTAAGTAGTCGTCTCTAACTAAAACAAATGCTATTCTTGCTTAAAAGAGGAAAAGGATGATTCAGTAGTCCATGCCAAAGAGAGAGTAGCTTTGTGCCTGGAAAAGGTCCTGCAATATTCCTATCATTAATTAGTGTGACTTTGTGGGTGAGACTATTTGGATTTGAGAAAGATTTCTTCAAATTAAAGAAATCTGTCAAAGAAAAAAGATGTCTATCAATCAATTTAAGACCTAATTAAGAAAGTTTCTAAATTTTGTCACGGAGAAAGCCAAGTCAAGATAATTTTAAATTCTGAAAGTTACAGAGGGTGAAACCCCACCGCCAATTTTCTTACCAATTCAGCTACTGATTAGCCAATTGAAAACCAGGACATGTCTTGGCAACAATATAGTACAGAAGAGTATATTATATATGATCAGTTTTATTCTTTGAAATAAATCAGTATTCCTAGTCAAGGTTAGGGTTGAGATCAAGAACACCGCTATGACGTCACACATTTCCCTTTAGAGTCACAAGAGGATTTTACAAGACAGAGAAAAGTTGCTGTCTTTTCCTCTCATTTCCCTTTTCTTTTGTAAATTTATTGGCCCTTTTGCTACTTCACAGTGAAAAAATCAAGAGAACTCACCAGAGCTGATATTGCCACCAGCACCACCACAGCCACCCAAGAACAGCCCCTACAAAGCAACCCAGAATTATATATATATATATATATATATATATATATTGAAAAGTTAGCAAAATCGGCATTGATTGCTAAAATGTTGTGTAAATTTGTACAAAAGTTAAGGACCTGCTGTCTTGCACGCTGAAGATCTTGTTCTAGCTGAGTAAGTTTTATTCTACTAGTCTCTAGCTGCTGGACATATGCCTGTTTTGGGACACAACATAAAGACAACATTAATGAATTCTTTTTACATTATTTGAAGTCTCCAAGTTGTTGGAAAGGGAAAATGACCCTCGCCTTTTTCCTCAGTCGACTCTTCTTCGCAGCTTCTCTGTTTTGAGCTAAACGTCTCAATGTCTGGAACCAGAAGCAAAGAATTTGAACTCTGAACATTGTTAAGGTGGTAAACAACAGAAGAAGAAAAATACCTTAGCATCAAGCTGTTTCTCTGATGTTGAACCTTTTCTCTGCAACATGACATAAAACACATATAAAACATTATTCTAACACCCCCACAAACAAGCTAAGAAATTAACCCGAGAGAGAAAAGAAAATTTATGCATGTCGTCTAAAATGTAGCATATTTTAAGATAAAATGATAAAAGAGATCTCTCACGGAATCCCAGGGAAGATATTCTGGTTGCTGATCATTTTCATGCAAGTCTTGTTCTAGAAATTGGTAGTCAAGAACAAGGTCTGGGTGGCAAAAATCACCATTATCTTCCATTTTGTGGAGGGTGTTTTCCTGATTTCAAAGCTGATTTTTAAGGCTAAAAAGTAAAGAAAAAAAAGGCTTAAGTGATAGTTATGGGGATTGAGTAAAGTGGGTCATTGTATTGTTCAAGGAAAAAGAAGAGGCAGTGTAAAGATTTCCATTTTGACCTTGTGTTTTTATTCACAAGTCTCCTCTCTCTCTCTCTCTCTCTCTCTCTCTCTCTCTCTCACTCCCTCTTATTTCATGTCAGACATTTGAACAGAAAATCGTTCAGGAATCAGGGACGGCTCTGGCCTCTTTGATTTTATGTGAGCAGTTGGGATCTGTGTTTTTTTATATTGAAGATCTGGAGAGGGGGCAATAAAGATACAGACTTTTTCCCTAGTTTTGGGATTTGGGAGAAAAATAGAGGGGAGGGGGGGACGGAGGGAGAGAGGCAAGAGACAAATTATTAAGCAAAACAGTTGTGTTAAGAACCTTTTCTTGGGGAGATTTGGCAGGGGGTTGATTCTGTTGAGAGGGTCCCCCTGTTCTTGATGTATCATTAGCCATATCTACTTGTTGCTTTTCTTGATACTGTAGATGCTTCTGATCAAAAGCCTGATTGTAATGATCCGAAGAAGAAACTTTTTTACTGATGGGGGATTCTGGTTCCAGATGGGCTTCAGCTTTGCTTGAAAGAGTGTTTATAGCTGATCCTGAGTCAGTACTCTCTCCTCCCGACTTTGAACTTCCCTGAACGTTTAATTTAAACCAAAACAGAAGGCAATCCCACAAGAATTATTCAAAATGGTGGTCACGAATGAAGAATAAAAAAAAAAAAGAGCTAAATTCTGGAAATGGGAAAGCACTCAAGAACCATAAAGAAAGTTCAAAACTTTTCAATTTGAGTACAAGAATGACTTCCAGGAAAATTTGTTGATATGAAAAAAGTGGGAGAGATTTGCTTTGCTTCAACTTTCAAAAGCTTTTGTTTTTATCTATTTCTGAAATCAAAAAACAAAATACATGGTCAAAGATGTAGAAAGGAAGCTAGGAAAGTACTACTCTTGGGGTTTCCTGGAATCTAATTGGCCATGAAGGAAACATTTCCAGTGTAGCTGCAGGTCTGCCTGTTACTGTAAATAAAGCTGCAAGAATCAACAAAAGCAAATTCTCAGAAGATCAGATCACCTCAAAATAAAGACGATAAAGATTTTAATACTATTTTCTTTGCCACCTAATCCCCATCTTTTCTGCAGTTATATGTAGACAAAGTCAGTAAATCATGCCAAGGGGGTCAGGTTACTATGTTTGTAGCCTTACACCATTGATTTCTCTAGCCTCAGAATGATTACTGTATTGGAAATGGAAACCTCCCCTGTGCTGTCCTTCTCTTTAGATTAGACATATTCAAACCTCTCTGTGCTTTTTGTAGAGTTGGTTATACTTATCAGATGTCAGAAAAGGAGAAATGATAGCAAGAAAGAGAGGAAAAGGGTTGTAGCATACGTGCTTTAGCTTCATCATTCCTAATCGTAACTCCTTGCAGCACAATTGCTTCCTCTAGCTCTCCAAAATCAAAAGCAGATCCTTCTTGATTACTATCGACAAAAATACAGCTATCCCATGTCATCCATACTTGAATAAACAAAAGAATTGTAAGAAATTTGAAAGCTGGTAATTGACATACATGAAACTGGTTGATGGGGCGTTGATTCCATGGAGAAGCGCGTAAGGGAGATGCTGATTAGAGGGGCCTGAGTCTGACAAACCAGTCTCTCCAATTCTGTGGCTAGCCATGCAAGCTCTCTCTTTTTTAGACAATTCTTCTCATCTTATCTTTCTCCAACAAGAATTAACTGGCCATCAAAAATTAATAAAAGATGATGTGAATCACACAACAACAAACGGGAGTGGTAATAAACAGAGGAATAGGACAGCAAGTAAACTATTGTCAAAACAGATTCAAATACACAAACTCTGTTTACCTAAGTTTGGTATTGAATTTAGAGCTGGAAATCAAGTTGTGCTTGAAGAAGAACGCAACTGGAAATCAAAGCTAGCTTTCTTGTCAAAGTGTATATCTAAGTTTCTACAACGAGGGACAGAGTCTTTTTCTTCATAAATCTCTTTCCACCTTTCATGGCTGTCTCTATCCCTTGCTTTCTTTGTCTCCTTCTCTCCTTCTATGTGAAGAGAACTAACCTAATTTGATTGGTTTGTTTTCCTGTTCGCCCTTCTCCTTTTCTTTTCTTTTTGGAGTTTGCTTTAGTTCTATCAACAAGCAGGGTTTTGAAAGTTGAAGCTCATCCCCACATGTAGTAAACCAAAACTCCTGTCCTAGCAAGCAAGAGCTGTCTCGAGTCCTCTGGGTAGCGTGGAGGGTTTTTTCCAAAAAATAAACACATTAAAAAACAGTAACAAAATTCAATGATCAAATAAACAATTAAACAAAACCAGAAGAAGAGGAGGTGGGGTCTTCAGCAGGAACCCACTAGAATCACTAAATGACTCCCACTCCACTCATCTCTCTCTTCTTACCGCCTGTGTTTTCCCATTGGCCCTTTTTACGAGGTTCTTCAAGGATTCAAGTACTTCGCAGCAGGAAAAAAAATCAAGATTTATTTATTTAGCAGTAAATTCAACATCGAATATCATGGAGGATGAGACAAGGTTTTTTCTTTCACAAAATAGTAGTAAGAGAAATCTTTAAAAGGATTTTTTCCCTGTATTATCGTTTGATGGCCTCCGAGGGGATTGAGTTTCCTTTTGACACCTCAAGGGGGCAGGTTTGCAGGGGGGGATTAAATTTTTATTATTTTCGCAAGACTAATTCGATTTATCTCGGATTGTTGTTACACCATTTCAACCAAAACATTAGAATAATGATCCCAAAACAAAACCCCTCTTGCAATACATTAATCCAAGTTCCTGAGATGGATTTGTTTGGTATTATCTCCTTTGTTGACAGGTCAACATCCAATCCCTGTCATCACCTAAAACCATGCCACATGAAGATTCCTTTCCTTAAATAGATGAGGTCTCAGAGTAAAAGGGTCATTGCGAAATCCATCTTTATCTTCTCATCAGGGTCTTAATCCCTTCATTAGGTAAGGTTTTCCGTGCTGTCAATGCCTTGAAACTTTATTTTTTCTTTTGAGCAACCCTGAAAAACCACCCTTTTGTTATGGTCTGGCCAAAAAAGAAAAGCGACGAGTCATTTAACAGATTATAAAGCTGCATAAACAATGCTCGAGGGTTTGATAAGAGATAGCCATGGCAAGCATTATTGATGATACGTGTTAGGAGGATGTATCTGTGTCTGTGTCTGTGTGTCCAGAGGGGTATTGGACCCATGATCTTTCATCAAAATAGGTAGAAACAAATATTTTATGTTGTTCCCATCTGCTACTTTTGGAGGTATATGCCCTTACACCGATTATTCCTTCACGATCCCAATGATTGGCCTAAAAAAGGGGTTGGCCCAGACTTAGAGGTAGGATTCATGGATTAGGTAAAAACATGCGCTCAAAGTCTACATACTATATCCAACTTTGTTCCCAATAAACCTCACAACATGTTCTTCATATGGAAGATTTTCAGACTCTTTTAGACTATAGATTCCATGAATCTTGCATTCCCTCAGGTCGTACTTCTTTTTATAAGCTCCTTTGTTTCTATGCTTGTAGAGAGGTTATTGGTGTAGATCAAATCCATGTTTATTTAAGATTTTAGTTAACTAATTAAGCCATTGCTTGTCACTTAAGCAGCATGAACTAAAACATATTTATGTATGTTGATTGATTCATTGATATTGCTTCTACATATAAAGTATTGACTTCGATTATCCCACTTGCATCTTTTTTCTAGTTTTATATCATTATTAGAGTTGCGTGAGCTAGGCCTACAAGTTTATCTCCCACGGTTTCTCATCAATCAATCGAGACAGGAACTTAGCTCAAAATTCCATGAATAGAAGCAATCTATAGCCAGGTTCTTAACCCTTTTCTTAAACAATGGTCAGAGTCATAATGGGAAATCATTATTTATTATACTTACGCTAAGGACACTCTGCGGCTAATTCGAGAATACTCTTTACCATAGAAATTTCCCAGCATTATCAGTGGTATATATGCACAACAGTCCTGTTCAGTTCACTCTCTCCTGCATGGCCTGTAAGAAAGATTATTGAAATAATCGTTTCAGTTGCTTTGATGCCTTCTCTCCGCAAGTAAAATTTTCATCCCGGACATACTATTGAAGCAACCTAAACAGCTTTGATGGTCTCCTCGACTACATAATATATAGACTTCATCACTAAATCCAAAACAGTGCACAAAGTTTATAAACTTCTCCCTAACTTGAGAGTATCCTCTCAGATTCTGGCAATCTCGATGCCGAAATCCTCCAAATTGGCTACCAATAATTTATGAGATGCTGCGACAGCTCCTGATATCGGCTGCTGATTTGAAGTAGATACATTATTGAAACTTGAACACTCATTTGGTAGTTAGAATTGGTGGAATATTTGCCAAAGCCAGCTACGTACTACAAGTAGTAGGTGCTGGGCCGCTGGCCATTTTGATTCTGGAAAGAAGTTCATGCACACAGCAAAGGTTTATTTCATGGTCAGGTACAGGAAGATTAACAATAATCTCTAACAAAAGAGTTGGCAACACAGTTTCCACCTCCAATAATAAACAACTAAACAAGCTTAAATTCCTTGAAATCAGAACATTTGTACGAGTTCTACTCCAACTTACATTTATTGACTTTCTTTACAGAAAAAAAGATCACGTGTAATGAAAAATCTGCTACTTACGAGGTTTCTTCCCTTCCAGCACTGCAACCTATTCAAATACCGTAAAGAGTAAAATAGGAAATGCACGTTGATAATAAAAAATAACCTCCACAGGTGACGGCGGGGGCTGCAAATTGTTACCGGTGTGACCATCTTAAAGAGTGGTAAGACATTAAGAGCAACCTAGCTGGATGACCATGATTTCTTGACATGGAATCGATCATAACCTACCACTGAATTATCCCAAGACAAACAAAAAAATAGTGTTGTACTTGGAGAAGTAGATTGAAAGTGATCTTTCATATCAAAGATTCTCACCCCTCTTAACAGTATCAGCATCATGATCCTCAGACCTCAAAGTTTTGGACATACAGGGCTCTACTTGCATATAGCTTCTTAATTCTTAGGATGGTATGGCTTTAATTGCATTTATGGACAAAGTCCAAACAGATTACTGCAAGAATTTCAGACAAGATCTGGCCTTCTTCCTCGGTGATTCTGACTAGGAAGAATCTAAGAACAGCAATTCAGAAAGCACAGATATTCCCTTCTCCTTATATACTCAAGGAAACCTAAGACAACGGTATTTTGAACAGTAATAAAAGTGGGCCTAGCATGGCGGGTGAACTCGGTGACCTGTCGACCTAGAGCCTGTTGAGTCGATTTCATTTCAACCTCTATTTTTTGCACCCTCCCTTAACTTATGTGATTTGATTGCAAAGTCTTGCTAGTCTGTGGTAATTAAAAAGTTTCCAAGAATCAAATCACAGTTTCAATACTTTCGTTCTAATGGTTGCGTCCCTCTAAAGCTGTTCTCTCATATTCTAATTGACAACAAAACGAGCCGTACGTCTTGCTAGCCTGCAGCGAGTAAATAGTTTCCAAGGAATCTAACGAAACAGTAAGTGTCTGTGAACAATACTTTCCATCCAAATCCAGCATTGCTCAGTTACGTCCAAAGATTCTCCTGCCATTCATAGGTGTTACAAGAATACTGGTTATGTTTGCAATTCCTCTCTTCATGGGGTTTGAGTCCTTGTATAACTTCTGTCCCTCGTAAAGAACGGCGATCTGCATATTTCTACTGCAAGATCCTCAGCCCTGGTCCATTCTTATTTCAACAAGCAGAGAAATCCCAAGGGATTCATCTCTAAGACCTAATGCTGTGGGATTACTTGATATCTACGTTAGTACATGTCCTTTTCTCACATCCCCCTATTCCATTGGCTGAGAGAGGCATCTAGACCTAAACCAGATCAAACAGATCGATATCCTTGAAAACAGTTCAGACACCATTGTACACATGAGCGGAAGCAGGCAGGTGCTGTTAAATTATGCAATGGCAAATTTGCTGGCTGGTCAAAGAGAGGAGAAATGATTTCACACATCACAAACACACAACTTAAGCAGTAGAATGAATAATGCAATCATGGTTCCATTGACCTATTCAGCACAGCAACAGCAAAACCATTGACAGAAAACCAATAAACGAAAGCTTGTTCTAGTACAAGAATTGGAGACTGCAATTTCAAGAAATAGGGGCGAACAGGCTATTGAGAAATAAGACAAGGAAACGGATTTTATCATTACAGATAGCAAAAGTCAAATAGAAACCTAAGGAAAAATATATACCCTAAACCTCCATCTGATGCCTCATTTAGTCATTTATTTAACTTGTAAAAAATTATGCCTATTTAGAAACTCTACTAATCAAAAACATGCATCACTGGCTTTCCCTGGCAAGGAAGTCACTTGGTATTATAACAAAGCCATGCATCGATAAATCATTCTGTTTCAAATTTGTATTTATGTCAGTATCAGACATCACTGAAACCTTTCATTTTTCATTGAGAAAAATCTGTAATCCTTGTTACACTTGCCATATTACTATCATTTCCATATTTCCCAAATATAAAAACATAAACATCAATAATACTCCGTCAAAGGAGAGGCAATCTAGTTAAAATACAACTTATAAAGGGATGGGGGAAACCATAGGTCAAAGAAAATCAAGCTGGACAATGTATCTGTGTGGGTATGTGAGAGGGGGGGAAGGAGAGAGGGATAGCAAACTTTTCAACCTGACAGTAGAAGCAAGTAATGAAAACAAAGTGTAATGAAAACACGTTTCTGTTGTAAAAGCAAGTAATTTTCCGTGACAAAGTAAGTATTCAGAGATCATTTACAGGACATGAAAAGGGATGCTCAGGTTCTAAAATGCTGTAAATTTTACCCAGAACATGTTTGTATATGCTCAGGTTCTAAAATGCTGTAAATTTTACCCAGAACATGTTTGTATACAACTCATTTTCGAGACAAAACTTGAATAGTAGCCAAAAATAATAACTAGATATCTATTCATAATCGAACTGCACATCTACATGCATGTATTTTCTCATGAGCTGAACCATGGATGACGTAAACTTGGCCAACATTTGGCATTCTTCATGACTTTTGGCCTCTGAAACAACACCATGAATTACCAACTTCCTGAGATTTGGACAAAGTTTTAGCAACCCCTCAACCCAATGAGAGAAGAGATCATTAATTATAGTCCATCCGAGCTCCAACACAATGACATTTTCCAAGTGGGAAGACCCTTGCAGACCATAGTTAACCACTCCATCTCTCAAGTCATAACTTAATGCAAGATGGCTGAGTTGCGGGAAACAAACAGCAATAGTTTCTAAATCCACAATCTCATCCTCATCATCGAAGACCACATCCCAAAGACGAAGTTTTTTCAGCTTTGATGATTTGGAGATCATTTGGTAGAACTTTGGCCATATAATAGTGAAGTTGCTGACATCTATGATCTCAAGATTATCAACAGTGTCACCAATATCAAGATGAATAGCACTTACATCATCAATTTTGAAATGCTTCAAAGTACCCTTTCCAATGAGTTCAAATAGCTCAAGAGCACAATCCTTCAAGTGCAAGCATTCAATGCTATCTGCCTCCAAGATAAACTTGTCCATACTGATTGCTTCAACATAAACTCTCCTTAGTGTTGGAATGCTCAGTTCGACAGTCACCTGTGCATCAGACATTGCAATCTCTGGGTTGATAAGTTCCAAGGTCTCAATCTTTGGGCAAGCAGTGAGCAAAAGATTGAGATCCAATGCTGAGATACTGACATCACTCAAAGAAAGGGATTTTAAGCAAGGGAATCTCTGAAAGTTGGGCTCAACCCCTGTTATCGAGTTGTGGGACAGTTCCAACATTTCCATCTTCTGCCTACCACAAATCTCAAGAATATTAACATTTGGAGTAGTCCGTACATTATAAATCAATCGGCGCAAGGTTTCCCTGGTGTACATGAGCCAAGCAATAACTGTTGAGGCAGAGAACTTGTCAACGCCATCCATCAAAATCAACAAGCCTTGTAACCCAGTGGTTTGAAATATTGTCTGCGTTATCAGTATCTCTAGCTGGCTAGTTGTGAGATCATGATAAACATGCCAATCATTGGAATTAAATGAAAGAGTGTGAAGGTGTTTGCGCCAAGCTTCTCGCCACTTCCGACATGTTGCAGATGCTATCACCACATCTCGAGCACCTCCTAGCCGTGACAGAATGTTCCCAATAACTTCAACTGGAAGATATTCCATTAAAAACAAATACCTGGAGTTTCAAATCCTCAACTAGGAATTCCCACGAAACATATCAGAAAAATTGATGCAGCTCATTTGGATCCTGTGCAAGCTTCTTCCTCAGTAACAGCAAAGTTTGATCTAGCACACAAACATAAAAGCTGCTCAACACATGGAAACAACCAATTGGCACTGACTAAAAATTAAGAGGAAAAAAAATCAGGCTTTAAAAAGGTCTCAGTCATTGAACCACAAAGGCACGCGACAAAATTTATATGGAAACCCAGAAAATCAAAATCCATCAACAAAATACGAAAAACTAAAAAACCAACATCAGGGTATTGACCAGCTACGTACATTGATTTCAGCAAAAAAAAAAAAGAATAATCAACCTTTTGAATTGCCAATAAGAAAATTGCAAGAGATCCAGCAAACCTTCAAGAAATCAGGCAAAAAACAGAAATCAATGAACAAAACCCATCAAAAACAAAAAAATCTGACATCTGGGTACAAACAAACAAATTCAAATATATACGCTACGACGTTAATTAACCAAATAAAATATTGAAAAGAATGAGATTCGATAATATGATACCCGGAATTCAAAAGCACTAAGAAACGCAAAAAGGTCGTCAAAGATCTTACCAGACAGTACAGTCAGTAAGAGATTAGACATTAACAGGGAGACAATCGAGAGAGAAGTAGATTCCAGGCGTCACTTTGATGAAGATCCGCCACCCTGGATAATAGAGAGAGCCTATTATAGGTGGAATAATCCATGATGAGCTAGGCTGTTTGGAACTGTAAATTGATTTAATTAAAGAAATTTTATTCTTTTTATTCTAATTATGTTTTTAAAATTATTTTAAAATTTTATTTTATTTTTATTTTAAATTAAAAAAAATTAATGTTTTTGTATTATTTTATTTGTTGATGTCAAAAATAATTTTTTAAAAATAAAAATATATCATTTTGATGTATTTTTAGATAAAAAATAGTTTAAAAAACAACTTCAACCCTAAAATCATTTTAATTTTTTTTAAAAAAATTAGTTATTAAAAATTATAATTAAAATTATTTTTATATCTCTTTTTTTTTAGAGAGTATATATTACTGAAATCATTTTTTTATTATAAATAGATTTAGTTATAATATTTAATTAAAAAATAATTAGTAAATGAGTTTGATTTACATGAATAAAAAAATCAATTTAGTTTATTTTTATATTGTCCAAACAATTTTATAAGAATCGTATAAAAATGAAATAATTGAATTCTATTTTTCAACAGTAAATTTAATTTATTTATTAACTTAAATTAGATTTAATATTATAATTAATAATTTAATTTAATTACTAATGAGAATTGATTCCAAAAGGCATAAAGTGGGTTTTTTTTTTTTATTTGGAATTCATTTGCTGATGTTTTGTTCTCTGAAGAGCGAACCTTGAAGAGGCCCTCGTTCTATAGAAGATATCTTAATTCAGTCCCCACTCTAATTTCTATATCTATCAGTTTCTCAGTATATTATTGTTTGCATAAAAAAAATCCCAACCATGGATTAAATTGTTTGCATCCATGGACCACCTCTCATTTGGCAGATGAGTATGGATGGCAATGGGGTGTAATTTTTTATATTTTATTTATTAAGTATCAAAATAGATATTTATAAATTATTCATCCAGTTTTAGATATCCAATAAACATTTAACATCTATTATTATTTGTTAATCAATAAAAAATAAAATAGGTAATATATATATATATATATATATATATATATATATATATATATATATTCTGGAGCAGTGAAGCTCTCGAATTCTAGTTCTCACAACTTAGCATTTGAATAATGAATGAAAAAAATATCTGATTAAAAAATAAATTAAAATTATTTGTGATATATCTTTTAAATAAATATTTGTAATTTTAAATAAAATTAATATAAAAACTTATTTGTTTTTATTTATTTATTTTGTCTCTTTTATTTTAAAGCAATAACCATGTGAAAAAAAGATAATTTTTATTTGATTTTCTTAAATAGAAAGAAATCAACAGGCCCTTTTTATGTTCAGGGTTTCAGAACCAAAATATTTTTTTATTTAAAAATATATTAAAATAGTTTTTTATGTCCTCGCATCAAAATCTTTATAAAATATTAATTTTATAACTTTATAAACCAAGTAAATTTAAAAACAGATGAAGAAGTTGGGTCCTGCACCCCACGGCTGGTCAGACACCCATGACTAGAGCCATAAGGCCCAAGCACTACTCAGAAAGTGAGCCCATAATCCAGTCACTGACTAGGGTAGCTCTAGCCTCTATCTCTAGCTGCAACCGTCCCACCCTCAGGCAGTTAGGACTTGCGAGTGCTAACCGCTAAGATTTTTACGAGAAAGGAAATCTTTTCAGTACAAAGACAACTGAAAAGACAAACTTCAGCAACACAAAAGCCATGCTCTCCACTCTTCTATTCAAGTAGTAAAATCATCTTCTGCTCATTATCATCTCAGCCGCATAATAAAACCTCTGCCATACCTAATTATTGTCAGCATTTGCAGGTAACTGACTAACTTTACCTTGCTCCCCACTCGTTTTTTTATAATGCTTGGATTGGTCATTCTATTTGTGGGTTTGTTTTATGTTTTTATTTTATTTTTCTTAAAAGGTATTTTCACTTCTGCCCAGATGTTTTTTTTTTTTTTCATTTTTGTTCCTATTTGATGCAATTCTGAATGCGGCAGTTTTTTTTTTCTTACCTGATTATTCCAGGCATGTATGATAGCTACATTGATGAATTATCAGTGCTTTGTTGCTAATTTCTTGTGTATATATAGTTTCAAAAAAAAAAAGGAGTTGAAACTGTGTTGTTTTCTAAGTGAAAAATGTGGGGTGAGTCTGGCATTTGGGGTCCTTGATTTGTTTTCCAATGTTGATTTGTTTTCTTTATCCAAGTTGAATTCTTTGAAGGTCACATCTTTTTCTGTAACACAAGTGTTTTCTGTGAGTATCCTGATGATTTAACTTGTTATGACTTATGATCAGGTTAAGGAGGAATGGAAGGGAGTGGAACAGTTCGATTTGGGCAGCTTGGGCTATAAAATTCCAAGCTTCTCGACTACTGAATCATAAAATAAAGATTTTTTTTTATTTACCCTTCTAGTATGGCGACTTGTGTATCTCCACCTTTCACGCCATCTGGTACTCAAATTTCATTGGGACAAAGGATTTCAACAGAAAACCGAATTGGTAAAACAGTTATCTTCAAAAGGTTTGACAAGAAGAGTGGTTCACGTGTTGCATATGAAAGGAATGTCTTCAGTATCCCACAAACTAGGTGTTCGGTTAACTCTCACAATATCAGCCCAAATCACAGTAGGGACTCTTTCCTAGATTTACACCCCGAGGTTTCAATGCTCAGAAGTGATGCGAATGACACATACTCTAGTCTGATAAAGGAAACATCTGGACGAAATGTCACTGAGAGCTCAGGGGATTCCTCTTTTACGAGTAACTACAATGAAGCCAAAATAAAGGTTATTGGTGTTGGGGGTGGTGGATCTAACGCTGTTAATAGAATGATTGAGAGTTCCCTGACCGGGGTGGATTTTTGGATAGTGAACACAGATATTCAGGCAATGAAGATGTCACCAGTGCTCCCAGAGAACCGTTTGCAAGTTGGCAAAGAGCTAACTAGAGGTCTGGGTGCTGGTGGAAACCCAGATGTAGGGATGAATGCTGCCAATGAAAGTAAAGCAGCAATAGAGGAGGCACTTTATGGTGCAGACATGGTCTTCATAACAGTATGCCCCTGTTCTTTTCCTATATGATAATTGCTTCAAAAAACTAAAAGAATGCAAATAGATCCTGAGATATAGAACTCCCTTTCTATCATCTTTTTGAAAAGAAGAATACATTTGCTTAGCACAGCTCAGTAGAGCATTGAGATCAAAGACACTCATCTGTTTGTTTGAATGTGGCCTATGCTTGTATATGCCTATTTGCTGTGAATGGATTTGGTCACTTGGCTTTGCACATTCAAAGCAGACCTCAACACATCAAACTCCTTTCCTTGGGTTGATTTAGATCTGCCAACGATTAAAAATGAGAGGCCTTTCTTGCAAATAAAATGAAAGCCCAAGTTCTCCATAATAATTTCAATTTGACCCGCTACGTCTGGGGTCTTGCGAGAGGTAGATACTTGTGTTTGCAGAACTGCAAAGGTGAAATTCATTTAAGGCTTTCTCATTCATCCCGGCTGATGTCTTGTTAAATAGCAATGCCAATGGATGGGAGTTCAACTGTAGTCAAATGTTGGCGGTACCTTCAAAAAAAATTCTGAACTGGAAATGATGGGGGAAGATTATAGTTGTTGAAGGAAATGCATAACTGCAAGTCCAAAGCATTAGGACATAGCTAAATCTCATGTTAAGTCAGGCCCCAACTATTGTTGCACATTTTCTTTATTCGACCGAGGGTTCCCTTTATTGTTCATCTCCGTGTAGTCCTTCCTAAATCGTAGAAATAGATCACAGTATTTCCTGATAATTGCTACTCTTTTTCATTTTGTTACGATATCTCACTGTTGTCATGAATATGCAGGCTGGGATGGGAGGAGGAACTGGCACTGGTGGGGCTCCAGTGATTGCTAGCATTGCAAAGTCCATGGGAATATTGACTGTTGGTATTGTGACAACACCATTCTCCTTCGAGGGCCGAAGACGTGCTGTTCAAGCTCAGGAGGGAATTGCTGCTCTGAGAAACAATGTCGACACATTAATTGTTATTCCTAATGACAAGTTGCTGACTGCAGTTTCTCAATCAACTCCAGTGACAGAGGCATTTAACTTGGCTGATGATATACTTCGGCAAGGTGTTCGTGGTATCTCTGACATCATTATGGTATGGACTGACTAAGAGGAGTGTTAAGTTAGTTTGTGTCTTTGGCTTCATGTGATTTCTTTTCTGGTTGTTGAAATTAATTCTCAATCATATGTGTTGCTTATGTGCTAACATGGCACTTTATGACCATGAATTGTAAATCATGCACAATTCAGTATTTATTTACTGTTTGAAGATCAATTCTCTCCTGCTTTCTTCCCCACCCAAACTTGTAGAATTCTCTCAAATGGGGGGTTTGAACCTGACACCTTCACTTGGGGGACAAGATCTGCTTTGTTTTTGGTTTCATGGTTTCATTGTAAATAATGTGTTTAAATGCATTCATAATTGATTGTTTCATCTCTTCTTACAGCTATCATTCATCTTCTTATTCCATACCATCGAATAATGACATGTGTTAAGGTGGTCTTCATACAGAAATATGTGCTTGTGTTTCTAAAGTTGTATTGGGATGCTAGCTTTCACATGAATATCCGAATTCCATGGATGTGGGTAGGTGGGTATGTTTGTAGAGTAGTATTCCTGGAAGTGAACACTTGTACTGGTAAATTTTTTGCTTGCCTCCCATATATCCTCGCATTCCCCTTCATATACGGTAATTCTAGCAAGATTTTCTGTTGGAATAAGGTTTATACTTATCAACACACACACCCAAGCAAGGTTTTTTTTTGGTTTTATCCCATGTCTCCTGGCCTCTGTCTTCTGTTCCGTATCCTTTCCTTTGTCAACCATGTTCAGCTGTGTTTTTGCCTTATCCTCTCATAACGGTGAGAAATTTTTCTTCTACAGGTGCCAGGTCTGGTGAATGTAGATTTTGCTGATGTTCGAGCTATTATGAAAGATGCAGGTTCTTCTCTTTTGGGAATAGGAACTGCAACCGGTAAGTAAAAGATCCCATTGGTCCTGATACAATGTCCGATGGAGGTGAGTGTTAAACAGTTTTAGAGGCCCTGCCCCACAAGTGATTTAGTAGAGATTGTGTTGGTTCTCGTTTGAGAGCTGTGGGCAAGTTTTTTCAGCTCCTGTATGTTAGGGTTCCTTTTGTCCTCTATAAGTAAAAATTCCTTTGATTAGGGATTAATCTGTTATATCTTCCTGCTCATTTCGTCTCATCCTCTTTGTTCATTCCCAATATGCTTGTTGTTTCCCACTTCAAGGTGAACAAATACAAACTCTTGAGTTAAACCATCAAACAGCTCCTGAATCTCTAATTCTACTTCCAAAGCTCTGGTTCCATCAATTCCTAGATTATTATTTTTTTGGGTAACATGCAGGAGCAAAACCCCTATCCTTTTTTTTCTCTTTCTTTTTTTATTGTACGGCAGCTTGCTATCTTTTGATTGCAGGGGTTGCTCTGCATGATTTTTATTTAGAGTCCAACTGATCTAGCTACAACCTCTTGCCTCCCTATTCAAGTTTTCGACAAGATTTACAAATGGAGAAGGATTTGTTGCTAAACCATAGCAAAACTAATTTAATACAAAGCATCAATTTTTCTCTCTCTCATCAAATGAGAAAAGGGGTTCCATGTCTCAATTTTTTGCCTCTTTTATTTGATATTGGATCTGTCATCATTTACAATCTTTTCTATATCAAGTGTGCTCTTGTTTTTTAGTGAAAAGTGGCAGGAGAATAATTTGAATTTTCAGCTTAAAATAAAATATGACTCTTTAAATTTTATTCAGTTCCGTATTATCTTTCGAATGTCCTAGGCTAGGCTTATGATAACACAAGTCACCTAGGCTTGGATTGCTTAGGAATGTCTTTATGCCTCATTAATCGTCTTCTATCAATTTTAAAGAAGTCAACCATGGAAACCAGCTTGTTATCTTTTTGAAGGGATATAAAGAAGCGTATCCTAAACATTGTATGTTTTGGAATTGGCCATGCCCCGTTCTTTATTTTACTGAAGCCCCAGTATTACTTTTTACTATGCGTGAATGTTAGTTTCTGTTGGTTTTCACCTTGTAGCTGCCACCTTCTGAATTTCTTTGCAGCCATATTTCTTAAAAAATAGAAAATGGGAAACATTGTTATGTCACCATATGCATTCCTTTTATCAATTTCTAGAGTAGTGGTACTTTCCATTTTGTTTAATGCCTGCTTCATCCATGATATAATACTCGATTTCAGTGTTCTCATCAAATTTTCTGCACAAAACTGTTTAATGCATCATGATCGCTTGTTTAATTTTCTACCTGTAATAATTACTTTTCTTTATTAATTAGCAGGGAAGACGAGGGCAAGAGATGCTGCATTGAATGCCATCCAATCACCTTTGTTGGATATTGGCATTGAGCGAGCTACTGGGATTGTGTGGAATATAACTGGTGGAACCGATTTAACTTTATTTGAGGTTAGCCATCTCTCTAGTATAATGGCTTAACTCAATTCCATTACTATGCATCTTCTGCACATTTTACTGGTATTTTTTCAGGAGTATTGAGATTAGATAGTATAGATCCCACTGGAATGCATGCATCATTGATTTGGGCTGCCACTCAGATTTACTATGATTCATGATTTTGCAAGTGGACTTTGCGGAATCTCTATGTTAGTTGGAACATGCCATCTCTCTAGAGTTTAAGACTTGGGGTGTCAGCACTAAATTTGTAGGCTATCATTTCTTAAGTAAAAAAGAAACTCATCAATTGTGAAGCTACATCTAATGCCTGGCATGGTTCTTAGCTCATGAAATGGTGGTAGTGTTGTTCTTTCAGCATTACATTTTCATCAGGTGTAAAATTCCTTAGAACTATCATGCTCATGAAGTTCATATTTTCTGGAGTTCTTGGTAGCTAGTTTTCAGATGAACATGGCTTATTAGCATCATGGAATATTTCCACTCTTTAATGTGTGCTCTAATTTTTGTTATTAGATAAAGAAATTGAGTTTTCGTACAAGTATCTGTTAAATCTTGGCTTTCGATTCATCAGATAGGCACTTGCGTCATTCTTTTATTTGCTTGAAAAATATTCAACCAAGTTATCCAACCATCTTGGCCGAGAACTTTGAGAAAACTATGACTACCTGTACATAAAACTGTACAACTACATTTTATCCGACCAGCTTGATATGTACATGACTAACTGTAAAACTGTTACACATACGATACCCTTTTAATTTTATTCTGAGGTAATGTTTGATCTACATACAAAGAAAATGAGAAGCTCGCCAGTGCTTTGCTCGTATGCTTTTTCAACGGTCACAATGCAAAGATCTCTCTCATCTGTCCACACACCTGCTAATGTTATTTGCATTTTGGCAATAATTTTATTATAACGAATTGGGTTAATATGTAGCTACATGGCTCTCTGCGCCCATCATTTACACTAACACCCTGCCGTGCGACTCTCTATGTATTTTTCTGCAGTAAGAAGATATTTCTATTCATTTCTGTATCTTGTTCATGACTGTAATTATGTGGTTATTATCGTAGTTTTATTATTCTCTATAACTGGTTGCTATATAGCTTTTAAACTAACTTTTGACTTTGATTCTTGTCACATTTCATGAAGGTGAATGCTGCTGCAGAGGTTATATATGATCTTGTGGATCCAACTGCAAACCTAATATTTGGAGCCGTGATAGATCCGTCACTAACTGGTCAAGTAAGTTGGAAACGGAGAAATACCTGCAAAACATGTTTACTTGTAACTACTATGGTAATATGTAATGTGGAGAGTATTCTTTTTGAAGAAAAATAAAAATAAAACAAAAGAAGAAGAAAGGGGAAAGTCAAATTTCCGAGGATGAAATGGACAATGCAGATAAATTGATTGCCCATGCAGCATCACAATTTTGACCTTAGCAAAGCATTTTTGTTTGAAGTGGCTGCTACTGCTGATTACTCTGTCAAAGATTGTTCAACATCAAAACTTTCTAAGTGGGATATATGCCTTATTATATACCTATGTTTCTCAGTTAAAATTCAATGGAATTGCACGTGAATTTCTGAATAACTCATCAGGTGAATTTACCAATCAATTTCTGAAGCATAAAGCAGGGGATTTCAAACAATAACGGACCGAGGAAACTCAAAATATGCGGCTTCTAATTTTCCAGGGATGTCACTTATATAATCTTTCTAAACTTGTTATATGCGGCCTTTTGTTTATTCCTATTGAACTTCTATTTTCAATCTTATTGCATGAATGATTAAATTTCCTTCAAGTTAGTGATATAAATGAACTTTTGGATCACTAGAGAACCGTTATGTGTAGCTATTCCAGATGATATAATCCTTTTGCTTTAAGTTAAACATTGACAATCAGCTAACAATAAATTCAAATCGAGTTGTTAAAATGGTAATTAACAAACACAGCGTCTGAAACCCACTAATTTAGCATGTGATCTTTCTTCTGCTCCGAGACTGGAAGCTGAAGCTCTAAGGTGTTTAGTTTTTCTTAGTTTGGATGCATGAGGTTATTACAAGTATCATTCATTGCTGCATGAGCTTCAAGTTTGATTGCTTGATGATAACATCTCTTTCACTTAACATAATTAATGTACTTTAATTGCTCAAAGATGTGTCTTTTTTTATCATTTAGGTTAGCATAACCCTGATTGCCACTGGATTCAATCGCCGGGACAAAGGTGAAGGAAGGGTATGTCTTGGAGGTCTATCTTCTTATGATAAATTTACATCTGTTTATATCCTTTTGATCGTAAAAAAAAAATGCAGGGGACTCAGCGTGCTCAGGGTGATGTTTCTCTTGGAACAAACAGGCGTCCGTCTGACCCTGAAGGTGGCTCTGTGGAGATTCCCGAGTTCTTGAGGAAGAAAGGCCGCTCTCTCTTCCCACGAATATGACCTCCTTTGCTCGTTCATATCCTTGTGTTGAAATGTATATTCTTTTTTATTTCTTTCCCTTCCCTCCCCCCCCAAGATCTTCTCCTCACGCTCTTTAGAGTTGTGTGGAATACCAGAGATTCCCTCTGGAAATAATCTCTTCCTAAAATATACAGTATTTTTATTTCTCTTGTTCATCAACCCTGACATATCTTATTATTGAATTGTCCCCCATTTCATGAAAGAATCTTTCTCAATCCGCAAGTTATTTGATAATTGGCATGTCATCTGGTGGTATCCAATGACATGTGAAACCAATATAGTTTTAATTTAATTTCAAAAGATGTTATTTAAAATAAGTCCCTTAAATTTGATTTTGTTGTCACTTTTTCTCCTTCCTTTTCCTTGGAACTGGCTACTTACGTTTTGATTTATGAGTGAGTAGAAGCCTCCAGTTCTGTAAAACAATGAATTCTTGGTAGACGGGTGATGGATAATGCAACCCTAATGAGATGCCACTTGCTATTTAGAAGGCGTTTGGCATTGCGGTGCGATCGGCGATTCGCAGATCGCACCGCAATTTGGTGTTTGGTTAATAAAAATAAGTGCTTTTTTGTGTGGGACCCACACCAAATTATATCCAAAACGCCGATTCAAAAAAAGCTGGAATTTGATGCTTTTTTGATTGAGATTGCGATTGCGATTGCGATTGCGATTTCTTATCTTGCCGAAATACATCAAAATAATATTTTTTATTTTTTAAAAATCATTTTAAAATCAGTTTTATTTAAAAATATATTATAATATTATTTTTTTATTTTTTTAAAAAATAATTTTAATATCAATTTTAAAACAATAAAAAAATTTATTTTAAAAAAAATAATTTTAAAACAAAATGTGAAATAAGCATGAAAGGTATTGGGGTTTTTCTTTATTACTATTCAGAATTTTCCATCTTTAATTTTATTATTATTTTTCAAGCTATTATTTTCCATATATTTTGTTTTTCTTTCTCTCATATACGTTAGTTGGATTGTTTTTTATTTCAGTAAAACCATTAAATCATGTTTTCTCTAAATTTGATTATTCAATTTAATGTAGTCAAATTCCTATAAAAAATGACATATGCAAATTCAATTCATTAATAATAATAATTATTATCGTAATAAAGTTAACGCAATCTTAACGTTAACACAATCTCATCTTTATTATTCGTTCAACTTTTAATTGAGTGTGATTCTAAAGGGGTGTTTGGGCGAGGTTTTTGAAAAAATTTAAATTTTTTATTTTTTATTTTAAATTATTTTTTTGTGTTTTTAGATAAATTTGATATGTTGATGTCAAAAATTATTAAATTTACAATATTTACAATATATATATATATATATATATAATTTTATTTTAATGTAATTTCACAAGTTAAAAGTAATATGAAAAGCTTGATAACCAAACAACCAAAACTGCTTTTTTTCAATCTCCAACTCAACTACAGCTTTAACCAAACACTCCATCGCTTATTTTGAACCACAGTAAAAGCACTTAATTATTAGGAGGTGTTTACTTGTCTCTTATGCTAGTTGCTTCTTCTTCTCCTTCTTCTTCTTCTTCTCCAGTAATTTTATAATCAGAATCAGATATTATATTTCTTGTTTTGGGGATCGAAAAGGGTTATTGATCTTAATTAAAGGTAGCATCAAGTACTATGCTTCTCTCAAAAAATATCTCGTCTTGTTTTTAATCTTTGCCTCAAGAAATCAATTCCTGCGATCCCATTCTGTTTTCATACTCATCCACAAGTTTGCTCCCCAGAAAATCAATTTTGGTGCTCGCCATCATCCACCTAAATTAGATCCCGAGTCAAATCCACCATCCCTATTGGACCAGATTAGGGCACGCCCTTGTTGGCCACTTTCAAGCCATTCAAAAAAGAAACAATATACATATATATATATAAAGGAAAACTACCACTGTGTACCATATAAAAATCCCCCTTTCCATGACAACTTGGACCACACAAATCTGACCCCTTGATGAAGCATGAATGACGAGACGCGGGTTGTCACGTACCATGCAATAAAATCCACACTTGTATCGACGCTTCCCCTCCCATTCTCTCATGCACACAACCAAGATTTTATAAACCCTAGAAAGCCTGCCTCTCTCCCGAGCTAGCTTAGCAAATTAACCCCATTACTTCGCTGCTAGCTCCACTTGAAAATAACATCAATGGAAGAAGAACCCGACAGAGCCCACGCCATCCGGATTCTCTGCATTTTCTACGCACGCAGCCGATCGAAGTCACCCTCTAGCCAGGGCAGAAGTCTTCAATGGAAGAACATCATCAGCTGCCACAAGCTCGTCAAATTAAGTATGGCTTCTTATCATAGAGTAGAAAATGCTAGTGATGAGATGAAAGAGCAGCTGAAGCATTGGCATTGATGCACGGAGAGAGTTCAAGGACTGGACGTGAGAGGCATGGGAAATCATTCTTCGATCTTCTTTTTTTCGATCACAAAATCAAATAAAAAGTGAATTGATCAACATATTTTCGAAGCTTCCTCGAAAGAACAAAAGGCTCATCATTCCTCTTTTCATATATAGCTTCCAAAAAATATCTACCATTTTGTTTCACAAGTGTCCACGTCTTTGTTTCCGGGGAACAATTCCTGTGCGCCCTCTTTTCAACCTCTAGCACTCCATCAACCATCAACTCAACTAACCCCATCCAGACTCTTTTCTTTTCCCTTCTATATTGGTTGGTTTCTTATTTAATTTCAAATTATAAAAGATAAAAGATAGTAAAAATAATTGTAAAAACAGAGAAATATATATTTTTTATAATGATTTAAAGTTAATTTTCTTAATTCCAAAACAAAAAAAACAATATATATAACCTTAGACAAATAATAAATATATATATATATATATAAGATCTCTCTCATGATAACTAACCACACAAATTTCACTGTTGACATAAAGCTTGAGACGTAGAGATGTCATGCACCATACAAAGCAAAAACTCGTGACGTGTAATCTTGCTCCCCCATACATTGTTCTTTACTCTCTCCCTTGTCTGCTTTTATTATTAGACCTGTTTTTCTATGATCCTGCCTATCTCTCCAAGAAAGAAGAAGATCTCTCTCTCTCTCTCTCGTCACTGTACACCATTTATGAAAAACGATAGCAAGATGGAAGGGATCCGTTTCTCCTCATCCAAGAAAGAAGAAGATCCGGCCACCATTAATGCAGTTAGTAACCACACGAATATTGTTTCTGCTAGATCCAGTACTGGCCAGAATATTCCTGCATTCTCCACCGATCAGGCAACCTGCAGCTCGGTTTCTCCGCGCCATGATGGAGACTCTGAGGCTGGCCATGGAGTGTTGCTGCGTAAAGATTGTGGACGTGAAAGATTAAAGAAGCATATAGAAGAGGTAGCTGGTAGGGTTATGATACCAGATACATGGGGTCAAGAGAATTTGCTCAAGGATTGGATCGATTGTTCCACCTTTGATGAGTTGCTAGCCCCTAATGGAATCTCATCAGCTCGTGAATCACTTGTTGCTGAGCGACGTAGAGGGAGTTCTACGGGATTGAGGATAGCAAGTAGGTGTTGATCATGATCATCAATGATATCTTTAGTTAATTAATGATCAGTCTTTTCCTTGATTGCTAGCTAGCTACATCATATATATAATAAGCTGTCTGGATTTAATAATTATTTAATGATCTTATTATATGAACCAAGGGACATGATAGATTAAACATGATTGCTGTGGCTTAATTAATTATGGCTTGGTGAAGTAGGTGGCAATTGGCAAGAGAAGGTCTCGTACTGTAGGAGTCCTAAGGATGCGAATAGCTGATCGCGGTGTGTGTTTAATTAGCTGTTCAAGGTTGTGTAAATTGCAAGTTTTGTAATATTGAAATGACTACTTGTTGTCTACCAAAACTATGCTGTTCTGATAAGACGTACGATTATTTGATTTGATATATTGTTTTATTAGCACGCATGAATTAAACTAATTGCTGATCGAATAATCATCACCATTGCTAAACAAAAAAAGAAGAAGAAAAATCAAATCACCATGCATTCCCGTTCGCGATCGAGCACTGTGAATATAATTGAACCTCCATAATCGACTGATCATCGACAAGTTGACGATGATCAGCTAGATTTTCCTCCCGCCTTACACTCAGGCAATGGAGTTGGATATCTAGAGCGGTCGTTGCAGTAGGAATAAATCAAATTTTTAGCCCTGAAGTTCTCCATCTTCCCTCTTTCCTCAGTTGTCAAGCCATTGAAAGTATTCAAATCTGCGGCGATATCACCGCACGTTTCAGCAGCTAATTCTTCTCGGGCCGGGTTGGCATGGCATCCATACAGCACGAAATCGGAATATTTAGCGATGAAAGGAGCGTGCTTATAATCAACCTTGTTCCGGCCTCCACCGGTTGCCCAATCAGATCCATCCCATATTGTAGCTAACAAAGTCATGGCCTTGGAGGGAAAATCTCCACCCATTGCGTCAACCTTTTGAACCAGTCTAACAGGAACATCATCCACATAATAAACGATCCATGCACTGGTCCAGAGAATACTATACGCATGGAAATCCTGAGTGGGATCGAACCAAAGAGCGTACCTCTCTTCACGTCCCCTACTTGTACTTCCATTGCCATATAAATTGGTTTGCAGGGTCCAAGGGTTGCCCCCGGTATTTCCCAAGAACTCAAAATCAATCTCATCGTGATTAGTTTTGTGTTCATTAGCATTTGATGTGTAATAAGAGACTACAACTCCAGCAGTGTAATTTCCTGGTAATTTGACGGAAGCACTGAAATATGAATAGAGATACGTGATCTGTGACGCGAAACCAGAACCTGAACTTCGATCGAGGGAAATTTCGACTGATCTCCCTCCATCATCGAGAAAAACCACATGATCATTCCCGAATAAACGAACGAATGATTCATTGAATGATGAAGTGGGTAAACCACGTGATGAGAACCCAAAAACACAGGGAGGGATGAGGACAGTACAAAGAATAAGAAACCGTCGACAAGAAATATTAAACAACATTTTCGATCCCCCCCTTAATTAACTACGTACGGGTTGAAGATGAAAAGGAATTAAGGAAAAGAGAGATGGTAAAGGCCTTAATTTAAAGACTTGATGATCAGGATCGATGGCCTTGGCCTTCCCTCCACAATTTTCACAGAAGATTCCAAAATTTAATGCTACTACCCTATTTGTTTCTTCCCCTCCAAAATAAAGATTTCGACATTAATTAATTATATGCTTAGAGTAAAATAGATAATTTTCCAATATTATTGCTGAAAAACCAAAAATAGAAATACGTTGCCAAATTTAAATTCTGCGTATTTATGTAAATATACATATCGTTTGATTTCTTGGGCATGCTAGTAGATTTAGAATTGAAGACTTGCCTAGTTGATCAGGATAGCTATATTAATGAGTGTGTGATAGTTATGCTGATCATAATTAATATGTTTCCCGCATGGGGAGGGTACGTAGATGCAAATAAGAGCTAGCAATGCCATCCGAATATCTTTCCCGATCGAGAAATTTCTTATATTAATTTGAATAAAAATCTCGTGCATTAACGTTGATGTGTTGGGATTTCTTGAAAAATAAATTTGGAAAATATATAAATATAGAAGATTGGGGCAGGTTGCGAGAAATATTTTCTTATAGATTCTGATATAAATGGTTTTGCTTCAGATTTTACTAAACAGGAATTTAGTTTTGATGGTCTTGTGTAGAAGATAGATTAATTAAGAGTTTGCCTTCACCACTCGAAAAGGAAGGAAGGACGATCTCTCTCCCTCTCCCTCTCGGGGTTTTTATTTGTTAAGTAACCATCTCACCTAAAAACTTAAACTTGTAAATGAGACTCCATAATATGATTTATATTATTCTCTAACACCCCTCCTCGAGTGAAAGCCCTTTAGGCTTGAAACTTGCATAGGCTCACGTCATCTTGTACTTGGTTTTTATCAAATAGAATGAGGGTGGTGACCGCTGGATCAACAAGGCTCTGATATCATGTTAAGAAATCATCTCACCCAAAAGTTTAAACTTGTAAGTGAGGCTCCATAATATGATTTTTATTATTCTCTAACATTGTTTGATACTGAAATGGACCCTTTGCATCTTGATCCAAGTATCCTTGATTTCTTCTAATTTAATTATAAGGTCACGAGCTACCAGAAAAAAATACATGTGTGCGACAAGGTTTTTTACAGCAGAAACTGAAACCCTAAAGCAGGAGTTTGCAGTTCAATGTCTCGTCATGTGTTTCCTTGCTTTTAGTAGAATCAAAAGATAATTAATGGAACTTGATCATCATCTAGCCAAACATCAAGAGGAGTATTGTCAATTATGATAGAATCCGTGAATTTAAACATTGTGTGGTTGTGTTGTTTATCCATAATTATTTCTCCTCATCATGTCCATCTGTCATGGATCTGTGGGGGACATTTCGCAGCTTCATCCTGGCTATGGAAGCATCCTGCCGCTGTCTGATGTGGGCGGTGCTGCATGTCCGAGCGCTTTGCATGCATTGCATAGATTACGACATAATGCTTCCGAGCAACTCAAATATTCGATTTAATCTGTGTGATAGCTGCTATACATTTGGAGCCACTTCTGATCTCGGTGCTCGATCATTGTGCATGCTGGTGTTCGTGTTGCAGCTGGAAGCTGTGCGATCGATCGAGTTACCGGGCTCGAGGTTCATGCACAATTAATGCTAGGAGCACTAGTGTATTTAAATTTAAATAAAAAGCTGCTACAGATTAATGTGTTTGTGGATTGTAAAGCTTAATTATTATTTTATCCCTCGATCTATAGTAATTTTAGTCTTAGATTCAAGGGTATTTTTGATCTTTTACATTTATTTGCACAATAAAATAATTATAATGTTCTCAAATAAGACAAAAACCAAGAGTTTCCGTCAAGGATGTCAAGGTAATTTCACATTTTCAGTGCACAATAAAATAACAACCCTTTCACACTAAAAAATGACAAAATGCAAGAGTTGCCTATGGGAGTGTTTCAAGCATTTAATATTTTTCAAAAATATTAAAATACAAAAATATCCTCATAAAAGATAAAATACAAGAGTTGGTTATAAGAATGTTTAGGTAATTTATCAATTTTATTATTATTTTTTTGCGCGGACACTATGTGCTCGTCTTCAAGACGCGTCGACGGTATGCGACCTCACACACCTTTTTAGCGATGCGTGCGTCATCGTACAGTAGTGCAAATGTTCATACATCATCTCATACGATGTGCTGTTATGTCCTCCACCTCATAGTGGTACGTGTGGCGTCCCACGGTGGTTAGATACGTGGTGGTGGTTAGTTGATTTTCTTTTCTTTTCTCTCTCTTATAGGCCAAAGTACACTGAAGTCATTTTGTTTATGGGATTTTCATTTCAGTCCCTAATCTTTTAATTGTTTGGAGTGATCCTTATTTCTATGATATAAGTTTTGTTTTGTTTCAATTGTGTCCTTCAATTGAAATTGATTATATATTTCATTTTCATTTCGGTCTTTATTCTTTTAATCTCCGGATTGGTTTTAAATTCTTTAATATTTTTGGTATAGAAGTTTTGATGTGTTCACGATCTTAGATTTTGTTAAGTTGTTATACATCTAAGTGTAAATAATTAAACTATTAAACTTTCGGTTATGAAGTTGTTTTTACATATTCATTTTATTAAAAATAAGACGTTTAAAATAGTGGTAACGATTATTTTTAAGGTTTTTTCCCTTAAAAATATGTGAGACTAATTATATATTATGATATTTGTTTAATATTAATGTTTTAAAATACAAATATAAAAATGAATTAAGTTTTTTTTTAATCTCAAATTAATTTAATCTCAATGTTCTTAAATATTTTTAATATAACAATATGAAAAATGAATATGAAAAAAAATACTTATTTTAAATAAAAACCATTCAAACTAAAAATATATCAAACCACACATAAACAAAATAGATAAAAAAACACAAAGATCACAAACTCGCAGGCACCTCTTCAGCCCGATCAGATTAGCTAGCTTGTCACAAATGAAAGATAACAAACAACCCTTAATGAACATCCCACATCCACAATAAACTCGTAGGTACCTCTTTAGCCCGATCAAGATTAGCTAGCTTGTCACGAATGAAAGATAACAAATCACTAATAAAAAACAAAATTATGTTAAAATATGAAGAACCAAAATACAAAATTATTTTTATTAAAACTCGGCAAAAAAAAAATTTATCCCTATGACGAAGCGGGCTAATGGCTTGTTCAAGTATATATCATGTTCATTTGCACTCCAATAACTTTTGTTTTTTCTTGATATAATTTGATTTAGATATTTATGTCGGGATAAACACAATTATAAAAGTGAATCTAATCCATGATTTTATTTGAAATTAAGTTAAGGAGTGCATATCAACCTAAAACATGCTATTATATTAATTTTAAACTATATTATTATTTAAAATAAAACAAATTAGATTGGTATTTATTTTCAATCATGGTGGAATGGGCCTTGTTTTTGTTGTTTTGGGATTAGACGAGTTTTTTAAACGGGTCAAAAATTGGAGCGGGCCGATAGGCAATTTATAAACGGGCAAAATAATATATATGCTGGTAATCTTGCAGCGATCACGGGCCCACAGATACACAATCACCACCTTATTATAATTATATCATAGCATACTCAATTAAAAATATACTAATTATGTAGATTAGTGATGACTAATTAATATATACTAATTAGTTGCCGGCTCCAATCCAACTAGGTCATCTCTAGAGTTTAATGGCCAGTGGTGGCAGCACTTGGGGCATCTGTCTTTTGCTATATAGAGCCGCCTCTCCCCTTTCAAACACCCCAAAAGCCATCATCAACACCTCTTCAAGTCATATCAACACCTCCACTTCTCCAGAACATCGTACTCTCCGCCTCATTTGAAGAAACCTCACCGCCCCACCAAAGTAAGCTCTTTTTTCTATCTAGTGCTAGGTTATTTTTCAGTGTTTTGAATCACTTTGAATCTTATGTTGTCTTGCTTGCTTTTCTCTCTCTCTCTTTTATGTGATGTAGTTCTTGATTCTTTGGAATTCGTGGGTGTGTGTGTGTAATGCCTGTGTCTTTCAGAAAGTGGGGACTTCGGTCCTCTCCTATATCTTGTTTTGGTCGACAATAACAAAACAAGCTTCAATCTGTAATTAATTCGTGGTTCTTGTTTTTCGTTTTGCTATTTCTCTCTCATACCAAGAATGAGCAGCTGATCTTGGTTTTAACTTCCTTTATGCTATCTTTTATAAGATGGAGCCTCGAGTGAAGAGCAGAGAGCCATTAGCTTGCTCTTCTCATAGTGCTCCAAACATCAAATGCCTTCTAATTGTAGGAATGGATTATTTGGTTCCATTTTGTTGTGATATAAGTGAGGCATACACTGCTACTCTGTTGGATTTAAATATGATGTGATCCTATTCTCGAAGGTGTTTAAGAATCCACAGGCTAGGAGCAGGAACCTTATTTTGGATTGGTCTTAGGATTTCCTTGCTCAATTCCTTGGAATTGTGATCAATGCTGACCTGCCTATCAAGAATGACGCAGCTTCCTTAGCATGTCTGATTCGTTGCATTTTTGTGCTTCATTTTGTTGTGGTGCTATACAAATATAAAAACCTATAATGAGATGGCTGCTGTGTAACACTGCCAATGAATGGTTCAACAATGGTCTTTATAAAGTGGAAATCGGTCCCTCGTCCTACAATATATTTCTTGCAGTAGGTTGACAAAAACTAGTGCTTTCAAATTCCATGCAAAAAGAATGGGACCATTCAATTCTTACAAGTATCAAAGCAACTTGTTAACTAGCTGACAATTTCAATTTTGTGTTCCGGTGTTAGGATGACAACAGTGAACGCCCCCTTCCAAAGCTTGCTCAAAACTGCACCCCAAAATCAGTTTACCAGCGCCATAGTCAAGATCCCATCCTCGCTGGGATCAGTAAAGAGAGTCTCTAAGTCATTTGGCTTGAAATGCTCCCCCAGTTACAAAGCATCAATGGCAGTGTACAAGGTTAAGTTGATCACACCAGAAGGCGAAGAGCATGAATTTGAAGCTCCAGATGACGTGTACATCCTAGATGCCGCGGAGAATGCAGGAGTTGACCTGCCTTATTCTTGCAGGGCTGGGGCTTGTTCAACCTGTGCCGGGAAGTTAGCATCAGGATCTGTTGACCAGTCTGATGGTTCATTCCTCGATGAGAATCAAATGGGGGAGGGCTATCTTCTAACTTGCATTTCCTATCCAACTTCTGACTGTGTGATTCACACTCACAAGGAAGGTGATCTTTACTGAGGGTTTTTGCAGTCAGAAATCGGAATTTAAAATGTAGTTCTGTGATAGTTATGAATCATTGATATCATTGTAATGGCTGTCATAGACATTTCTTTCTGAAGGGACTTCGTTGTGTAATTCCATTATGGTTTCTTCTACGCGGTGCTGTATTAAATAAATAGATGCTGCAATTGATTTCTGATTTTTTCAAGGATAAGCTAAATCAAACTCACTCTTAAGTTGAAAATTGCAAGCATGTCTGCAAAGAAATTCAGAAGGTGGCAGCTACAAGGCCAGAAAACCAACAGAGACCAGCATTTTAATATCAGGGTTTCCGTGAAATAAAGAAAGGGGCATGGCCACTTCCAAAACATAAAACGTTTGGATGGGTTTTCTTTATGCCCTTGAGAGTTTCCACGGATAAAAAGGTGGTTTCCACGGTCGACTTCTATTCATGTTATCATAAGCCTGGCCTAGGACATTCAGGAGATATAAAGAAATTGAATAGATTTTAAAGGGTCAGATAAGATTTTAAGCTGCAAAATCAAATTATTCTCCTGCCACTTTTCATCAACAAACAAGAACACATTTTTAAGGGGTGTTTGATGGTTTAACTGAAGGATTCATGTTTGTTAACCTCGAAACGGGAAACAACAAGCATACTGGGAATGAACGAAGAAGACGAGAAGAAATGAGCAAGACATTATCGTCTCACATCTTGTCCTCACAACTACAGAGAGTAGATGATCCACCATGGCGCCAAAGGTTGCAAGTCCACCAACACTCCTTGATTTTGATTTGAGAAACCAGTGTTTTCGTATCCTTGGGGAGGAACACTGCTGACTAACAATTTTGTTGTGCTCGTTGTTTACCTATCCCACATCGGACAGTAATGGAAACAAAAGTGTAGACGTGGAGTATAAATAAAGAAGCTCGAAGCTAGACAAATCATACCTTTCTCAGCCTTCTGGCTAAGATCAGGTGTAGTGTCTGTTCTTTTCTTATCGGTTTAATATCTGATATGTCGCTTTTGAGTTGCACTGCTGCATTGGCCTGGCGCACCTATCAATTCGAGTTTCAATGTTGTCGTCAGTTTTAATTAACTCCCTCCCTCTTTGTGGACTTATAATTTCGAGGTATTTCAGTTTTGATCTTTAACGGTGGTACGAAATTCACAGGCCGGCCCTTGTCCCCTCCATTCTGCTGGGAAAAACTCTGGAGGCGGATCTATCCTTGTCGAAGGGTGATGATTCTTAGTCTCTGATAGCTACAAACCAGGTATGAATTTTTGGAGATGGTGGTCTTGTGGCTAATTCTGATTGCTACATGATTAAGTGAAAGAATTTTATAGAATTAAGTGCTCGACAGAATGCCCATTTGGAGTGGGTGGAAAAATGAATAATTTTGTAGAATATACTCTGCTTCCTTACAAAACTCGAGTTCAAACTGTAGCTTCAGTCATACATTAGAAGGAGACTGCAGAAAAATATGGTATTTGTGGAATTTAATTGTCCATGCTAATTTTGTTTTTGTTGAAATTTTAACCATATGGTTCCATGTTCACAAATTAATGAAAACCAGAGGCCTTCACAAATGGATTAATGTTATTTTTAACAAGATTGCAGCAAGTTTAATGGGAAATAAAACTAGTGTCGATAATTAATAAATGTCTGGTTTTGCTTTATTAACAATATTATTTTTAAGTACAATTTTAACTACTTTGAATATTTTTCTTTTAAAAAAACAGCTGCTTTAACTATATTTTTAGCCGCACATTTTATTAAAATTGTATGCTAAAAATGTATTTTTAAAAACTTATATTTTTAAACTACAACTATACCAAAACACTTGGAAATATAAAGAATCTGTTCATTTTAATGCATGAAATTAATGAAAGAAATGCAATCTTGAATTTATTAAAATCAGAAAAATAATGTCGATTGATTAGAGAGTTGATTCGTTCGAGGATGCCCAATAAACAACTGGAGGTGTGCCGGTGGAGTTCTCTTGACAGGAAACTCAGATCACAACGAAAAAAGAAACAGGGTGGAGTTTGCCAGGTTGAAAAAAACAAAAACCAAGATGGACAAGAATCTTGAAGAAATGGACGAGGCTGCCTGCCTCGGAGTTAGTAAGGAAAGATTATGGGCTTCAAAAAGACCAAAAGCACATATTCGAAGGACCACTTAATTTGAGCCTTTGCGTTTCGGCCGCAACGTGATTTCTAGCATCCCCCTGTCATTTTCAGACATCGAGCAAGAGACAGAACTGCGAGAGGCACCGCCACCTTTTCTGCTTCTACAGATTGAAAGAATTTTGTAGATGAATCCGTCCTCCTTGGGCTGTTCGAGAAACACATCTATTCAAAGTTACAATTATCTACGCGAACACTCGATTGCTAGCTGCAATCATGTTTCGTTGAAACCCTGTGTGAGTGAATCGTGATTAGGTCTTTGATTTCACACTTGCTAGTGAAGCAAAATAACTCAGCACCTTTTTTCAAGAAGCTTGCATCACAAGCAAGGTTTGGCCCTTGAATTATCATATTGCTGCTTGCCTCTTCGCGCCTTCAATCCGCCATCAGTTGAAAATAATAAAAAAAGATGATGATTTGTCTATGTTGTGTTCTTTTCATGCTTCATGACAAAATAAATATTCAGTGTATATTTAAAATAAATTTATATAAAATTCAAATCAACATGCACATGATCATCATCATATCATCATCATGCTCAAATGTAATGATCATCTTCAACTTTTCCTCTTTTCAATTATTGCCCTTCAAGATTAAGCTTTCCGTGAACATTTCACAAAAGTGTAGAATTTTCAAGTATAGTCTTGTGTGCCATAGAAAATGCCCACTCCTATCTTTTCAAGTATTTTCCTTTTTAAAAATTCTTACAGGCACTGCGTTATTGGCGGACAACATCAGCCATCAAATGATGTCTTGAGAAGAACAGGTTTCAGGAAGCTGGTACTTGTACAAGTGTTGCTGCTGTTATTATCGTTACTCTATTTTTAAGATAAAGAATCATAATTAAAGTGCTGGTAATTTAAACTTATTGTTTTTTCTATGCCATCAAAGTTAAGAAAACCTCGCATTATCGCGGATGGTATCGTTATTGCGAGTATCAAGAGACACCAGCTGGGTTAGCTATCTTTCATTCTTTCCTAAGCTGAGAAAACGCGCGTGCATAATGAATGCCCCGATCGAGTTTGCCGTATGCTTCTTGTACGGCTTGCCCCATGCCTCCCTTTCTTTTTCTTTTCTGGGCCGGGATGTCCATGTCCGGAGTAGTTTATGGTCCTCTGAACATTATATAAATTCAATAAATATGTAAAATATCATGGGGGTGATAGATATACCATGCAAGGATAGGTCCAGAGGATATAAGAGGAGGAACCCTCCATCCTCGCTTCTACTAGAACTTGAACTATCTTCGAATGAAAAAGGGTGCACCTCTACAACCACCGAGCCACAACCTTACTGGTTCATGTCTCCCTTTCTTAAAATTACTTGCACCTTCTTTTAATTTTCTATATTTTAACGTAAGGTTTTTATTTTATTCGAATCAATGGAAAATATGCAATCCCACTAGTCAATGACATGCTTATAAGTATGATAAGCTTTCTATTATAGATCAAAAGCAAAATTAAACTCCATGTGTTTGACTCTAAACTCGAAACAGGTTTCTGGACCGTTTTATTTGACCAAATAAAATACGGTAGAGGGCTATCAATGATTCACACGTATAGTTTATGTCAATTTCGCTGCTGCCCATTGGTGTTAAATTAAAAAAAAAAAAACAATTTGACATCATTAAATATAACTTTTGATTTTATTAATCGAAGAAAAAACAGACACGAATGCGGCGAGGAGCCCGCATGATGGACGGTAGCTAACACGAGCACTTCACCACCTAAGATACGCGTCAGCACCTGCATTATTTAATAATTAACTGGAAAACCATATATTTACCCACCACCACCAACTCTACACGGCCATCATCCTAATTAAGTCCTAACTGTCATCACATCACCAACGTCATCTGTAGAAGAGAAGAGAACACTCAAGCATCAAGCTATTTAACAAGACAAATACTGAGCTTTATTCGTCTATTCTTTGATTAATTAAAAAAAACTTTTCATCAATTTCGTCCTCAGATTTCCTCTCTCTGTTTCGTGGGCCGTCGCTTGCTGATTTGGACCTTTTCCTCTTTTCCTTGTTGTTAATGAGAATTGTCAAGCACGCGCTCTAATTGGACCCGAGTCGCTGGCTGTAGCTAGCAACCTGTCGATAAGAATCTCTTTCATCTCTTTATCGTCGTGCTCTATTTATTTTATTTTAAAATAATAACAAAATACAAATTATATTTATTTATTCTGCTCATTTCTTAATTGATGACTCTTATCTTGAAGCTTTCTATTTAAAAAATCGTGATCCCGGCATTCATGCACGAGCACCAAACAAAACTCATCACATGAAGCTTATTCTAGATTATCTAAATATTAAAAATAAATAAACAAAAATATATTATTGTTTACAAAAAAAAACTATATAGATTATATATAATTAGCATCACAATATGTACGCGTTTTTGTCAAATTTCGTCCGCATGAGGTACGCGAAAGAGCTCCTGAAGGTCAATTTCAACTCCTATGATTGAGACACGTGTACGCATGAGGTACGGATAACTTGGTCTCAATTTTAAGATATTGATAGAAATGCAACTCAATTTGACAAAAACTACGAATAACAACTCTTTTTATGAAAACGTTTTCAACGAAATTTATATGAAAATTCAACCTGTATCGATTAATTATAAATACATGATTAGTATTTTTAGATATTTTGATTGACTTATATTAAAAGTATTTTTTTAAATAAAAAAATATTTTAGTATAATTTTAAACAAAATATAATTTAAAAAACAACCGTAACAGTAAATATGTGCCGTTAAAATAAACAAACAGAGACCCGGCTGGTTTTTAGACGTACTTTGGACGTGGCTAGATTACTACAAAACATAAATAAGCATAGTTATCAGAACAATATAAACCGCCATGCCATGCCGGCTTGAATTGTGTTCTTACGAAAGTCAAGAAATAGATTATGATTTATAATGCTATCAGAATGAGACGAGAGAACATTAACCGCCCCATCAACCACATCATGAATCCACGAGCTGTAATTCTCTTGATAGGTGGTGCGGTGCAATCCAAGAGCAGAATCGAATGATGATGTTTTTGCAATAGTCTGTAAAAGGTGACTAGACCAAGATGGAGACAACTCTGTAATTACAGGAAAAAAAAAACCCTTACGTTTAATAAATCAAGTGGACCTTTTAAAATAAATCCGCAGAAGAACTGATTTCACATTTCCAAACAAAAGGGCAGTGAAAATTTGCTAGTAACAGTCTTCGCCATCTCTAATGCTCTATAAATAGCGTAGCTCTTTCTGTTTGCTATGCTGCTTTGTGAGTTGGTAAACAGAAAAGTCTCAAACGTCTGTTTAAACTTTAAACCAACATCAGATCAGTCATGGCGGCCTACTCTGTCCGTCCTCGTCTTCTTTTCTTGCTTCTCGCTCTTTCAGGTTAGTTCTTTCTTGTTTTGACTACCTGTCGCATGCATTGTTCTGTCTGTTTGTTTTCCAGGAAAGTGCCAGGAAAGAAAATGGAAGCTTAAGCTGCTGGCTTAATTGGGTTCCCTTCTTTATTGCTGTGTGCTGTATATTACCGCCAATATTCAAAAAAACCGGTCCCTTTTGCATTTATATTTTGCAAGTCTATGATGAATTTAGTGGGATTTACTTGATTTTGTGTTTCTTTGCTTCCTTGATGGCTTTCCTTTTATGAATTTGGAATTGGGATTTTCATCTAACTGAAGCTTGCTGGGAAGAGTTATGAACTGGGAAGGATCCTGCTACATGCTGAACATTCGTAGTGGCATTTAAAGCCAGTAAATTTTATTCTTATTCGATTTCCAGACTCAAAAAGTTTTCTTTTTATGTCACTTTGCAGAGGTTTTTTTAATATATATATATATATATATATATATATATATATATATATATATATTGTCAATTCTTGGAGCAGAGTTTTTTTTTTTTCTCCTCTTCATGTGGGCATCTTGATTATATTTACCTCACTATAGTTTTGCACGCGTATTTTAATTTTGAATCCTGACTCGAAGAGGCTAATCCTCAGATTTTCTGCACTTTTGAATTGTGTGCTGTGATGCTTTATGATTCTTGTTCCTTTGTTCTTTGGTGTTGCTATCATGGTTTAGTTTCTTCAACTTAAAACTCTGTTTTTCGGATTCAGCTGTCCGAGTTCTTGGTGCTGGGCTTGGAATTAACTATGGACAGCTTGCCGATAACATCCCAACTCCATCGCGTGTTTCTGTGATGCTTCAATCCCTTAACGTCAGCAGGTTAAAACTCTATGATGCCAATCCGAAAGTCCTGCTTGCCTTCTCCAATTCAAATGTTGAATTCATTGTTGGAATCGGGAATGAGTACCTCCAAGACATGGCTGATCAAGTCAAAGCTAAGAGTTGGGTCCAGCAGAATCTTCAACCCTACCTAGCTCAAACAAAAATCACCTGCATCTCTGTCGGAAACGAGGTGTTCATGAGCAATGATACCCAGCTATGGTCAAATCTCCTTCCTGCAATGAAGATGCTGTATAAAACTCTAGTCGATCTTGGATTAGATAAACAAGTGATTGTCACTACTGCACATCCTTACACTATCATAGGAAACTCCTTCCCTCCTTCATCCGGGACTTTTCGGCAGGATATTATCGAATACATGCATGCGATCTTGGATTTTCATTCTCAAACCAAGTCACCATTCCTTATCAATGCATATCCCTTCTTTGCATACAAGGATGATCCAAAGCAAATACCTCTAGAATATGTCCTTTTCCAGCCTAACCAAGGGACGACAGATCCAAACACAAATCTGCATTATGATAATATGCTGTATGCTCAAGTAGATGCCGTGTACTCTGCGATTAAAGCAGTGGGGTATACAGATATTGAAGTTAAGATTTCAGAGACAGGCTGGCCATCTAAGGGGGATCCTAGCGAGGTTGGATCTACAGTTCAGAACGCAGAGCTATATCATAGTAATCTGCTGAAGAGAATTCAGAAGAAGGAAGGCACACCGGCAAAGCCATCCGTGCCGATTGACATATATGTTTTTGCACTGTTTAACGAGAATTTAAAGACCGGCCCGACATCTGAGAGGAACTATGGACTCTTTTATCCTGACGGCACTCCAGTTTACAACATCGGATTGCAGGGCACTGTTCCTGGAGTGCAGGACAATGTTCCTGGAGTAATTTATTCTTCAGCGTCCAATACAAAGGTAACTCATATTCTATCTCTCATCATCGCTACGTTTTGGTTTAAATATAATCAACATTGAATCTAATTTCATATATTGCATTTCGAATGATCCTGCAGGCACCGTCTACCTTCTTCAGCTTGGTGATATTGGTTATAGCATACTTAATCCATGCTTAGATTACCCGAATTTCAGTAAACGAGGGAGAGATAAACGACAACGTCTAACAATACAAATAGCATAGCCGCAGGCAGATTTTTTCTAGGTGAGATACTGAGTTCATTTTAATCGAAACAGTGACCATGTTAAGCTCTGAATTGTTCGTTCCAAAATGCGAATTCAACTAAAGTTGGCCTGCTCTCTACCTGCCCTGGTTAGGTTCAGGTGTAATTGGCTGACTTTTGATACCGTTTGGTACTCATGTATATGGTTTTGCCTTTGAATAATCTGCAAATAATATGGTTGAGATTTCAGAATCATCTAAGCGACTTTTAATGCCGTTTGGTATTCATGAATGCGAATCTTCCCCTGAGCAAAATTCTTGCTTTCTTCAACTACACGAAGTCCAAACTTGCTTCTATCAGGAAAAGAACCTGCTAGGGTCCGGCGGCTTTCAGCAGCAGTTTTTCATCGTTTATTTTTTAAGAATGCTCCAAAATGAATATCGCCTCACCTTTTGTTTTTCTTTGACTTTGAGCCCTATCTCTAAAGACGGCTACCTATATGTATACACCTTTATTATCTCCATCGTAAAAGAGAATATATTGCGTCAGCCATGGTTGTATCCTTCTCCCATGTCCATTTCAAGTTAACACCAGCAGGCCCACCATTGCTGTCGGCTTAGCTTTTTTATATTTCATGAATACCAACCGATGGTCTGGTCCAAAGTTTTTCTAGCATCATAATTTTAGTAGCTTCCAACATGTCCTCGTCAGCTCCAGAGAGGTATATAAGAATTGAAGTCCAAGTTACTATCTCTGCTCGATACTTTTATTTTGGAGATTAAAGCCAAGAACAAATGACTCTTCAGGGTTTTTCACAGCAGTTTCTATTCCACTGGCTTCGCGTGAAAGATTAACATTAAACCCTAAGACTCGTTAACCCTTTTGTTGAGTGAAAATTATGATTCATATTCAACATGTAACATCAATTGAGAGTGTGATATAGTGGGCCGGTGGCTTTCAGCATCACGGGCAGCCAGCTTTCACACAGATACTTGTTGCTGCATCAGCAATGGCCCAGGCAAGGATAAGATTTACAAATACGCGATTCCACTTGGCCATTCAATAGAGTGACTGGCTAACTACTACCATGATTGTTCGATCCAATATTTATTCAGCTGCCTTTACATGACCTAAAAAGCTGCTACATCAATCTCTCTGCCGTCCCAAATCCCAGGGGACCAAGAAATGCAAGCGGTTGCAGACACGCATTTGTTACATCTTGTCTGGCCTTAGAGATCATGTACTGTTAAATTATGGAAAGAAATATTGAATTATCTTGACAAGGACGTATACTTAATGACAGTCAAACTTCTGGTATTATGTATTGTTCAAACACTTGGCTGATACAATATGTTTATGCAGGGGGAGAGAATGGCAGCAGGGGTCTTGTTCCTATCTCAAACAGATGCTGCTCTAGTCTAGCTATACAAGTTTCTTTCTGTACTCTCATTGAAAAAATGACATCAATCACTAACTTATCAGGATGTCGTGTCCTTGATTGCTAGTTCTTCTGTAGATTTGAATTGCAGAAATATAGGCAGAGTTCTTGCTTGTCAAAAAGAAGAAGCTAGGTAGAGTTGCTAAAATCAAATCCCTGTTCAGATGTATAATAAGGAAGAACATTGTGAAGATTTCAACCAGTCTTATTGCTTTATTTTTTATGCCACAGATTAATTATGAATAATATTCTTGTGTTTATCCTAGTCATAAAATTCCATTTAATTTGATGAGAAAATTCACTAACCTGGACGATATATTTAAGTTTTTTTTTCTTACTGAGATGATTTTGTTTTGAATTTAAAAAAATTAAAATGTTATAATTTTATTTTAAAAAATCAAATCCACCTTTCATATTCCTGGCCCAAGTGTGTGTGTGTGTGTATTTATTGTAATGAAATTTCAGCCCAAAGTGAGAATCGAAAAAAGAAGAGGAGGTCTCAGAACACTTATTAAGGAATACTATGAAAGAAAAGTGACGAATTTCAACTACTAGAATCAATAAGGCTAAATGGTTTTTTTTCACCCCTTCTTCTCCATCTCCATGTAAGTCTTTGTATTTACATATATTTGAAACAAAAAAAAACCCTGGAAATTTCAAGAACAAGTAAATTTATATGAAGTAAATTGGTTTTTTATTTATTGGCAGTAGTTTAATTGGGTGGCCAAAAACCAGAAGGTGTGTTGTATAGTAGCTACTAGTTTGATTGCCTGTACTTTGTTGCGGGCGAAGTAAATAGAAATTATCAAATTATTCCGAGTAAAAAAAACAAAAAAATATTAATAAAAGAGTAAACAAGATAAACAATTAAATTATTATTATCATTATTATTAACTAAAAAAATTAACATAAGAGTAAACAAGAAAAATAATTAAATCATCATCATCATCATGTTAATAATGAAAGAAACAAAAACAAAACCCATTAAAAACTAAAAAAAAAAATCCTAATTTTTTTAACAAAAGATCAAACAAAACAATAAAATAAAAATAAAAATTATTATGTGAAAAATATTCAAGAGCAAAGGTAGAAAAAAAACAAAAATATCAATTTTCAAATGATTATAAACACAAAATAAAATTAAAAACCAAAGCTAAGGGCACATTTATATATACATGGAAAAAAATAGAGACTATTCTAGAAATATTAAAAAAATATAGGGATTAAAATAAAAAATTAAAAGTATAAGGGCCGAAATCAAAATTAAATATATTATCAATTTGAATCAAAAGACAAAATTGAAAAAATAACAACTTCCGTACCGAATATATTAAGGTATTTAAACTCAAACTGGAAAGTAAAAGAAGGATGACCGAAGTGAAACATTATCATTTAATTAATTTTAATTGAAATACTTAATTGAACTAAATCAAAATTTATATAAAAAAAATTAGGAACATATATAAAATTAAAAATCCAGTACCGAAATAAAAATTCAACAAACTAGGGGCGTACACGCAAAGCAAATGTGCAGTCCACAATGTTTACATGTACATACTACAGGAAATATATAGCCTTTTTGACAAATCATGCCCCTCCCTTTAGACTTATAAACCAAAAATGTTGTAATTATTATTTTATTTTTTCATGAAGAATCAAATTTTGTCCTTTCTTCTACTTTCAAATGTTCATATGGCAAAGCACTCACTTTCGGCTAATATTCACACACACACAGATTTTGACTGGATTCGGATTTATAATAATGTATTGTGTATTATTTAATGTCACCTTTGCATGTGATTCAACGCAGTTTAATAAATAAATAAATAAAAAGTGAAATTGCCTAAAGTTCTTGATTTCCCATATAGAGAGAGGACTTCACTTGTCAAAAAAATAAATAAAAATTTATCAATTATATTTCTTTATTTGAACTTGAAATTATGTATAAAGAGTAATTTTGGGAATTTAAAGTTTCATTGATAACCAATGTTCTAGATTTTGAAGAGGAGGTATATATTGATTTGATTTAGTACCCGTTTGACAACGCGATCCAACCCGCGTTTCAAACCATAAGCAAAAATGTAATGTTTGGTAAAGAAAAAAGCATGTTAAATTGGCATGGAACCCACCACAAAAACCGATCGAAACTGCTTATTTTCAGAAGCAGGAAAATCATGCTTTTACTGCAATGCAAACCTATGATCTCAGCATTAGCTTTTTTGAAGAAGCAGGATTATTAATGCATGCAACTTATTAGCTTTTAAACGCATTTTATTGATGCATGCAGCTCTGCATTGTGTTTTCTCCTTTGAAACACCAAGCTGAAGACACCACTAGAAGGAGACCACGACGACAACCACTGAAATCGATCGAAGGCATACCAGGCACACCACCGACGGGCTTTCTCTCCACGGCGGCACCTTCCAACGCTGCCACCGGCCACCATTTTTGACGCCGCCACCACAGTAAGAACCACCTCGGTCTCCTCTATATATTGACATCGATCGTTGAAGCTCTCGTCGTGGTCAGTCGGACACTACTGTGCACCCGAATCAATTCACGTGCACAATAATGTTGTACTGTCCACATGAAGAAAACGTGAACAATGCAACACATCATTTCAAAACTTATTTTAAACCGCAACTAAAATATTTTTTACGAAATTATTTTGCATGTCGAACACACATTTAGTAGATACTGTTCAGTGATTTTATCCAAGTATAATTAATATAAAAAGGAAAAGAAAAAGGGTGTAAAACAGTTTGCTTTCTCAAAGGTCACGCCTTTCGCAGACTCCCAAGTTCCCATCTTATCTCAGAAAATTTCTGCACTTTTTCATATCTTGCAGTTGCCCGTTAGAAAGAATTGGATCACTACGTGACTGCAATGTGCATCACTTCTGGTCACTAAAATTAATACCATTTTGAGAAGAGGCGGAGGGGAGGGTTGAGAAGGGGCGGAGGGGAGGTGTCGCCGTTTTCTTGGCTGGGCTACTTTTGTTTCTTGAGGTAAAATCGCAGCATGACCCAGTTGGTGTGAGATCACTTAAATTTCTGTCTTTTTTGAAACTCCAGAGGCTTGAAGCTTGCCATTCTGAGAAACCTCCGAAAAGTAAGGTTGTCCTGAGGCTTCACAGCATTGCTCAAATTTGAATGAATGCCACAGCTGATGATTGTACAGCCTAGATAGTCATCATCTGGCGGGTGTATTTACAGGGGCGCAATTCTCAGAATAGAGCACAGGCAGAGACAAATATCAAATTTCTGCTCTTATTTCTCAATATATTGAAACGTAGCTTAATTTGCATGAAAATCATCACACGCTTGTCACCTCTCATTGTACAAGTTCTTCCCTAAAATAAAATAAAAAATGCAAATAAAAGATCTCTTGCATATGAAATGCCAACACACAGAAAATAAATAGATAAATAAATAAATGCATACAAGAACACTATCTCAGTCTAATATCATAAAATGAAAAGATTGATGATCAGTCATACGATACAAGAAATGGAATGATCATGGACATGAATTCATCATAATTAAACGCCGATGTGCCAGTGTGACGCTTATCCTTCTCCTTAAATTTCTCAGTCAATCCCTGAAATCACAACGGATTCACAAGGTCGCTTTAGGAACACAAACACAGAATCAAAGGAGTAAAGTAACAAGAGATTAAATTTCTAGGGTCATTGTCTTACCTTCAACATCATGCCGCACCTGCGAGTCAAGCACGATAAAATGAAGAAGTTTAGTCAGATTAGAAGTGAAAGTACCCTGTAAATGCATACAAGAGCATCAGCGTGAAAAAAACTTACTCAACAAAACTGTCGAAATTGAGTTCAATTCTTCTGCCACTTCCATCATCGTACTTGGATATCAGAACTTGAAGAACCGAAGATGGAATAGCAAACCCAAGGCTATAAAGAGCATCCCTCAGTTCAAACAAATCAATTTTCCCACTCCTGTCTTTATCATATCTCTCAAATATGCCCTGCAAGAAAAAAATTGAAGTTCTCTTTCAATTCCTAAGGAGCATGTCATTTAATAATAGCATAAGAAAATAGTGCCGAAAAATCAAAAGCCACTTGATGACAAGTATATGGTTTGCCAAGCATTCAAACTACTCAAATGGTGTATTACGGTGAGCCTAGAACTGGGTTGCATTGACAAACTAATCCGATCCCTCTGCAATATAAAATATGCTCCTCTCTCATCAGTGAAAACCTTAAAATTTTGTGCCAAATGTTCATCAGCTACACGAGAAAGACCACTCACTAAGTCATTCCAAATTTATTTATTGAGAATTTTGGTGTAAACCTTTCGTCTTAAAAAAACAATATCCCATCATCCATTCTATGGAAAGCTGCTAGCTTTATAAGTGATTTGCCATATCAGAAGCAAAAGGCTTTAGTAATAGATGTTGTGAAAGAGTTCCAAACAGTGTTATTTGTCAATTGTTTTGCTTCTGCAGTAATTCATAACAATTAAGACAAACATATGCTTTTTAGATGAAAGAGGATCAGAACAGATATGCGAAGAGAGGCCACTATCAAATGATGCATCCAGCTAAATCAGCAGAGTTTCACAAAAGATTTTCCTGCAAATCCAAAACAGCTATCCTCCTCCATGTTTAATATTCCTCCGTGTTTAATCTTTCCTCCGTGTTAAGAGAATGAAGAGGCATGGAATGCTTTAAATGCCTCACATCCTTAAAGGCACTATGCAAGAAGGATGTACAACTCAAGAGAAACAAGAAGAGACAGCTCACCCTCCATTGACCGAGACAACTCCATAAAGCAGCAAATTCTTTGGGTCCTGTATTAGGAAAGTTTGGGCAAATGAATACATGCATGATACCAACGAAGTTTAAAAAAGTAAAAGACATCATTGCAGATGAAAAGAATCAAAGCATTCCCCCGCTGCCCGATTTTAACTGGGCCACGAAATTAATCAAAGAGAACCAAATCCAATTTTATTTAGACGTCAAAATCATTGACATACAACAATTAAGCCTAAATATTTCTTCAATATTGAAGCAAGCAACAATCCAAGATCCAATTTTTCTAGTACACAACATGGCAAAATATTCAGCCACGGGTCATGAATTAAACCAATAAATCCAGTTCGAAAAATGAAAGTTGAAATCTATGACAAGAAATTAACATCCAATGGACCCAGATACTAATAAGCTCTCAAAATGTCTTACTAAATCAAGAAGAATCCATAACATCAGCTAAAGCCAAACCCCAACAAGAGAAAGGAAATAGAGACTAACCACATCGTAGAGAATCATTAGGATTCTTGAAGAGAAACATGAGCAACCTAACAGTCCTAATATTAAACCTTTGGTAACCAGAAGAAATAGCTTGTTGCAACTCATTTTCATCAATAAATCCACTCCTATCTCTATCAACCATCTCAAAGCTCCTAATAATATCCGGAGATGTCCCTGGTGGAAAACCTGAGTGCCCATATGAAGAAACACCACCGCTTCCCTGTCCAAAATAAGGCTGCTGCTGCTGGCTGTAGTTACTTTGATGAGAAGTACTGCCTGTCTGACCTCGTTGATCATAAGACTCTGGTAGAGATGGAGAAGAGGGTGCATGAGACGATGATGATCGTTTTTTTCTAGAGAAAAAAGACATGGTTCTTGAATCAAGAAATGCTTGAAAAACAAACAAGAAAGGGAGGTACTTTTGTATTTGGCAGATTGCCGAAGAGAGATTTTTTATAGGCTGCTATGCTTGTTGGCCTTACTTATAAGACTTTGTTTCCTGGCTTTGCTCACGCTTGAGAAAGCAATCCAAGTCTAACGTGACCAAAATCCTGGAAGTTGATTAGTCGTCAACGACAACGTGTTTAATTCTTAAAAAAACAAACGATGGTTTGTGTTATCTTCCACTACGTAAATAAATAAATTCATGCCAATGCTTTTTATTTAAAAATATATTTATTTTATTTTTAAAATTAGATCATCAAAACAATCTAAAATTATAATATGAAATATGATTAATAATTCAATGATAAACATGAATGTTTATATATATATATATATGAATGTTTTAGTGAAATGGTGGCTTAATTATCTCTCTCCGAGCTTGCCGTGTTTGAGCTTGACAGTTGCCAGCATTGGACGATTTCATGGCTTTCCAGCAAATAAAGCCCACGAAAATATAGTCCAAAATTGAAGGTGGGCCAGCTGGACAGATCACCTGAGACAGCCTTATTCATTGCTAATGGCGGGAAAACGAGAGGACCCCTGCCCTGCCCAGGCTGCCCTCCTCCTGGAGATATATAGAGAGGGAAAGGAAATACAGTTGTCCATTTTAGAGGGAGGGAGAGAGATGGAAACGGGGAAAGTAGTGGCAGAAGCAGAGGAGCTTCCAAAGGCTATTGTGCGCCGGGTGGTGAAGGATACTCTTTCCCGCTGCTCCCCTGAAGATTCTGACATTAACATCCACAAAGACGCCCTCCTCGCGTTCTCCGAAAGTGCTCGCATTTTCATCCACTATCTCACTGCCACGTAAGCTATCAACAATCACACGAAACTAATTTAACAATCTACCATTTCATGTACTCAGTTTAGGGATTTTCTTTTTTAATCACGCTAAAAATTCAAACTTTAGGGTTTCCTGGTCTAATTATCTCAATTCCCGTGCTTAGTTAGGTTTCAGTTGTAGTAATGATTTTGGGGTTTTCGGCTTTTTGATCTGTGAACCTGGGTCTTATTAATTACTGTGTGATTAGGGCTAATGACATATTCAAGGAATCAAAGAGGCAAACGATGAATGCCGGTGATGTATTTAAAGCGCTTGAAGATATAGAGTTTCCTGAGTTTGTCGGGCCTCTCAAAGTCTCCCTGAATGGTAAGTATCTGATGACCGGACAAATTCTTCCAATCATGCTTAGTTTCTTATTGTTCAATGAAGAGATGAGTTCAAAAGGGATGCGTTTGTGTTCTAAGGTTGTTAACTTCCAGTGCGTGGATGATAGTTAGGTCGGCGGTGCGAAACAATGCTTAATTGTGCACCTTTATGGCAGTTATAGATCTGGTTTGATCGGTAAGATGATGACCTAGTTGTGCGTCTGAATTATACAATATATAAACTTGGGGCCACCTGACTTCTAAATATTTACAAGAAAAACCTGAATTCTGGGATTTTTATATCTTCAGTTGCTCTTCATGGGTTAGATACTAGGCCATTAATTCTGCCTTTAAGTTCTAGGCTTTAGATTTAATTCTAAAGGTTTGCCATCATATATATTGAATTTAGACCTGCATTTTGGGGTGGTCTTTTATCTGATAAGAGTTTCTTATCAGTTGGCAAGTTTAGAAGATAATGTAAGATAGTTGCGCCGAATATATCTGCCACCGGGGCGTTTCTTACAGTTAGTTCTCTTTCCGAAATAGTACATACTAGGAGCATAACAGCCTCTGTGCCAGCTCATTTAGCTGTGATTACACTGATCAATGTAGAAGCAAAGACATGTAGAACAAAGGAGGATGAAAGCAGCTACCTCATGATACCTAATCAAAATCCATTGTAGGATCATTGTATGATGTCCAATGTTCTATTACACTGCGGAAAGATCAGTATAAAAGGCATGTTTTCACAAATTAATGATGAGGGAGGGTCTTAAAAGTATGACAGAAATATATATCACTGCTGTATCTAGATGGCTGCCAAACCATGCACCTCATGTTATTGATTGTTGTCGTTCAGCTCATGATAGTACTTATCCTTGTTCTTTTAACTTTACAGTATGAATGCACACTTGTCTGTGCACTTGTGGCAATTTCTGTTCTCATTATGTATTGCTTTTGACGGTCATCAAACTTTTAATTTTCATATAAAAGCCAAGGTTATGAACTGAAATCTTTTGTTGAAATGTCTGTGCCAAGTTATTGCATTTGTGTTATGAATGTCATGTCTTGTTGATGATAACTTTCATCAACTAAAGTTTTCTTAAACACCAGCTAACTGAGCTGCACGCCATCTGTTTACTCTGCCAGATTTTCAATAGTCGGGCTTTGCATTTTGTATGCGGAATTTCTGTCATGAAGAATTCATCGGTATTTTTGTGGTCTTGCAGAATTTAAGCGGAAGAATGGTGGAAAGAAGGAAGGATCATCACCGAACAAAGAGGTACAAAAGAAGAGGAAAACTGGAGGTAAAAGCACACCAAATAAAGGGGACACCGGCGAAAAATGATGCCCCGTGCCTTTACGGTATATAGGCTATGTTAAGCTTGAGCGACACATTTCTGATCTTACCATTCGGACAAAACTGGCACGTGCCAGCATCTGCATCCAGTGTTCTGTCATAACCTGAAAGTAATCATGTCATTTGTTTCACTTGCCCCTGTCTGTAGTCTTCTTTCGTATTGGCTCGTTTTCCTTTTTTATCTTTTTGAAAAAGCAGATGGAATATCATGTTACTACTATGCTGGTTATAGAAAAGTGCCTAAACTTACACCTAGAAGAACCGTCGGAGAAAGTATGGCCTTCTGTTCTCATGGGAGAAATGGTCAGTGAAACTTTCACCAGCACAGAACAAATGTAATGAATAATCAATATCTATAGGCGTAAAGGCTCACAAAAATCAGCTCCATTACACTACGATAATAAAACAGGAAGAAAAAAACGCTCATGAGTTTGACTGTGATGAGAAGCACTTTCTTCATCTGTGACTCCAAGCACGCAGAAAAGGCAATTAGTATGGACGAAATCTCTGGCCATGGCCGGTGTCATTACTATGTTTACCCCTGCTGGCGTCATTGCTATGTCTACCCCTGCTTGAGCTGCCACCCATTTTGTTGCCCCGCCCACTTCCACTCCTGCTATCATTTCTTTGATATGAAGCTGGTGAGTGTTGATATGAAGCCGGTGAGTGTAGCTGTACTCCTGGCAGTTGCCTGCAGAGAAAACAATAGAGGCTCTCAGTCCTCGGGAATGTACAATCAATTATGCCATGTTGAGTTCTACAAAACTAATTTATTTGGGCGCCGAAATTTTACTATTGCAGGTGTCAGTGAGATTTATATGAGAGGCCAACTCAAAGGGCAGGTTAAACTCATGATTACAACCTGTAAACATTAATTTGTGCAATGTACAGTGCCAGGGCTTGTGGAGTGAGTACAAAAAGGTTCCGGGATGGGGGTTCCAACGGTGAAATGATTGAATATAACAGATTCATATTGCTAGGCAATAACAGGGTAATACAAAATGAGCAGGGCAAAAATGTGACTACCACTTTGTTTGAACAGATTGATTGCTAATTGCAGCTTTTATTTCTTCACTTTTTTTTTCTTATTTAATGAATGGGTGTTGGAGGGGAAGAGGTGCGAGGTAGAGAACTGAACTTTTTGTTTCTGTTTTCCCTTTCCTTGAACACTACATAAAGGATGAGTTTCATAAGATACCACACCCTCCGTTAATAGAAAAAAATCTAAGAAATCAAAAGGTAAGGGATCTATGATTCAGCTTACAGGACATATCCGAACTGCCCATCAGGTAGAAGCATTGGCATCATTGCCATGCCAGCAGGGGATGGTCCACTTCCATAGATCAGTGGCTGCTGAAAAAAAGAAGGATGACTTCAATATTGGCTGAAAGCTAGAAACTGCAGAATTTAAGTTTTAACAAGGAAAAAACAAATAAAAGAATTGTGCTAGTAGAATCTGTCATCCCAGCATTCTGCAGCTTCTAATGAGGTGTCAACAGCAGAGATTTAATTGCATCTTTTTTATAGCTCATTGATCAAAAGTTTGAAGTTCAAACTCGAATAACAACAAACTAGAGTGGAGGAAAATGAGGAGGTGGGAGGTGAAAATAGCAAGTGCCTGAATTATGCTACATCAATAAGAATCAGCTTCAGTCAGGAGCTTCTCTGCTGAAGCTGGGTACATGGAACATTATGATCTGCAATTGTAAGGCTTATAATAAGAGCCATCCCCTTATAATAACATGGAAACTTAATTTCACCAGAATGAAAAAGAGATCAGTTAACCTCCATGCCTCTGTATCATAAAGCCACGGACAAAGCTTAAAATTTACTAGAAAAGATGCCAGGTATTCCTCTTTCACATTAAGGCTATGTCCAAAATGGTTAATGAGCAAAATATATATAGAAGATAACCATCCAGAACAAGTTGTTCAAAGTAAGATCGCTAAATGTAGAAAGAGTCATGTCTTCTGACCTGTGCAAAGCCTGCTGTAACATATCCTGCTCCAAGAGCACCATAGGCACTCCCCATCATACCATAACCAACACCAGATGGGTAACCTGGTAACAAACCTGTATTCTGCAAGTTTGAGCCTCCAGCAGCCTTCTGCTCGGACTGAGGTTTTGCAAGAGCACACTCCACAAGCTGGCCTAAAAATCACAACAAACCATACCAACATAAATAACTTGGTCAATTGCATTGAGATAAAAATTACATATAAAATGGATAAATCACTGATCACCATCTAGTTCATATTTTTCAGTATCCTTCAGTGCTTTCATCGTACTAGATCTCTCAGCAAAATGCACAAAACCAATTCTATTTTTCTCCTGTCCAGATTTTGCTGGCGGCAAAACCACTTTGGTGATTTTTCCATGTCGTTCAAATAGCTTTTTTAACTGATCTTGGGTTACTGTCTTTGGTAGATTTTTCACATATAGTGCCTTAACCTGTAAGAGAGAAGCTGGAGTGAGACTTGCCAGCTTAAATTCCAAAACACAAGGCATCTCATAGCATAATCAAAGACTACCAGCAAAAAACTAGATCATGAAGATGGCTAATCAATTCAAATGTTTTACAAGACCTGTGAAGAAGCAGAAGAGTCAGCATTTTTAGGGTCAGCCCAGCTCACAGTTGGGGCATTATCACCCAGCTTAAATTTTGGATCCATCATCTTCTGCCTTGAATATTCAGCACAGGCATTATTGTAGTACTCAATAAAAGCATAGCCCCTGTTATTGCTTGAGCTCTTCTCCTGTGATCAATTGTTCTATAACCAATGAGTAAATTGCACGTGCTGCCCATTTTTTTCTTTATAAAAAAGGTGAAGAAAAAAAAAAACACGGCTGAAAGTATCGAAAGGCCAAGTAGAATATTAACTTCACTAACCTTCACCAATTGCACATTGGCAACTCCAGGCCCAACTTCAGCCACAATCTGCTTCAGACCTTCCTCTCCCCAACTTCTAGGAATGTTGCTAAGGAACAATCGATGCTTCGCCTGAGATGTTGAGCATTTGATTTTTTTACCCTGAGTGAGACAGAAATACCAACATATGTAACTGAAGAAGCATACTTAAAAATCTTGGAACAAGCAATAATACAACTACCACAAACAAAGAAAAGTAGGACATTCACCTTGAATTCAGTATTATTCAGCTCACCAATTGCCGTAGAAGCCAAATCAACACTTCTAAAGGTCACAAATGCAAAGCCCCTATTCTCACTGGCATCTTTCTCTCTCATAATCCGAACCTGTGGTCATAAATCTGCCAGTCTTCATCTTCACAAAGATCATATACACAAATGCTTCATGAGTAGAAGTTGAACTTACCTCTGTAACTTCTCCAACAGACTCACAAAAATCCCTCAAGTCCTCCTCAGAAGCATCATTTGGAATGCCACCAATATATACTTCAGAACCATGAGGAGGACGGGCAAGGAGCTCGTCGTGTTTTTTCTTCTCATCCTCATCTTCAACCTTTGTCTCATCACCTGCATTAGCATTACTAGTGTTGTCCTCCTCCTCTTCCTCCACTTCTACTTCCTCCTCCTCTTCTATTATTTCCTCTTCTTCGACTTCTTCTTCCACTATCTCCTCTACTTCTTCATACTCAACCTCTTCATCCATCATTTCCTCGGGATCATAGTCTTCATCAAGATCAACCTTCTCATCATACTCAACTGGCTTTTCAGATTCTGCTTGCTCAGCAGCTGCCGATCCATTTCCCTTTGTACTTGGCATCTTATATATCTAAGTACACAAGCTTGCAATGCAACTGTGAAGAGGGTACAGAGGCCACAAGAATTCATGGGATGTATACACATATTGAAAGGAGGAAATAAAATGAAAGGCCAAAAGGAGTTCAGAGTGGTTGCAACGTGAAAGACCCAGTAAAGGATTTATGATGATAAAATTAGCAGTAGTAACAGAGAAAGGCAAAAGAGATTTCTGAATGACAGTAATGTAGCTTAGGAAGGTAGCGCAACCACTGTCCTGGAATAGAAGTGCAAGATTAAGCATGGAGGGGCTTCATTCCAAAGGTCACATTTAAGAACCTCATAACAGAAATAAGAATTAAAATTTTTATTTTGTAGATAATTGAATAATTTAAGGAGGGAATCATAATGATTTGAGCTAAACCAAGGTGACACATGAAAGTTACACATAAGAGGTCTTCGTGATTCTTTTTCAAAGTCATTCTGATAAAAGTGTGAAGGGCTGGGTGCAACAAAAGGTGATCAAACCACAACATGATCGAATCTCACAAAAAAATATGAGTTCCAGACTAACATACCAGTCTGTGCGCCTTCCTGCAACAATTCAAGGTGACACATCAAACTAAACATACCAATCAGGCTGGACTCATACATAAGTTTTCAATAACCAGCAAACAGTTTCCAAACACAAAAGAATCATCCATACTAAAGTTTAGAAAGATGAAAGATCCCTAGGAACATACACACATTTGTTTTAAAAGATACCTATCAAAAAATCAGATTTCTCAATAAAATTGTAAACAAACAAGATTCTTAAACAATCAGTAACTTGCTCTGCCATTCTAGTTTCCCACCATATAAATTGTGAATCTAAAACTTGCAGGTTTGACATTTATCGAGTCCAGACCCAAAGAATTTCATAAACCACAGGTTGGAGGACAAAAGCAGTTCAAATACATGGCAAGCAACAAACTTTTCAATACATGACCTGACTAGAAACCCAAAACTACCGAATACAGCTACAAAATGAAGCCCCAGAAGGGATGAAGTTAATCAATTACCCGATACAGATCAGACCCTGACCAAGCCTGATAGGGTAAGTTCTCGAAATGCCAGTGTTCTCCAGCTTGGCTAAATCTTAGTCAAAGCTTGGCTCTTAATCTTTTTGGATTTGCTTTCTTCAGATTTTTAATCACAAATCTATAATAATGATGCATTTAGCTAAAAAGTTTATTACATCATTAACTAATTTCTTTGATTTTTCCCCCAAGGATTCGGTTCAAAATAACAGCACGTGCCAGATATGGGATCTTGTTAAGAAAAAAACTTTCAGAGTCACTAAAAAAAGAAATCAACGAACGAAAAAGAAAGAGAGAAAACCAGAAAGTCGAGAAGAAGAGAAATGTAATCAACGTACCGGAGAGGAAAGGATAAGGAGAAGCTTTCTGCCCGCGATAATTGCTGCTCTACAGCTTCAAGCTGGGAGAGAGGGGGAGAGGGAGAGAGAGCTTGAATTGATTTGATAGAAAGACTTTTTCAAAAATTATATTTGTTTCAAAGGGTAGACAAACCCTAAGCATTTCATCGCGAAGCTTGAAAACATTGATTAATGGTATTCTTAAAAAACAAATCAGAGTGGCCTTGTTTTTTTGTACTCGCACACATGCATTTATGTATTAGTTAAGGCATAATTATTAAACTTTTTATTCAAGTTATTTTAAAAACTTTAAGGCTTGATTTAAATGAGTTTCTATTTAAAATGAATTTTTAACTAAGTAAAACATTAATTTGATACAACTCAATTAATCAATTAATATAAAACAAAAACATTAAAACAGGCTAACTAATTTAGGTTTTTATCCAAGTATGTTTCAAAATCAGTATGTTAACTATTTTAATGATTTTTGAAATCATTAATTATATAATTATATATATATAGATTCTTTAGCAACTAAGAGTGCTCTTAAATCTTTTTTTTATTGAACTACACACACACGCCAATTAAATTGTTTTCTCTGCTGCAATCAAATTGATTAAAGGATATTGTGATAATTTAATATTAAAAATATTGTTTTATGCGAGAATCCACGTGTCTTTTTTAACACTCGAAGATCAAATGCTGATTTATAGGACATTGTTTTATGATTTCATCCTCCTTTTTTTTTCTTATCAAATTTAATCATTATTCTTTTTATTGTTTTTTGCAGATTTTTTAATTTGATTTTTCTTAATACCATCATGTAATATTAAATTAATTAGAAAATAAGCTTTTTGATTGAATCAGAGTCTTAAGATTTCAAGAGTTACAAATTTAGAAGATTATTCCAAATTCAAGATCTTAAGAGTTCCGAGTTTAGAAAATTAACCAAATCTTAGGAGATTCATCAAGGGTTGAGTTTGTTTTTCCAATTTATTTTTTATTTATACTGTTGAATTAAGTAACTTTATTAAAATCAATAACCTAAATCTTTTTTCCCCCCAGAAACACTCGTCACCTTAGCATTGAAAAAAAAAAATTAGATCGTCCACGGTGTAATGCTTGTCACTTTATCTAGTATGGTGTTGATATACTTTGACGGTGTTTGCCTGGAAGTGTAATTACAGTTGCAAAGTGTAATTTCTTCTCAAAAACTTCACATCATGTGTCTGTACAAGATCTCAACCAAACGGTTTACAGAAGATCGACTCAAAATAAGACAGGCGGAGTGGAAAACCACCTCTGAACAGAACAGTGCTTTCCTCGCCAACTTATCTTGAGCCACTGGATCAAAGACTAGAGATTATTACTCCCGGAGAAGTATTATGATGCATCTATTGCTTCTCAACGTAATTGAATGAATGATTTGTTCCCCACACAACAGGGGGAAATAATAAAAAGAACGAGCCTTGAAGAAAGCAACTCGCAGTACAGTTTGATTGACCTGTGTTCATATTCTAATCAAGATGCAGGGCAGATCTCCCAAGACTGCGATTTTGAATTACAAAGATGATGGCTTGTTCCGAAGTTTGACGATGGAACTTCCAACTGGTTGAAGCAGGCAAGTCGATAAAAAAAAACAATCTGGTGCTTTGATTCCATGGTGATGCAGAACTTCATAAATTTGATCGGCAAAACAGGTCTGAACTGCGCGTATATTGTATGAACATGTGTTGGCGTGCTTTTTCCTGTGCCTGGTGAATTATGATCAGGTTCCTGTCTGGTCTTCTATTTCATGTATTCCATCACACTTTGGGTAACGTCTTCAAGGAAAGACACAAAACCCATGACACTAGTGAAGCCACTCCCGTCAACATCCTGTTCTTCAATGAGGTAGTTCTCAAAGGCAGAGGCGCCATCCTGCCCTCCCCGGATAAAAATTAATTTTGGAGTGATGCTCCTTTCTTGCTTCAGTTTGTTAATTGTACTCCTCAATAAACCTGATGAGAGGACCTTTTATCTTAGAAAGAGAATCAAGGATATTCTTCGAAGAAATAATGTCTTCTGCATAAAAGCAGATTCCAATGATAAAGCAGCTTACAGTCTTGGGGTGGAGGAAAAGGAAGTGTGGGGTCTGCTGTAGAAGAATAGAACACAATTAGAGTTGTAAATGCATCGAGGAAAAATATTGGGCTACCACTGGTAATCAGCGCAGCACGACTCAAAGAGTGGCGTGGATAAGCTTGTTTATCTGGTGTAGAATATGACATCAGTGCTGGATATATAACACGATGAAGGGAACCTGGTTCCAGTGCACTGCAGTTAAAAAAATTTAAGAGAAGTGAGACTACTAATATTTCATGCAAAAGAAAAGTGGGGTTAATTTTCAAGCAACACGTTTAAAGTTTCAAGGTATAGCCAAATGGATGGCAAAACTCTTCTCTAAAGAGGAGTCCCCAAGTTCACCCACTCCCTCAAAGGCATTGAATGGTCAACAAAGAAAAAGTTGGATTATATGGTGATGTCCACAGTATAAGTAAATTGTGATAAAAAAATATAGAAGTCCAAAGGTTCACCTTATGAATGAAAATAAAATCAACTTTTATAGACACCAAGGATAATACAGTAGAAATTACAAATTAAGTTAAAGACAAATATGAAACACATTCTTCCCAGCCCCGAGACACTGGGAGGGTGAGAGGGCATGTTGAAGCAGACCACCGACGAGTATTTGGACATTATGTTTATCCAGTGAACACAGTTTATCCATGTGCTTCTAAACTCATCAGTAGTTAATAATACTAATTCAACAGCTGAATAGAATCCCCCGCCCCCCAAAAAAAAAAAATCCCCATGCCAAGTTATATATTGCAACTCAAATGTGTGAACATAGTGTACCTGCAAAGGCATTGGAGGTATATCCGGTAGTCAGGATGAACACCTTCTTCATGGAAGCGAAGAAGAGGATTTCGAAGCAAAGCAAAAACTAGGCGAGGCAAAGGCTGCAATTGTGGGCATTGTGAGAATGCAACATCTAACTGCGAAGCTATCGAACCACCATTCTTAAACTGAACGATTTTAGAAACATCATTATACTGGGCAGTGAGGATTATGAGCCAATCATGAAGCAACATCCTGCCCTCCCGGACTCCTTGCTCCAATGATGCTAATATAACCTAGAGTCAACAAAATGCGCAAACAACAGATGCTGAATACATGTACAATCAATTAGCCTAAGGAGCAAAGTCGCTTAAATTAATAGAAGGACAACAGGAAAAATCATACTCGTGCCAGGAACGAGAGACGAGAGAATAAGGGATGGGGAGTGCCCATGTCATGTAAAGAACTGGCTAAGAATTCTTTCAGCAAACAAGCCATAAACAGAAAAGCTACAGCCAGACCTTAGGGTAAGGTAAATCAGGTAAGTGATTAGCATTTCTCTTGCATACTCCCTGTTTATTGTTTGATTATTTTGGTTCATGTTGATCACTATTTTCTTTATTTCATTGCCTGCTATGACTATGACCATGGTACTGACTATCCCAAGGTTCACTAACAGAATCAGATTCTATTGTTTTTTTCTTTTAACAGATTGTTATTATAAGAGGAATAGAGGGATACCTTGTGAACAAGTAGTGACAGAACAGCTTCAGGATCAACACTGTCATAAAGTTCATTCATATTTCTAGCGATACCAAATAGCAAAGTTCTGATTCTTAATCGGCGTTTAAGCATATGCTTGCCTCTGCATAAACATACAGCAAATTACATTAGCCCAGAGAGTGATGGAATGCTAGCAAGAACCTTAAGGTGCATCGACAGTATATTATGCTATACTGGTCTAGTAAGCCTAATTTTTATTTCATTCATCAGCATTCATACCAAAACAAGATATTCAATAACCACGCCAGCTTTGTCATACCTACTAGCAGAAACCAATCTTGAAGCTGAGAGCTCCTCAGGAGGCACCACAACTGTGTATTGAAATGCAATCTGTAGTACAGGTTGTTCTGATGCATACCTGCAGAAATAATGAAGCTATTGACTTTAAAGTGCTTGTAATTTAATTACTGAAAAGAAGCTCAAACATACTCAATACATTTGATGAGTTACAACGAACAAGAAATCAAGAGGGCAAGAGTGAGGTAGATTATATAAAATAAAGAAGCCTAAAAACCCAGTCAAGCCAACCAAGGATTTGTTGCCAGTCAGAACAACAGTTTGAGAAAGCAACAGATGAATCCATTGAAACTGAGTCATTTTTAGAGCAATAATGCCATCAATAAGATTTATACTTATCTATGCTCATTAATTAAAACTATTGGCACTTTCCATTTCAAGTTACAGTATAAAAGGAACATATCAATCCTCCACCCTTGTTCACATATCCAAATCTATGTTTGCACTTGAGAAAATGCAGTTCTGTGTGAAAAAAATATCAAGTGAAATTGCAAGATCTAAGACACTGAATAAACCAATGAACTATAGTGGGCAATTCTCTACTCTTAACTAACTGACAAGCGACTGCAATGTTCCTTGATAGACTCATGGTTGACCATAGAAATGGCAAAAAGGACAATGCAAAGAATGCATTAGAAGGAGCAGCTGTCATTCAACAATTAATTTGTGATTTTATCAACATAAGATTAAATAATGTTAAGACAGATATAACAAAATGCACTCATAAGTTTTTAATGTAAATGGCTGAATGGAAATCTATTATCACCACATCACTGTTAATTTATAGTTCAACTCCAAAACGTGTTCTGAGAATAGTTATTTTAGCTTTATTTTTTAGGACTTGTTTTTTAACTTGTGTCCAAGATTCAGTTATGGCAGAAACCATTTAGATTACAGTAAAATTTGCTTAAATTTAATATGCTCAACACACTAGTAATCACATGAAGGTCTGTTAAAATGATTTCATAGGCTCTAAATTAACTTTCCTCTGTTTTTATACAAATAGATACATCTGTCAAGTTCCGATGGTATTTAGCCAACACAAAAACACGGTATATATGAGCTCTCAGAAATACATGAATACCTGGAAAATCCAGTCGGGCTTGTAAAATCAAAGTACATAAAGGACTGTGATAAAATTATTTCATAGTCTATAAATTAGCTTTCCTAGTTTTTTTAAAACAAATTGATACAGTTGTCAAGTTCCAGTATTTAGCCAACAAAAGATCACAGTATATATTAGCTCTCAGAAATACATGAATACCTGGAAAATCCAGTTGCGCTTGTAAAATCAAAGTCATAAGCATATGTTGCAAAAGAATCGCAGCAAATAATGTGTTGAACATTCTCATACTGCGGATCTGGGAAGAAATGACCATACTGCAGGAAATATTTCAAGTAAAAAACATGGTAGACCCTGCTCAACAAACTCATAAGAACATGGCTGTCACTTACAGAATGACCAGGTTTGAATTCAGAAGATGTCCTTAATCGCAATATGCAGCCGAAAGCATACGGTCGACTAAGCATCCGATACCTTAAAAAAGATAGCACAGAAAATCACTCGTGGATAACAGAACCACTACAAATGGATTATAATAAAACAACAGAGAGGTATCTATAACACAGATAGTTTATTTGCCTTGCTAGTTAAACACGCATGATTGTACATCTTACAGATGACAAACACCAGACATTCACTGTGCTCATTTTGCAATGAAAATTATAGCACTAGTTTCATTGGTGCCACAACAAAAAAGGAGCTAGGAATATTGTGGTCCTAATTACTGTTGTATCTTGTACTCACATATCCTGAGGAAGCGTTGAGTCATCAGTGTTTGAATAGAGAAACAATGAACCTCCACTTTCAATACTAAGAAACTTGAGGGATGCCAGATCCGTGTACTCATTTGTGACAGCAAATATGTCCACACAAACACCTGATTGAACAGCAACAGCAGCCTGTAAAATATATGTCAATGCTCACATTCCCAAAACTTGCAGTGCAGAATGTAGACAAAGGCAATGAGATTACCAGATCTTTGTAAAATGGAGTCTGCTCTGGAAGCAAAGCCTTGTCTGCATCCTCTCCTTTACTAGCATATTGTTCACCATACCTTCTTGTATCTAATTGCCCAGCTCCATAATCAGGAGGACCAGACAAAAAGGCAAAAACTCTAGCTGCAACGAGTATCAAAAAGGACAAAAACACTTAGCACATCTCCAACATACAAAAGACAAAGGATGCCTTTATAATGCGGGTTCTATGCATCATGTACCTAAAGCAAATGTGTTTCCATATTCTGATCCGAGGTACTTCAACAGGGTTTCCATTGCCACACCAAAACCTCGCCCACCCATTACAACACCTTCTAGTCCTTGCCCTGCACCTGTGGTTCTCTCCCATGAGGTTGTTGGCCTGAGAGTGTCAAGCGCAGCTGTAATACGGTCTTTACAAGTTTCCACCTGTAGCACAGCACTGAATTTAAGATGGTGCCAGCATTAAGTTAGACAAAACTTGTCAATTAAACTACCAAACCATGCTAGAGAACACTGCAATCACTCCATGACAATAAAAAGTGAAAAATCCAAAACTAGCTCAACCAAGCATTCTATGAAGCATTGATTTGGTCGCATCAATGAATCCTTCTTTCCTGTTCATCTTTATCAAGAACAACAAATAAATAAACAGAATAAAAACACCAAAAACATAAAAAAAAAAGAAGTGTGCCTAACATACAGGGGCTAAGAATTGTAACAAGGGCATGACATCTTCAGGCTCAATTGGCAGGGTTCCTTCTGTATCAGGAGAAATAAAAATATTCTTTACAACTGGAATAGGTCCTTGAACATCATACAACCCCATTTTGTGGCTAAAGGTAGCAAGCCCAAATAAAGAACCCGGAGCAAGAGCTGCAACAAAACAGAAACAATTAATCACCCTCAAAGGACATAACCCATGTAGTTAAGAAATAATATATCATTTTGATCTAAAAATATCGTATGACAAAAGAAATGGGTAAACCTTCCAAGGCTGCTTGCAATGCACTTTTAGTAAGCTCCAAAAAATCTTCTGAAGCTGCAGACAAATTCATCAGAATACAAAAATTGTTATCACTTAGAAATATCAAACATGTATTAGAAAGATCTTAGTCTGCAGAGTGACGAAATAATAAAAATAAAAATTACTTCTAGATATGCACGCCAATCTATTCTCATCCAATCAAGATTAAAAAAAAATGACAAGTAAAGCAAATATGGACGTGGATACAGAGGCACCACTATAGTGCCATTGCCACTCCATTACTAAATGAAAACAAATCAGAAACTTCATTGCCACGTGTCATTTCCATCTCTTAAATTCCAAGGTCTATACGTCACACTGTAAGCTAAAATGTTTACCATGAGTCCATGATGCATGGTTAATGATTTAAGAGTTGGTCCTATTTCCACCTTTCATGATTATAAAATGAGAACCCACATTGCAGAAAGCCAAAGACTCACCTCGCCATCACAACGGGAGCAGAAAGTAAATAGAAAAGTTTCTAACTAGAATCAGTGCAGGCAAATGCAGTTATAATCTTCTAATGGTCATTCAGATTCAGCTTCTGGTCATCACGAACTTTTTGAAGACTTAATTAGTTACCGGTTTACTACTCTAATGCATTCTGATGAATTCAAATTATATGAACATAAAACAAAATTAACGATAAATTCAGTAATATCTCACACGACAAGTCAACCGCCGCAACATAAACTGGGCGCGCTTGCATCATTTCTTCCTCTGATCCCTCCACTGCACAGACCAAACACTAGTCACCCACTAAACCAAAATAAAAACTTCAAAAACCCTGAATTTAACACAAAATCCTTCAAATTACTCACTAGGCAACTCGAGGTCGATAAAAGAAGACATCATCTCAGCACAAGACTGAGGACGCGAGTAACGTGAGGTTGCTTGAGAGGTGAGTCCATTGAGAGTGCCACATAGACTACAATTCCATGCCCACTGATCAAGCTCGCAGTAAGTGTTGAAGTAACCGTAACAGTTCTCGCAGCGAGGTAACAAATCGCCATCCGATCCGTACACAGGAGACAGTCCGTTCTCGTCTTTGGACGCGAACGGCGTTACTGTTACTCCCCATGGTAGTCCCGATGATTCCAGCACGTCTTCGTTTTGGGGGAATCGAGACACGGTGGCTCGAACCGCCATGGTTGGAGGTGGAGATTTTTTTTTCTCGGGAAACAAACGGGGGATCTGGGGAGATTAGAGTTGGCGGGGAGAGGAGGGAATTTACGCGGAATCTATCGGTGGGGTTAGGCCACGTTGGATTGGTGGTAGGCTTACGCGGCACAGGTGATCATGCTGGCTTTTTTCACGGACTCCTTCGGTTCTTTTGGGAGGAAATCTCAATCAGTGAATTATGGTAAAAGTGAATTCTAAAGTAAATTCTGATTTTTGACAGTGTTATGAAAAATGAACTGAAAAATATTTTGCTTGTGTTATGATAAAAATAATTTATTAATAAATTAATTTTTTTTCAAGTTTATCCTATGTATATTAAATATAAAATATAAAATATTTAATCACTTAAAATAAATAAAATAAAATAAGTATAATGATGAATTTTTTTATTATATCCTATATTCATACATAGCTTATTTTATAAAATATTACAATATATGTCATAACATATTATAGAGAAATAAGCTTGTTAAATATTTTGCAAGTAAAAATTATTCAATTTTAAAAGCTTTACTTCTTCATCATATACATCTTTCGAAACTGTAATCATCTTCAAACAATCATCCCAACCAAAGCCACTTTTATTTTTAAGTTAGGTTATTATTCCCCATTCTTTTTTCACAGTCTTGAGATGATTTTCCACATGTTTAGACTCGCATTGCACATTGAACTTTTCACTGGTTTCTGTAGCCACCTTGACAAAAGATTATGCTTTAAAGGTGGAAGAATGTTTGTTTCCTTTAAGTGCCTCCTCACTGATATCTCAAGCAGCATGTGTGAGATAGGCTTAAACCATGTGAAATGCTTGCTCTTGCCCTTACCCTTGCATTTTTCATTTTGTGTTAAACTCATTTCTACAAAAAAAAATACAAATTTATACAAAATCATACAATATTTTGATTTAATACATTTCATATAAATACCGAAGCAAGACATAAGAAAAACAAAGACATATAATTAACACTCAATTACAAGTTTCCTTTTGTAATTGAGTGTTACTTGTATTGTAAAATTATTTATTAATTTAAAAATATTATTTAACCGAAACAAAACAATAAAATAAAACCAAAATGCTCCAGCCAAAATTTTAATCAATATACAAATTATACTGTATTATCTTGTTTCTTTAATTGACTGATACAAACTTTTCGCCCCGAGTAACCATTGGCTACACATGCAGGAGTAGCTCTTTTCCATCTCTGAATCTCGTCCCACCCATCGCTGTTTGAATTTCAAGTGAATCTCACGTCTCAAGAAACTTCAAAGAATTCGACGAACTCTTTTGAGCACAACAAAAGGTAATCCCTCGGGGATTGTTAGGGAACAACTTGGCATGGTCACTGAGAAGGATAGCATTCGCAGAAAGGATAAATTATATTCAAACATGAGTTATTGTCACCTTCACTTGAGGGAGGCGAGAGGGTGCTCTGGGTTTGCTAGAAAAGGGTGTAGAGAGATGAGGGAAAAAGATGGGTTTGTTAGGAAAGTGTTTTCCTTTTGTGCAGGAAAGGAAAATATTTTCCGCGTGTGAAGTTAAATTTTAGAGTTGACCAGGAAAGTTAAGGAAATCACTTTTCTTTGACTAACTTTCTCAAGTGTTGCCAGACACTGGAAAGTGAGGAATTCAGTTTCCTAGAAACAAACGGGGCCTTAATTACTCACAAGTCATGGCTATAATATCTAGTCTAGTCTAAGACTCATGTGACATGTTAAGATCGGTTACATCTGGTTCAGTGGGTTAACCCATATCAGTTATGTTTTTTCACTGTTTTATCTAAAACATAGTCGTTTTGATGAGTCACCAAATCACAGTTTTACTAGAAATTTAATTTGGTAACTTTAATCAAATTATATTTGAAACGATATCTAAAATTATAAAGTTAATCAGGTCAATGAATATTACTAAATCAACCTCGTACTGGGCTTCTGTTTTATATATAAAAACTCTAAAGCCTTTCTGGGCTAATATTGGCAAAGACTGGCCTTTTATCTCCACAGAGCAGGCTGCACCAGGAAAGCTCAGCTCAGCTCACTCAACATTATCTACAGAATATCTCACCACTATAATCCTATCCAAAATCGTGAGAAATGCAATAGCAGCAGCTATGGCAGCCCACGCAACACTCACAGCATCTCAACCAACGCTCCACTCTCTCCTCTCTCCATTTCCCTCTAATCATTCCTCATTCCATGGCGTCTCCGTTAGTCTCCCACTTCAATCCTTTTCTTTTTCTCTCGCTGCCAAGAACGCTGCCAAGAACAAAGCTGCTGTTGCTGTCCTTAACGGCACTTCCAATGGTCTCTCTTTCTCTCTTCCCTTTTTAAATTAGAGAAAGAGAGTAAATGCGCGTGCTTGGCTTTTGTTTTTTGTTAATGGGTTTTCTCTATTGAACTTGTTTCTCGATGGGTTTTGTCTTAACTGCATTGTGATTCTGGCCTTGCCGTGTTCATGTTTGTTTAATGTATTTTATTTTCTGTTCTTTGATGTTTAATCTTCTAAAATCAATTGCACACGTTGTTGTTTTCAATTTCTTGTTGAAATTAGTTAGTTTCAAGCTTGTAATTAGGTAATGGATGCATTCCTGAGACTCTGGTGAACTGATTTATAGTGTTTTTCATTTCTGAAAAGTTTGAATGTTTAACATCCCAAGTTAGATGGAGATTTTACTATTATTGAAGTTTGCATTTTGCTCTAAATAGGTTCCACAGCTATGAATGTTCATGCTACCGGGCTTCCTACAGGGGTGAGTGTCCTTGGTTTTAAACGTCTATCGTACTTGGACTTGAATAAAGGTTGCTTTTCATATTCTGATATTGTTTTTTGAAAACGACGAGTTTTTACTAGGATTTCCATGGTGATCCAACAAACGGATGCACTTCAACAGGTAGGACTTGAAAGCACTGCATTTGCAGCAAAATGTTTCGGCTTTGGTTCTTAAATTGTTTTGATTAATGCATATACAATCATGATGCTTGACTGCCCTTTTCAAATTCAAATAACAGGATCTCATATGAATCCTAACAATATAACACATGGTGCTCCTAAGGATGAAATCTATCTTGCGAATGATCTAGGAAACATAGTTGCTAACATTGATTTGTGTTGCCTTTCTGTATTTTCATTTGTTTTTTATGGGCTCCTGTGTACTAGTTAACTTATCCTATCATATTTTTTGAATATGATTACAGGAGGGGTAGAGGCAGAAATAGTGGAGGGTCAGGTAATGTTTGAATATTGAAGCATCATTTTTTTTTCTTTTGTCCGGTTAAAAGCATGTCCTTTTCCTTTCCTTGATTTGAAGCATAGTTTATCTTCTTATTTCAGACTTCTCTCCTTTATCTTATACTTTAATTCAGGTTTGGAATTCTAACAAAAAAAAAAAAATTAAAAAATGCAGATACTATCGATTGATTTTGATACTTTGATTGGAAGTGGTTTTGAGGTCGACGAGCTCGATGATGACCTTGGAAGGCGTAAGTTCTTATTCCAGTTTCACTTTCCATCCTGATATATCTGTGGTTGAAACCAAGTGCACCATGGAGGCATACAACTTTTGCAACAGCAATGTTGTTACCTGTCAAACCTAGCTCCCTCTTACAAATTATTACTTGTGTTTATCTAGAAGCTGGTTTTTACATCATTATGTTCATGCAAGCATGGCAAACAATGTCTGATGTGTGAGGAGGGATGCATGCAGGACACAGTAATTGAAGCTAGCCTCGTGCATAAAATCCTTAGCCTCGTGCACGCAATGTTCATACTTATTTCTGCTTGTGTTTGCACACATTCGTAACATCATGTAACCTCCTTGTTTTTTGACTGCAGTTTCTGCAGTTCCAAAAAAACGTACTTCTAGAACAAAGAAGCGAATTCGTAAAAACGTTTGGAAAAGGAAGGCATCTTCTGCAGCATTAAAAGCCTTATCGTTAGCAAAATCTATTTACACTGGCAAATCAAAAAGTTTTTTGAGCAACAAGTTGAAAAACGAGTAGATGAAGAAGAAACGATGCAGATCCATGAAAGCTATCCAACAGATTCTACAAGTTACATTTTGATGGGAGAAATATATCTAGAAATGGTATAATTTGTTGATGTACTGGAGAGAACAAACCCTCTATTTCATGTATTATCATGTCCCTTTATTATATCCCTTTTGTCTTTGTAACCTCTCTCAGAGGAAATCTTCTTGGACAAAAATCAATGTCAATTCTCTTGTTTTTTTGCTTCAATTTCTACTGGATACAACTGGCTTGTTCATTATTTCATTTTTTTTTTCTAAAATGCTTACTGTGTTTATCAGCTCACATTCATCTGCTCGATATTTGCTTGTGTCAATAATGAATTCCGGCCACCTGATGTGGTCAGTAACAGCAAGTTTTCCCTTTGCAGGAAGTTGTCAAAATGCCAACAAGGCAAAGAAAATTGAAAGACGAAGCCTTTTAATTCTTTGTAGAATTCATTGCCTCTATCCAGTCCTTGGAGTATTCAAAGAGTCTCCATAAAGTTTTTTAGCCAAACTCTAAACAATGTTTTCCTACAAACAACGTCATCACTACAAAAACTTGCGCGCAATTTGGATGAATCTATAAATGAATATCGACGGAGTTACTCAATTGAGGATATTAGAAAATACAAGGACCTTTTTCTTTCCAGCTTTCATTTTCCTCTCCCTTTTATGGCTTGCAGCGGGTGAAGTGTTATTTAAAACTGTGACGATTATTGTTTTTTAAAATATTTTTTATTTTAAAATTTATTAAAATAATATTTTTATTATTTTTTATATTAATAAATTAAAATAATATAAAAATATAAAAATATTTTTTTAAAAAAATCAATTTTATTTAAATGTAAAATTATGTGATAGTTTAATACTTTATTTACTGTTACACCCGGTCCCACTAAAAATTATCATTATCGCCACCTAAAAAAACTCAAAATCAACCGTCAGAATCTCCTTTCCTTTCCTCGACGACTACCTCCACTTGATTCCCATCCCACGACAACATTTCCAAGCAAAGCCAGCGAGCCCCCTGATAATCCGAGCAAAGTAGCAAACCCTCTCCCTCTCACACTGCATCGGCGCCTTATTTTTTGCCCAGTAAGCTAATAAATATATCTCTTAATCCCTAATTTAATATCCAAGATTATCAACACTGCTGTATCTTCGATTGAAATTGCTCATCAGTTAATGGTTTCAGGTGGTAATTAGGAGTGTTGACGATGGCGACGGCATTTGGTTCTGCAACAAGACGAGCAGTCTTTAGAAGGTTTTCGAGTGGTGGTAAAGTGCTTGGCGAAGAGGAAAAGGCAGCAGAAAATGTTTACATTAAGGTAACATTAATAAATAAAAGAAAAACCTAGCATTTATTTCTTACAGTTCTTGCCTTTGATTTTTCTTTTTGCAAACTTAATAAAAAAGATTATTCTGTACTGAAAATTTCCTTTCGCTAAAACGAAGAAAATCTGTCATTTATTTTTTTTGCAATTTAGTCCTAAATAAGGTATGCTTGTAGTGGTAGTAGCTGGATGTGGGATTTTTATCATGTTATCATCTAAGAAGAATAGAGAACCAGCCTCTTGGAACTGAAAAAAAATGTCGGTTCGTTGGGAATGGCCTCTAAACAATGCCTATTGGGTCGAGTGCTAGCTTAACAATTGTTATTAGACCACCTTATTGTTATTAAATTTCGTTGTGGGGCATCGTGAAAGGCTGAAACTGATATTGGTTGTGTTATGTAAGTTGTGGAATGCTCGAGTTAGTGTTTGTTTTGCATTTTCTGTTTACGTCGCATTTACTGTTTACGGGATGTAGTTATTAGCGGGTCTGATTTTTTAAATTGCATGTATTGGAATTAAAATGTTTTCATTTTTGGTAGTGCATGAGGATTAGATGCTTGTTGGGAATATTTTACACCCCCTAGCGCTGGCCAGAAGGTAGTATAGGAAAGTTATTTCTAGGAAAATTGAGGTGAAAAAGAGTGAAACAAGAGGAAATTAGTTTTCAGGCAACTGTTTGATTTACCAGAAAAGTTGTGTGGTAAAAACACCAGAACCTTGTTTTTTCTAGTAAAAAGGGCAAATGCAAATTCAAGGAGAAGTTTGTCCTGTGGGAAATGGCCAGTAGCGTATTCAATCTGTGACAGTAAGCAAATAGAAAGTGAGGAGATATGGTTGAAATTCTGTTGAAAATGAAACCTTTTTCTGAAAAGTTTGTTCTTACAATTAAGATGTTCCTTCAGCTCCAGCACACAGCTGTGGGACAAAACACACTAGTGATGCTTGGATTTTGTGTTTTTCTCATATTTGTAAAATATGAATAAAGTTGAAAGTGCTTTGTTTAAATGCCAAAATTTGATATTTTTTTTTTTGTAATTATAAGAAATCGAAATGGTCATCATCCCTATCTTTACTGCTCGATTGAAAAAAAAAAAGGCACCTTTAAACTTGCAAGTTGGTGAACTGATATGTATACGGTGTTGAACTGTTAGTCATCGATACTATTAGATTTTACAGCCTTTTAATGAAAGGATAGCTGATTTATTACGGCTTCTATTTCTTTTCATCTAGCTTTTGATGCAGTACATTGTTTTGGCTTTTGCAGAAAGTTGAGCAAGAAAAACTGGAGAAACTTGCACGGAAGGTATGTTTATAGCACATTGTCTTTGAACTTTGTTATTGCCATCGTATGTGCTATTTTCAGAATAGAATACATCTTCTGGGATTCCTTGATTATTTTTATCAAGCATTTAATATTACCTCTTGGGTTTGAAGTAGTTTTGCAGGGGCATAAATTTACCCCTTCCAGCTTTCTCAAAAAAGATACTATATCGGCTGCACTTTGTTTAATTAGGTTTTCTTTGATGGAACCGTATCAATTCCTTGAGGCTCAAACTTGTTTATTTTATTCAGGGTCCTAAACCTGAGGAAACAACTGCCTCAGGCTCAGGTGGGGCGCCTGCTGATGTCAAAGCAAGCACCGCTGCTTCCTCAACGCCACCAGGATCATCCACTGAAAAAGTATCTACTGACAAATACCGGAATTATGCAGTTGTAGCTGGTACTATTACAGCTCTTGGTGCTCTGGGATGGTATCTCAAATCTGGTGGGAAGAAGCAAGAGGAAGTACAGGGCTGATGCCATTGTGTTTATGAAAAATGGAGGCATAACTTTTTAGTTGCCACTACCATCCTTGGAGTCATGGTAGTAGCTAGCAATAAGCAGGATTTTGCATATAATATGCTTGGATTTTTCTTTTATTCATCAGAGCAACCATGTTTTTCTGATTTATATAGTTCTGCTTTTGACATTGGCTTTGAAGATCAACCTTTTTCAACCTTTCCTGAAAACACTCCTCAAAATACTGTTCCCAAACAGTTCTGCGTTTGACAATGGCTTTAAAGATAAAAAAAATTTGCCCCCCCTCCCCAACGATAGCAATTTGCATGTTATTCCCTCTCTCTAACAAAAATTAATGTATCACGCAAGTATTATCAAGTGATGGGATACATGACAGGTGCTTCTTTTCCTGAAAATAAAAGCGGATCAATAACATTAATAAAAATGTGGAGAATGCTCAGTTAAAAGATTCATCATGTGGAGCAGAAAATCTGGGTTACAATTGCAGCCATATAGAGTCCAAAGCAGCATCTGTCAGTAATGAGCCATAAAGCATCTGATGCAATGGTCAAATCAAATGTTTGCTTCTGAGTGAGAGGTGGTGAAACACAAAGGTTTATTTATATTGGCGAGACCAGATGATGCCAAAGTCAAATCCTTGGAACGGAAATCGTTGTTGTTTGAGCAAATTTCTCAAGGTAACAATAAAAGCTGAAAGGAGCTGAATAAAAAGCTGCCAATCAGATCTTCAAGTCAGTGCCATTTCATTAACTCAAGCATGCATCAAAGCTTAGTTCACCAGCAGCATTCCTTAAATCATATTTTGAAAGAATCCTCGATATGTGTGCAAGTTTTTAGCAAGCCGAGAAACAGCAAACACTACAGTAAGAGTGATGAGATGGCTTTATAGGTTAAAAACGTCACGTAGCAGTAGCAACAGATGCGGTAGATAACACATCTGCAATTTCTGCAACGATTTTCGTAAAAACTATTTTTATCTATAATAATAATAATAGATAACAAAGGGAGTATGTGTCCACTTACAAAAATATCTCCACCTTTTTTCGCAAATTTTGTTTTTTGTGGCTGAAGAAAGAAAACATTTGGGGGTTGAATTTCCCGGCAGCAACTACAGAGAAGCAATGCGGTAGGATTTGGAACCCGCCTGCCATGCACGCGCGCGCACATATATGTAATTTACTTATCTTTCTACCCTAGAGAGTTGAGAACACTAGGATCTAGCGATGATTGATTAAATTTAACTGACCTACCCAATTAATTTTGTGAGTTCGCGCGGATTGATCAATGCACCTAAGCTAAGATGGTGAGGGAATTTTTTATTTTTTATTTTTTGGTGGACATTTTAATTACTAAAATACTTTCTGAAAAGATAAAAAAAATAGATGACTAATTTGGGGGTATAATGGTATTTTGATACCATGTTTTTCGTTATTTTCTCCCGGATATTTAGATAGTTTCATATTTGTTTATTCTTTTTTGTTTTGCAAACATGCCGTTTCTTCCCTCGCTTGCCTTACAGGTGGCGCGTGAGGTGTTCACGGGTTGAGAAGAATACCCGGTCGCCATGTCCTCGAGTGCTCTTCGGTTACAGTTTTTTATTCTTTGAAATGATTTAATAATTTTTTATTTTTTAAATGGTAATAATAACAATAATGATAATATATTATAATAATTATAGTGCTTATGGTACTAATAATTATGACTATGATGTTAATAGTGACAATAACTCGTAGAATAATATTAAAAATATCATAAATAATAAGTTTTATACTGATTTTTCTTTTGTCCTTTAATTATATTCATTTTTTTCTAATAAAATAATATTTTTTTACATTGATAATGTTCTTCAAATCATTAATAACAAATAATATTATAATCCAAAAAAATATAATAATTATGTTCTTTTGTACTTTTGAAAATAGAAAACAAAACACTTGTAATTCCATGTCTTCACCTCTGGTGGTTGAATTTGCTTGCTTGCAAGTATTAGCAACAGCAACTACTAGCTTGCCTACAGCTTGCACGGATCACATGAAAGCAAAAACAAGGGCAAAAAAAGTTGTGGGTCGGCCAACAATTTGTCACGATTACAGACAGTATTACCATGATTTTTTATTGTGGAGATTTTGTCCTACTTTTGCCCAGCTACATTTGGATTTTTCTCCATAGAGAATTGAGTTTTGCTCTAGAGGAATTAATTTAATTATAAAATGAAAACGTGATTAATAGGACTGGGGGGAAATGAACATGAAATGTAACGACACATTCAGGAACTTGCAAAATGTCGTACTGTTACCCTTACCTGCATATTTATTCACATCTACTTCGAGAAGAGGATGCCAGCTAAGGCAAGGTTCACCAGCCAAAACAAACAAGGTCTTGCGTTGTTGGGGAAACACATATCTTGGTTTTTGCTGGTTCAGCAAGCGAAGATAATCTGGTTAAATTGGGCTCAATGTCATCAAGAAAAGTGATTTTTCATGGTAATTTCTGGGTAGAGAGAGTTCAGTCAAGTCTGACAATGGAAGTTTAAGGGAGGGCAAATATTTTCATCTTAATCATGGCAATATTTTACTGCTGTTACCTTATACCACAGGCAGATTTTCCCCCCCAGCAAGCTTGAGCCAGGCCCCCTTGCCCCACTCTCCTCAAAAAGCTTGCAATGCTGCTTCAATTCCCATGGAGAAAAACTCCCCCAGCTATCCCTGTAAAGAATGTGATGTTTTTTTGGCTGTCAAGTACAAGAAGAGGCCGCAGCCTGCAAAGAACTTATTGACCCACAGTAATCACACCCTTCTACTTCAAGTTACGAATTAATCACCCTTTTAATTACCTTTCCCTTCTTTCTATACCATCAATTTATTCCCCCACCAAATCCTCCCTCTTTCTCTCCCAATCTACTTTGCCCCTTCAATTCTCAAGAGAGAGAAATATTAAAAAAAGAGAGAGAGAGATAGAATACAGAGACTTGCTTTCTTTGAGGGAGTTAATGATTCTCACGTCCCACAAAGGAAGTCCATTCCTTCAATACGACTCCACAAATCTCTTTCTGCGAACTTCTTTCAACAACAAATCTAATTTTGTTAAAGAAACGACTTGAAAAATCAAGAAAAGTACTTTTTTATTATTAATATTTCAAGGAAGAAGAAACTGGACCTTTTCTTTGCCAACCATGACTGAAGTCCTTCACTCCCCTTCACATTTCCCTACTTCTCCTTCACCAACTTCGTCTACCTCCTCCTCCTCCTCCTCTGTGATCTGTATAGCCCCGCAATCTCCCTCAACACAAGATGACAATGATGAAGATGAGGAGGAGTTGGTGAAGCAAAGTGAAAAGAACCAAAGGGATCAGCTTTCCTTACTTGCTCTTCTACTTGCACTTTTCAGGAAGTCTTTGGTGGCTTGTAAGAGTGATAGAAGGGAACTTTGTGCTTCTATGGAGATTGGTTGGCCAACCAATGTACGCCATGTGGCTCATGTTACCTTTGATAGGTTTAATGGGTTCTTGGGTTTGCCCGTTGAGTTTGAACCTGAAGTCACCAGGAGGCCTCCCAGTGCTAGGTAGGTACATTGTGTTCTTTGATCGAAATGAGATTGTGGGTTTTCTTTATTTTTATTTTTTTGAGTTTTTTATGGTTATTTCAATCCATGGCACCATCAAGTTTCTCTTTTTGGCAAGTTTTCTCTCTCTTTGGTTTCTGCAAATGCAGCTCTCGTAAACCTTGGACTTTTTAGCAGTTACTTGGTGAAAGCTCCTGTTTTTCACTGGTATTTGTGATTTTACTTTTCCGGGGCTGGGTTTTGGTTATCCAATTTAGCTTTTTAGTTTTATATGGATGCTTGTTTTGCGTCAAAGTTGGGGTTTTCTCTCTCTCCCTTTTGCATGCTGTAATGTTTTCCAGCTTCGTGTATCTAAGTGAAGGATTCAGTTTTGTGGTTCTATTGCCTTATCCAGTCTGGAAAATGTGGATTTTCTTATAGCTAATTCAAGGTTCTTTGGTCCTTCTCCCCCATCCATTGAAGTTTGATGTTTTTGTCAAGTTCCATTTTCCGAGAAAAAACAGAGATAGAAGAACTCAACTATAAAGTTTTGCAGCAGAAATAATTTCTGGAAGCAATAAGTATTAAAGAGACTCAACTGAAAAGTTCTGTAGCCATAAACAAATAGGAGAAACTGACCTTTAAATTCTGCTCTTATCCCATTTTTTATATCGGTGTTAGTTGGAATCATGGATCTGAGCACATAAGCAACCATCAGCTATATCAAATGTTGAAAGCATTATCTGATATTTTATTGTAAAATATTGGAGCTTTTTACTTCCATTTTTGTCAACTCCCCAAGTTTGGGGAGAAGTGGCAGACCACTTCTCTTTCCCGTCGTATTTTGATTCATTATAACCTTGAAACGAGGAATAGCTGTTGGCCAGCTATTTGAATCCACATAAGTTGTACTTTTCCATGTAAATACCACAACCTTTTCAACTTAGTTCTGTATGGATTGACGCATTGAAATCGCTTCATGACCTTTGTACACATGCTTGATTTCTGGAACCAAATTTCATTTGTTTAAGGGAGTATATGTTTCATACTCGGCCTTCATAAAAAGTCAGAATGGCCAATTTGTTTGCGCTAGCCCTTGCGATGAAATTATTTTATGTCAATTCCCCAAATATTTAAAGCTAACCAATTTGATATTCTCATACTCTACCTAAACTTTTTTTTCACCATGGCATTCATTAGTTCTAACTGCTGCTGATGGAAGTCTTGTTTCCCTCTTGATTATTTAATTAAATTCTGTTTGTTTCGTGTTAGTAATAGAAATTAGAAAATCATTGCTATTCACAACTTGGCTCTTACTGATGAACTGAAGCCCCTCCGCTTTCTTTGATCAACTGTACTGGTGCCTTGGTTATGTTCGAAGTTGTATGTGTGTGATCACAAGCTCCCTGCTCGATCAGTTTGCGTGACAGATGCATACCAGGATTTAATAACATGTTGGTTGTTCTGTTTCACTGCTAGTCTAAACAAACCACCTATGCCACCTCCAAGTAACTTTTTCCAACATTAAGTGAAACCTTTTATCCCCGGAAGCTGTATTTTTAAGCTACTCTTGTCTATTGAGCTCTACATCATGCCAATTAAAAGCAGTTAACTATTTTAACTTGTGCAATTCCTGCCTCGCTCTTCGCCTATTATTTTTTTTTCATTATGCAGCGCAACTGTTTTTGGAGTTTCCACAGAATCCATGCAGTTGTCATATGACTCAAGAGGTAACAGTGTGCCGACAATTCTCTTGCTAATGCAAAGACGCTTGTATGCTCAAGGAGGCTTGCAGGTATGCAAAATTTTATTTTTCACTGTTAGCACCATTATGTTGACTCCAAAGATGGGAAAATTGGAGATAAAATTGAAAACTTCTTGGTGAAATTGTCTGATTTAGGTTTCTTGGGGATTGTTTTACTGTAATTTGTTGGATTTTATTTAATTTTGATTATGGTCATCATCAAATTATTAATTGTTGCATTCAGGCAGAAGGGATTTTCAGAATTGCTGCAGAAAACAGTCAGGAGGAGTATGTCAGGGAGCAACTGAATGGTGGGGTGGTACCAGAAGGGGTTGATGTACATTGTCTGGCAGGACTTATCAAGGTATAGCAACATAAATTACTCTCGGGTCATTTTCCCATTATGCACCTGCTTATGAGTTATGAATTATCACGCATTTAATGGTGAAGAAAGTTACATATGCATTGTAAGGTGAATTGAACTGGTTAATGCTGTACTGAAGATAGTGAAACAAGGGGGAAAATGGAAGAAATGCTGCCATCTGTAGATCACACATATAACATGCTTGTAAATTGTGTCTGTTATAATTAAGCTGACAGAAGATAACTGTAAGCAACAATCATTCTTTTTCTTGGCGGGGAGCAAAAGTAGAAGAAAATGGTTTAAGGCTCGACAAAATTATATTAACCTTTATTCTAAAAGTTTATGGACCTGTACATTTGTGATGTTCTGGTTATCATATCGATCTTGTGTCAATTGCTGGATACTATACTGATATGAAGTACTTGTTTATGCAATTTGCATTTCAAAAAACTCATCATTAAGCTTTTCGGTGAAGATTGCTTACAACCATGGGTCCTGCAATTCTTCTGTGCCACCATTACCAGCCTGGTTTCTAGCTTCAGCTCCACATATTCGCTATCGCTAAATGCTGCAATGTGACTGCCCCATTTCACTGCATCATCTCATCTGCAATCTAGTTGCTTTGAACATATCATCTGATTTCTGTGTTTAGGCTGGGGTGCCATCAGTCAAAAGTTTTTTTTTTTGTCTCAGCATTGATGACTTCTTTTTTGGTTTGCTTTCAACACATAGCTATACTGACATGAAGGCAACTGTTTGTCCAGGCTTGGTTTAGAGAGCTTCCAACAGGGGTTCTGGATTCATTATCACCTGAACAAGTAATAGAATGTCGAACAGAAGAGGATTGTGCTGATCTTGCAAGAAATCTACCTCCAACAGAAGCTGCTCTATTAGATTGGGCGATCAATCTGATGGCTGATGTTGTCCAACAAGAACACCTGAACAAGATGAATGCACACAACGTAGCCACAGTTTTTGCACCCAACATGACTCAAGCAAGTGTCTATTGTTGTTTGGACGTTCCTGAACTCCAATGATTTTTCTTGTTTATCTAAGATCTGATTTTTACATGCTGTTTGTTGCATTCAAATGATTTTTCTTGCTTTTCTTTATATTAGAGCCCATTTTGATTTAGTGAAGCAAATAGAGTTTAGTAAAACTCCCACTTTTCTTTTTATTTTTTTTCTTCATTATGTCCCTAGATGATACATGCTAGTACTCTGCCATGTAAGAGCACAGTAAATGGATCAGCCAGAGACTTGGGTACTGATGGTTTTTCTGTCATGGTAGATGATAAATGATCGTAAAAGTTTGATGCAACAAAAAGCATCTGGGCAATTGCTGGTGTGCTGATGTGCCCTTTGTCTTAATTTTGTTGCAGATGGCAGATCCTTTGACAGCCTTAATGTATGCTGTCCAAGTGATGAATTTCCTCAAGACCCTTATCCTAAGGACACTAAGAGAGAGAGAAGATTCTGTGGTGGAGCTGACTCCTTCACGTCTTGAGCCATTTGACGAGAATGGTCACGAGAGCCCTTCGCTTTCCTGTGCTGAAGGTAGAGAAAATGAAAATGAAACAACTGAGCAAGCCTTCACGGCTGAAGAACCTGTTGTAGAAAGTTCCGACAACTCCAGTAAAAACATTGTCATAGATGATGAAGACGACTTCAGTCATGCAACCTCTGTTGACAAGGTATTTGTCAACAGAGATCATTCCTGTGAGACTGCTACCGAGGTTGACTTGGTCAATGACACATACAGTCGTAGAGTTAAGGCTGGTGTTCAAGCAGGTACCAGAAAGAACAGTGCTGGCCAATCAAGTAATTCCAGTCTCGGAAAAATTCCTGGAAAATTTAGCAGGCAATCATCTGTATTTCATTTAAAACCACCTACTGACAAGACTCGAGGAATTAGTAGCTGCATAGACTCAAGGTCGGAGCGCATTGAAGCATGGCGATGAAGGGTGTCCAAAAGTAGTTGTCCCAACTGATTCCTCAAAAAAGGAGGATATGTATCTTTGATCTGGAGACAATGTGTACGTTTGTTACTGTTCATTGGGGTTACTGCGTGCATATTCTTTTCCCAATTTGATGGATGACATTGGTGTGGAACTAGCATCTTCTACTTAAAATTACAGCCTCATTTCGTTAACACCAGAGTGACATTTTTGTTAGCTTTGTTAATCTTCTGCAATTATCATCTTGGATCTTTTCCCCTTCCCTTTTTTTCCTTCACAGAATTGAACTGCCTTGTATACCACCTTCCAGTTATTAAAACTTTTGCTTTTGTCCCCAGTGGAGTCCTTATGGCAGTAGATTTAGCATCCACTTGTACTAGAATCAGAATATACAGATTTCAGATGAGGCTCTGCTTATCAAAAGCCACTGGACCAGTAAAAAGTTGTGGCGAAAAAACACACACGACTATGGCATTCTACGGTTAGAACAGGAGCTACTTGCCTATTGATTGGCGCACCATAATGCCCTGTCATCACATGTCAAGATAGACTCTGTCAACCTGAAGATAGGCTATTTGAAAGTTAAGGATAGCAGCCAATCATTTACTGGAACAGGATTGGACATGTGCAGAGATCCAGTGGGAATATTCCAACAAGCGCTGGTTTGCTGTAAAAATTACAGTATCCTGGGAGGCACCGTAGGGGCTTTGTTACGGTTTCCTCTATTTAGTTCAGGTTGATAATTGATAGATCCATAGCTTCCAAACACATTGATTTTGTCTAACAGTGTCAGCTGATTGAAGCTCAATCATAGAGATTAGTGGGCGGTGATGATGTAACAAAGGCAATCCCCACCTTTTACTTCCTTCCCTAAAGATTATATGTCTGTCTACAGCCCATCTAACGTATGGCTAACAATCTGACCTAAATCTACATATATAGATAGATAGATTTATATAAATCCAAGATAGAAGGGATTCATGTCAATGAATTGATATATTGCCACTCATAACGGTAGTGTATGATCAAAATGAATGATTCTGATCCATACTTTTGTGCCCTTTATGATGAAAATCACAACGACAAGATAGACGATTGAGGCGGTGTGATAGAAGAGAAAAGGGAAATATACTATATGCTGAGGTAATAGAATAGAAAGATGTGTGGTGATTGATGATAAAAATTGACCAACCAAATCAACATCAGTATACTCTGTACAGCTAAATGGCACTATCAGATACCATGCTGTGATTGAAATTTGGACAAAAATCGCCGTGTTCAACGAACCCAGTTAAAAGCTCTGGTCCCTGTTCCCCCGTGCCACGTAGCGGTAATATTGAAAGTTATTATTTTTTCCGGCCGATGGAGTTTAATAGCATTGCAATTAACTCTATACGTTCCTTTCCAATCGAATTCTATCGAGGGACTTCATAATATCGAAAGTCTTTCAATACTTTGAAAAGGGTGTGTGGAATCAGAGATAAGACGGCTATTTTCTCATTTGTATGTTCCAACGTCTGATGAATCCCCCACTAAACCAAATGAAAAGGACATTAACCCCCTCTCCTTTCTCTTAAAATAGGATTTTGCTTCATATTATCTCTGCCACAACTCATAACCTTTTGTATTGGCATCCTCTTTGTTTGACCAATTGAAGTTCATTTCATTATCAGTTTCTGCTTTGAGGTTTTTATGAGATTTTTTTTGGAGAAGCAAAATATCCGTTTATTTAATACTGGGATTTTTCAAGAATTGAGTTGGAATATATCTAGCAAGATTATCCTGAATAATCATAAGAAAACAGAGAAATTTCATGCTTGCATACATTTATTTACGACCACCAAATTTCGACCTAGCTTCAAAGCCACCCGTCCTTATTCCTCTCCAAAGGAAGAGATGCCCTGCGCCATAACCAAACGAACAAGAAGCATCATCTCTTGATTTTTTCCAACCCCCACCCACGCCATTCTCGTGCTACTTTAACTCCCTCTTTCTCTCTACCTCCCACCAAGAAAAGGGGGGGGGTCGACTTCTTTAGACTACTGGACTAGATTGAGCGAACCAAAACCACGCTATGGCTGTCTGTGAAAGGCTCCAACATATCTTTGAAAAACCATTGCCAGAAAACCCTACACTGCTCGAATCCCTCTCGTCATGGAACCAAATCAAGCCTGTAAAACCAATGGAGCAATCCTCCTTGACTGAAATATTCGGCGAGCTTCATTTCAAAGAGAATCCTCAATCACCTTCTTCTTCTTCTTCTTCACTGGCAACTTCATCGTTCCTGGATTTGAACCTGGAAGCCAGAACAACACGCCTCGACAAGAATGATTTCTTGGAGGTGGTTAAGAAGAGCCCGTCAATATTGGACCCTGTCTCGAGCACCACCATGAAGAATCATCAATACACAGGTTGCCATAAGAACGGTGATAGCTTTTCTCGAATGAATTGTGAGAGCTTGCAACTATGTACTGAGGGGCTCGGTTTTGAGAGTTCTGATGATGTTGAAGGCTTGAAGAATGGTATGAACGATGATGACTGGCGATACCAGGAGGAGAAAGTAAGAATCACGAGGCGTTCTGTACCAGAGGATCTCAGCAGGCCAAGATCAAGTGGAAGGGCATTCCCTCCGCCGATTTCTTGTATCGGAAGGACTGGAAAGCCTAAGGTTATCTTTAAGTCTTATAGGCATGATGGCAGGTTTGTCCTTAAAGAAGTGAGGATGCCTACCCTGGAGTTTCTTCATGCATGTAGAGAGGATGGGAGGTTAACGCTGCAGTTTGTTCATCCCAGTGATGAAACCATTGATGAAGGAGATGAGGAAGAAGTTGAAGAAGACCATGAAGATGACGTGCAGGAAGAATCTGAGGAGGAAAATGGCAACAATGATGATGATGGATGAAAAGAAGGCTGAAAGAAGCGGCCATGAAAGTCGATGAAAGTTTCTAAGGAAGGTAAACTTTTGCTTTCCAGATTGAAGAAAAACACAGCTTCTGCTTTTGCAGTCCAGTTAAAAATAAGTAAAGAGAAGGCAGATAGCTTGACAATCTATCCTATAATCTCCCTTTCTGCTCCTTTTAACTTCTTTGCTTCTCCTGTTCCCCCTCTATATCCATTTCCATTTTGCACCTAACAATTTTCAGATCATTTCAAGAATGGAAAGCTCCCTACACAATTTCAGTGTATTTTGTTCTCAGATAATCAACCATCTTCACGATATTGCAAAGCAAATTTAATTGGGTGGATAACAATTAACATCAGCAATTTGAAACTCTCAGAATTTCCATCAGCTCGGTTTCTCATTCAATTTGTCTCCTATTACAAGTAATCACTACTGCCTTCAACAAATAATGAAATGCTTTATAAAGCATGCCATTTGGGTTCTAGTTCAATCACTATCACTTCGAATGGGTAACACATGGTGAAAGCATTCAACTAGAAAGAGAGTTTGAGTACAAAATCAAATATAAACTTTTTGAAGGCAAAAATACTATGCATGGTTGTAGCCTAATTGATGTTCTTGGATGGCTTTAATATAGAGATCTCAAAATCATCGAAAAACACCTAGAAAGTCCAAACGTGCACTTTTGTAAAGCATGCATTACTAGAAAGAAACCAAACCCCACTTGTAGCCATATTCTTGGGTACCTAGTCTGTCTTCTAACAGAAACCTGCTTACATATGATGGCCCCAAAATCCAGTAACATGCTAACAGCTGGCTAATTCATTGGATCATCCTGGATTCCAGGGCTGACCGTGATGATGCATGGAAATGAGAACAGGGGAAAAAAGAAGATAAAAACAGATAAAGAGTGAATCTAGAATGGCAGTGCCAGAACGAACTAAGAATTAACATTGACTTTCACCTCAATTACTTCAGTCACCTTATTCAGTAGTTGGAAGATGGAAAGTGTGATATATACAAGTCTCATCTCTTGTCATTTGGGGTTGGGGGTTGTTATGGGAAGACCTGGCTATTATTTTCTAACTTTCCTTCTGCATATAACTACGTGAAAAACAAAGCCCTATATCTTAGCTATTCTTAACTCAGAAAACAGTACACGCATCAGCTTACTACTGCTAAAGTGTTAAATTATCTGTATTAATTGACATTGATAGCTCACTGCACAGCTAGACAAAAGAAAAGGAGAAAGCAAATCATAAAGAACCAACCGAAATCCAAAATAATACAAGTTTTGGCGCCAGACACATTCGATGTGATCCAGAATAGATTCTTGGAGCAAGCTTTTTCCAACATGAAATATGTTGAAAGTGAGAGACTTCTAGAAACATATTGGATTGGGAATATTACAGGGATGGGAACAGAAGATCCCTTCAAAAAATCCTGACACATGGCAAGACTAACACCCCAAATCCAAAGGATCTAAATATGTTCATATCTTGCAAAAAAAGCTACGTGGAGAAAATTGAAACGTACAAGTAGCTGCAAGTCTAAATTTGTGGCTCTGATACTTTAGAAAAGCTCTACCCATCACAAGCTGGGATGGTTTAGCTCATCAGAACTTAGGAGGAATATACATGACAAAAATCTATCTAAACATTATCTAAAACCATGTACGTGAATTCTCTCTCATGGGCAGCGATGATTTCAGGCTACAATAACACTATCTGATTATTTTGTTTAAACAGTTGAGATCAAAAAAGCTTTAAGAAGACTAACATCACTCATGTAAGCGAACACGAGCCCAGGGTTTATTTATCAAATAATAATAACAATAATAAGCACCTACAAAAAACAATAAACACTGTCAGTTCAAGCCTCCAAAATAAAATGCTAGCATGCTTATTTAATAAACTCGACATGGCAATAATCAAGATGACAAAATGTGAAGGTGATGAACACTTGGGACCGCTCATTTTGCATTATTGTATAAAAATTATGGCAGGAATGGATACTAGTGAATTGTGACATACATGCTATAAAAAAAACTCTACAAAAAAGTAAAGGAAAAGGAACAGGAGGTAATGGAGTGATGTTTAATGAACAAAATATCAAATGGCAAGTGCCAGTGGTTAAATCCATAGAGAAAGCATGCATAAATAAGGATCAAAATAGAAAAAACAGAGTTAGAATCAGCATGACAAACCAAACATATAATACACTGCCAGTGTACCAGTACAGAAACTCCAAAATAGCCCCAGCATGACCCTGCTCTACTCATTTCTAATGATCACGAAAATTAAGTTCTTGAGGTTCAGAACCAATAGCAGTGGGGTACACTAATATCCCTGCACCTTGCAGTGCCATAGCCTAGGTGCCTCTGGAACGCACTGATCCCAGCACCTTGGTAATGTTTAAATAATAAACAAATTCACCAGCTGCTTCAAAATTTCCATCATGTAATTACTTTATAAGGATAATGACGAAACAGAAATGACACTCATACTCGTTTCTGGATACTAAAGCAAATGAAAAAGAAACCAGTGTGTGATGGAGGCCAGCAGCATTTGAGAAATCTATCTATATCACATCACTGTTGATACATTCCCCCCCTCATAGTAGACCAACAATTACCATCATGATCTTGTATAAACAACATAGAAAATATTGATGTATTTCGCAAGACCCGACCCCTTCTCCCATTTTTTTCTAGTGAGTTGGATCAACCTATTTCATAGTCACTTTCTTTTTTCCAAAACGACCAAGTTTTTAGTGAAATTTTCTTTCTACTAAAAAGAAAGACATGCAGAAGGTAAAAAAATTCATAACATCATGATTATAAGCACCGGTTATTTTAGACTGTCTAGTTCCTGGAGTGTTAACCATCCCCTTCCACATATCTTGGATCATAGACACAGTAAGCCATCGCCAGCGCAGGCAAGCACATCTGATTCCAACGGCAGGTTCCTTCTTCGCCTCTTCAGTGTATAGTTTAACTGTAAACTACCTTCATAACCACCAAATTCCCTCGACAAAACAGCTAGCAACTTCAAATTTCACAACTAGGCAACAATTTCACTTTCATTTCTTATAGCATACTGCAACAAGAGAATAGTATCTCAGAAATCACTCAAAAACTTCTAAAAAAAACTTCCATTTCATTTAAGCAATGATGACAATATTTCATTTCATGTGATCTTCTATGTTGTCTTCATACTTAGCAAAGAGATATCAGCATAACCGACCTACCTAAACGAGAATAATGTTCGCTTTCTTCTTGTGAGCAGTTCTAACCAATATGAACAAATGAGAATCCATTAGAATATGAAATTCAACAGAAACCAAAATGGGGCTTTTAATTTTTGAGAAAAAATAAAGCGTTAAAGTTTTTCTAAATACCGATTGGCAAAACCCATTTGACGCATGAGAAAATTCCTTGTCAGTTCCTAAAAAGATTAGAACTTTGCCTCCTTTAACATCATACATATAATAGAACAAATGGAAAAGAAGAAGAGAAAAGAAGGGACCTTTCAGCGGTGGCAAGGCTGGTGGAGATGTCATCGGTACAAGCGGATTGGAGGGCAGCGACCGCCACTTCTTCCTGCTCTTCCCTTCCCCATCTCCCTCTGATTCTTTTTATTCTTTGTTTTTGCTTAAAAGCAGCTTTATTTCTCCCTTCTTTCACTTGAGAAAGAGAGAGAGAGAGGAAGCTGCTAGGATTGAAAGGGGCGATGGCAGGCAGGCAGTTGGATAAAGATCACTTGCAGCCACTCTATTATCCCAACATGCTTAAATTGAACCCTGTATCTGTAACGAGTCTGTTTATTCAGTGAAAACACTTAATAGCAATGGTGGATCAGCAGGTGCTGTTATCAAGCAGAGAGAAGAATGCAGCAGACCTGTCTAGCATCTGTGTGTCGACTTATCTTTCTAAAATCCTAACTACAATACCATTTTCAAGATGAAATTAGTCTTCATATACTAGAGAGATTTAGCCAAATTTGGTTCTCATTTCTGAAATAATCCAAGATTTTAAGTTAGATGGAATAAAGGTAGAATTCTAGTTCTTACACTAATACGAGATAAACCATTGCTTTCAACGTAGATAGAACAAATCCACGACATTTCTTAAGACAATCTCTTTCTTATTTCTCTTTTTTCTCAAAATCTTAAAGGTCGGTTTGATTTTTTTAAGAGAAAAAAATAAAATAAAATAAAAACACATTACTTGAATGTAATCACATTTCTACTTCGTATTTCTCCAAATATTTAATTTAAATCAACTCTTGCAGTGTATTTCATAATCTTGAGTGTGAGCATTTGAATACACCCACAGTCAACAGTCTAATAACTACAATGAAGGGACCAATTTATAATTTTCAAACTTAGTAGCACTAACATACAAAACCATTAGAATACGGTCACTAAATAAACCGTGTAATTTTTCTTTTGCTTGGACAGTAGTTGGGTCTCCCCCGGTCCCATTTTTTACAGTGTTTCGGAGTGAGGTAATTATTGTTTTTTTATTTAAAAATATATTTGTATTTAAGAGTAAAATAATAATCATTTTCTAAATAATTTTTATTTCAAGATATATTAAAATATTCTTATATATATTTAAAAAAACCATTCTTCACAAAAAAATTAAAATATTTAAAAATATAAAATAATTATTATTTAAAGAAACCATAATTTAGAGTGTTTCAAACTAACTCTTTGTAAATACATGTATTTACGCATGACTATAAAATTATAATTATACTCTTTAATTAAATTGAAACCAATAATAGCCTAGTTGCAATAATTGGATAAAAAAACAAAATCTAATCAAATTAAAGGGGTTATTATTTTGTTAAAAATAAATAAATTTAAATTGTTTTAAAAAAATCATCAAATCTTTATTTTTTCAAATAAAAAATAAGATGCTTAGTTCATTATTATAGTGTTTAACATTGCGTTTTAAAAATATTTTTTTATTTTAAATTAAATGATTTTGATGTTTTTTAGATTATTTTAATGTAATAATATCAAAAATAAATTTAAAAAATAAAAATAATTAATACATTTCTGAATAAAAAATATTTTAAAAAATAATTATTATAACACTACACAACAAGCGTATAATTTAATTTTTTAGTTACATTTTTCAATTTTTTATTTATAAAATCTAAAATCAAAACGGAACGCAAATTAACTTTTAAAAATTGTTAACTGGCTTTTTTTTTCAGGTCGTTTTTTCCAATTAATATATGGTTGTTTTGTGAATATTCGGGATAATTTGATTATTTTAGGCACTGTAAAAATAAAAAGGGTAGAATCGTACTCTTCATCAACTATCAGATGTTTCTTCGGTTAAGGAAAAATCCCTACACCAAACCGACTCAGAAAGAAAGTTTGCATTTTTTTCCCCTCCAGAGCAATCAGACAACCGGAGTTCGAATTCTCCGATAGTGTTTTCCAGTTCCTTCGCTGGAGGAAAGCAACATCCTATCAAAACTAATTGCCCAGCCCAGGGTCTAGGTAGAAAAAAATGAAAAAGTATGGATTGTTGCTAAGACAACCACAGCAGAAAAGGCCACCACGCCCTCCACTTCCTAAGGCGCTAGGATTCGGAGAAGAAGAAGAAGACGATGTGGAGAAGGAGATTTTACGGCAGGCTGCTAAGAACAAATCTCTCAAAGATGTAAGTATGCTTTTTCAATCACTTTCTTCTCCTTTTTTTCTTTCTTTTATTTATTATATATTTAAAAAAAATCTTTTGATTGTTAAGATTGAGGATACGCATAAGAAAGCATTAGAAGAAGATCCATCAGTGTTTGATTATGATGGAGTTTATGACGAGATGAAGCAGAAAATTGCTCAGCCGAAAGCCCTAGATCGCCAAAAGAGAGAGGTATTTTGATTGTATCAGCACAGTTCATTAGGTACTCCCGTTGCTTTGCCCCTTCACGGTAATTACCATGGTGGGTCACATTTTATGTGAGTGAAGAAGCAATGCACCGGGACTAGGCATTTAAAAGTTTTGAAAGGGGAAATTGAGTGGTGATTATTTTGTTTTTCTTTTTCAGTCTAAATATATTAAGACTTTGATGGGGAAGGCAGAAGAACGAAAACGACAACAAGATGTAATATTTGAGAAAAATCTTGCGAAAGAAAGAATTAAAGATGATCACTTATTTGCAGATAAGGATAAGTATGTTACAGCTGCTTATAAGAGGAAACTTGCAGAGCAGGAGAAATGGATGGAAGAAGAGCGTTTGCGTGAGCTTAGAGAGGAGAAAGAGGATGTATGTATAGCTTTTCTGCTCTTAATTTGATTTTGCTGCACATTGTCATATTTTGGTCCTCATTGGATATAATTTCATCTCTTAATTAAGACATCACTGTTTTGTTAATGCTTTCCATGCTCTCAGTGACTCTAGATTTGCTGGTTCGTACATGCTAGTAGTATTGCGTCTGCTTACTGTCACTTGAATGTTTTTGTTATGCTACTATTTCTATACTCTGTAATGTTTCTGTAGCTAGTTGGCAATGAGACATGAATAATGCAACTTCTTAATATAGGTAGAGTTCTTAAATTGTCGTGTGAGTTGCTGATGGATTAGTGTAAAGAGTTGGAGTGTATGCGTTTGAGATAATGTTGGTCATGCGGTTATTCTGGAGTTGTTTCGGCTTAGGGTTCACTCTAGATTTATGATAGCTCCAAGGACATAACACATCAAGAGTCTGTATTCGTTTGCCTAAAAGAACATAAAACAGGTTTAATTCTAAATTAGCTCAACTTATGTTTAGCCTAGAGCTGGGTTCCAACAGATTTTATGATGTAGAATGTAGAAGCCTTGTTATAGTTGATCAAATACCTCTAGGAGATTAGTAGGAATGCTGCATATCAGTTGATTGGCTCAGACTTCAATGCCTTGAGGGAAGAGATTTATTTTTTTGATAACAATCAAGTGTATTAATTAAAAGGTAGTCATTTAGAATGACCCATTAAAAGATGAATGACCCAGTACAGATGATATAAGAGGAAACAGAAATAAACATAATAGGGAAGAGCAGCCGAATTAGTTATGTAAACTTGTCTATATTTGAATACCATCTGCACTACAAACAAGGGGAGAAATTTAGAATATGTTTCCTCAATGAATTGGGGATTTGATCATAGGACTGCAGTCCTGTTTATGAAAGAACGTCAATAACTTGATATTTCCTTCATTGTGTTTGATACAAGCAGAACGAGAAACTTATGAATTCAAAGTTGACCGAACTAACCACACCTAACTTTCTATGTAGACAAGAATTTGGTTAAAAATATCATAGAATTGAAAGCATTGCATTTTGATTACCATAGCACAAGGATGCTTTATTGAAAAACCAGGAAAGGTTGAGGTGGTGTTAAGTTTGTACTAGAAACAGGTAGTTTGTGGGTGGCAAACTGACCTTGCTAACCTTGTTACACTCCTAGTATAGACAAAGATTTGTTGAAGCTAGGGAATATGATGGCGTTAGCAATTAGGTAATTTTGCTAGAGATGAATGGGTTGTCTTCAATTCAATTTGGATGCAATGGGCTGATTAGTAAGCATGTAGGTTCTGTTCAATACCATGTATGAAATGCAATAAAGGTTGTAGTATTTAAAGATGCTTCGATTTTGTTTGCCAATCTTCATCAAGAAATGGCTCAGAATAACTTTTATATGAGAAATGAAGAACTTGAAATTGTGCAGGGGCTTTTACTTTATGTCTTTGAACAAAAGGAATCTCCCTTTGTGATATATGGGTTGTGAAATGGACCAATTAGATATTTGAATAATTTTTCATTGCATGAGAGATAAATCAAACTAGTGGAAGTTTCAGTAATTTTTTGGAGCTGGGTTCTTGGGTTACTACGATGATCGTGATTTTGATAAGAGTTTGTGTGTGTTTGTTATTGTGGTGCAACATGCTTTTCAAAAGTTTTTTTTGCATGATTACGCATCAAAATATATTTTTTTTAGATTTTTATTTTATTTTTGACATCAACACATCAAAATAATCAAAAAGCAATAAAAAAACATCAATTTGATGCTTTTTAAAGTGAATTGTACTTTTGAAACACATCTAAAAGCAAAAGCTACCACACTCCTAAAATCTCACTAAGACTGAGATCGGTTATTAAAGGCTCTAAACAGTTTTTGGTTTCCTCAAAATGGAAAACCAAAAGTGGGTAATAGTACCAAACACCCCCTTAGTTTTCAGTTTCATCTTCATTGCTTCGTGCCCAGCTTGACTATTTAAGGCTTGGCTTAGTGTGCGTGTTTTAAGGTTGGCTTGGTGGGTGGTGTGTATCAAGACTTAGCATGCTGTGCTGTGTTATAAGTGCAGTCAAATGAATATCAAAATTAAGTTGTAAATGTTAATACAGTTTTGAACTGATCATATTACTTGATAAAGCTTATATGTTTGTGCTGATAAGAAATATGGAATGCTGTTTGGTGAGTTGCTAACCAAGATGTGTATGTTTCTCGTTTTGAAGGTTACCAAGAAGAGTGATTTGAGTGACTTCTATTTCAACCTGGGAAAAAATGTTGCGCTTGGTGCAAAAGACTTACTGGCCAAGAAGCAAGAGAAACAAGAAAAGCAAACTGAATTTAAGAAGCCAGATGATAAAGTAGCCGGTGAAACGTCTGCCAGAAATGATGCACTGACAGATTCAAAGTTCGCATTGGATTCTTCCAGTGTGAAAGGGGCACATCAGAAGGAAACTTCCCCTCCAAGAAGTTCTGAACCATTAGATCCCGAGCCAGTTTCTAATAAACCAATTTCAGGCACTTCAACAGAAGGAAAAAATCCAGCTGAACAACCATCAGCCAATCAGCCAAATCCTGATCATCATAAAAGAAATCAAGATGCACTGGCTGCAGCTAAAGAACGGTTTCTGGCACGGAAGAAGGCTAAGCAGCTGTAAAGTCTCTGTTTCTTACTTGGGTATGTAATGTGATTGAGATGCATGAGGAATTTTCTTTTTCCCTAGCCTAATTAAAGTCGTCAGTTTATGTAGTTTGCATGTTTTCCCAAATGTAATTGCTGGATGCCACTGTTTGTCCATTGAGATCTTCCAACTCTTTCTTTACCCCCGATGGATTAAACAATGGAAGCGTTCGAATAAATCAATTTGACCAATGGTCACTGTAAGGAAAACTTTTATGGCTGTGTGCATCTAATACATAAATATGCTTCAGACACCCTCTAGCGGTGGTGTAACGCAGAAAGGATTGTGATCCAGGGGCTGCAAAATAGCAGTCTTTTTACCTTTATTGCCTTCATCTACCCTACCTAAGGCAAATTTCATGACTCAGATATCATTGTCTTGAACAAGGAACCTACAGTACCTGTATTTTCCCATCTTGTCATGTAAGTTTCTCCTTTTGTAACGATGGTTGGTGGCGTCTTGGAGGCGGCCTTGAAAGAAAATAATTGATGTAGCAAGGTTCTGTTTGGGAGTTTGATTGTAGTAGTTTTTTAAAGTATTTTTTATATTGAAATATATTAAAATGATATTTTTTTTATTTTTTAAAAATTATTTTTGATATTAGCATATCAAAATAATCTAAAAAATTAAAATATATTCATTTACAATAAAAATAATAATTCAAATTTGATCAAAATACCGAAAAAAGATATTAGAGCTCAAGTCGCCCCCAATAACTATAGCATCGGCCCATTAGCCAGCCGCACTGTAGATGAAAGGAAATCTCTTTCAGAAGTGCTTGGCAGCCACAGAAATTTATTAAAAGTTGAGCATTCAATTTGCTAAAGATGAATAGGTCAACTCCCGTGGGAGCAGAAGTACACACAGTTGTCTGGTTTTCTGCTCGGAGCCAAGACAAGTAGACAGATGGAGCACGTGCCCATTGCCTGGGATTCACGCCCCGCGAAGAGTCCTTTATGGTCTCGAGACCCCACGAAAAGGAACTGTTCTTTCATGCGCAAACTGTGCCAATCCAACGGCTATTGGTGATATACCTAGATATCCACCCACCAGTTTAAGGACGTTAATGGCTTCTGTGATCAACAATCTCTCCCTCTAATCTACGCTTTGGGTGAACTATTGTATACATACAAGAGCTATAGATATACTGCGCTTTAAACTGCAGTTAAAATAAAATAAATTCTGTTTTATTTTATTTCAACCAAAGGCATACCTTTTTTGAGTGATCTTACAAGTGGAAAAATAACAAGGTTCCGATCCTTCGAGTAACATTGTTCTTCTACTCTAAACTTGTAGAATCATAAGCCATTATTCAGCATCGAGATGGCCTTCTTTTCATCTCCTTAAATGCATGCACATTGACAGCTGTGATGTTTTGAACCACTTACAGCAAGCATGGTCCAAAATTTAATCACCCAGACCGACTTGCCACTGTCCCATAAGGCCATGCCTGCCGTCTCCTTATCAACAATATGACACCAAATCTAAGCAAAACATTATTGTTTGCCTCTCTATCTTCCACAGGCACTGAGCAAGCCAAGCCATGGTTTCTGTTTCTTCTTCTTGGCTCTACTGTATATCTCTCCTTTCCTTATTTCCCTTGATCATTTCTTCTTCCATAACAATTCCATTACAAAATCCCCAAACAAACCAAATCCCGTTCCAAGATCAATACCAAAAGCTGAACCACCTTGTCACAACCTCCCTAGCAAGAGCCCGCCACCTTAAAAAACCCCAAACTACACCCGCAGCCACCGCCACCACCCCACTCTTCTCTCATAGCTATGGAGGCTACTCAATTTCTCTCAGCTTTGGCACTCCACCTCAGACACTCTCTTTCATCATGGATACTGGAAGTGACGTTGTCTGGTTCCCTTGCACCTCTCGCTACCTGTGTAAGCACTGTTCTTTCTCCTCCTCATCCTCCTCCTCGTCATCACCAAGAATCCAACCTTTCATCCCTAAAGAATCATCATCTTCCAAGCTTCTTGGATGCAAAAACCCTAAATGCTCTTGGATCCACCACTCAAACATAAACTGCGATCAAGACTGCAGTGTTAACTCCTGCCTCAACCAAACTTGTCCACCTTATATGATCTTGTACGGATCAGGCACAACTGGAGGCATTGCATTGTCAGAAACTCTCCATCTCCAGAGCCTATCAAAACCCAACTTCGTTGTCGGGTGCTCCGTTCTCTCTTCCCACCAACCAGCGGGAATTGCTGGATTTGGTCGTGGACTTTCGTCCTTACCAAGCCAACTTGGTCTTGGTAAGTTCTCTTACTGTTTACTCTCTCGTAGATTCGATGATGACACCAAAAAGAGCAGCTCTTTAGTTCTCGACATAGAACAGTTAGATTCTGATAAAAAAACCAATGCCTTGATGTACACTCCATTTGTGAAAAACCCTAAAGTTGAAGACAAAAGTAGTTTCTCAGTTTATTACTATTTGAGTCTCCGGCGAATCACCGTCGGTGGACACCATGTGAAGATGCCATACAAGTACTTGTCACCGGGAGAGGATGGCAATGGCGGGGTCATCATCGACTCAGGGACCACGTTCACGTTCATGGCACGTGAGGCTTTTGAGCCATTGAGTGATGAGTTTATTAGGCAGATTACAGATTACAAGAGGGTTAAGGAATTTGAGGATGTGACTGGGCTAAGTCCTTGCTTTAATGTCTCCGATGCCAAGACGGTGTCGTTTCCTGAGCTGAGGCTGTATTTTAAGGGTGGTGCTGACGTGGCACTTCCGGTGGAAAATTATTTCGCATTTGTCGGTGGTGGGGTGGCGTGTTTGACGATGGTGACGGGGCCGGAGAGGGCGGATGGACCTGGGATGATTTTGGGGAGTTTTCAGATGCAGAATTTTTATGTGGAGTATGATTTGAGGAATGAGAGATTAGGGTTCAAGCAAGAGCAGTGCAAGTGATTCTTATTGTCAAGAGATTTGTAATTGTTTTACCATGTGTACTGATTTAGTTCTTAGGTCGATACTCGAATTGATCTAATTTAAAAATAATTTTTCGGCTAAAAAATTATATTATTAAGGAACCCAATCATATTTTTTCAGGTTATTGCTGAGCTCAATATCTCTAAACATTTTCCTTTTTATTATCTCAATATCTCTATTTATTTATAGTGTAAGGACAAAACATACGATGTATTTTATCTAGAAATATTATTTGAAATGATGTGACCATACAAAAAAATCTTAATTTTATACTACAAGAAGCTTTAACGATAATTGAGAATATTTTGCATTTACAGAACAAAAAAAAAAAGATTTTGTCTTAAATTTTAAGTTTGTCTTAGAAAATATCCATTTTTTTTATTCTCATAAAACTATATATTTCAAAATCCAAAAAAAACAAATAATAATTTCAAATTTAAAGAATCGAAGAGCACGGGCTTTATCTTCTGGGGTTGTGGCGAGACTAAAACGACACAGTACACGACAAAACGATCCCTCATCCTGTGGCACCCTTCGCACAATACTTCGTGTTATCCTATACCATGTCGTCTCATGTTTCAGAGGTGTCTTGACAAGCTCGAAAGTCAGAACGTCAAAACTCCACTCTCCCCTGCTTCTTTCTCTCTGTTATCCAACACCAGTCGTCGTCATCCCTACAAGAATCGAAGGTAAGCCAAGTTCCTGCTTTTATGTGTTAAAGATAAGCTCACTTTGATTCGTATTGTGTCGTCTTCGATCTCTCTCTCTCTCTCTCTCTCTCTCTCTGATATATATGAGGAGAAGAATATCATGGGTCTTGTTAAATGAAAACAAAAAATTAGCAAATATTATCTTATGGTCCCGACGAGGTAAAATACTGATGTGGGTGTGCCCATGTAGTTTAATCTTGTTCAGAGAATGCTCTATGTCGCAGTTCTTAAGATTTTTTTTTCTGAATAATGCAACGAGAAATGTTTGTGCTTTGTGTCAAAATTACTCATCAATACAATATAAATCAATACCTTGAGCCATGAAAATTTATCAGTTGATTGAAATAATATTTAAACTTCAAATTTAAGTCTGATTAAACAAAAAATTTATTTCATCGAGATTATTAACTTATCAATTTATCGAGGTTGTACTATAATTCTGTGTTAAAATGATTATCTTTGTAACCAGGAGTGTTTGATAGTTGGCTTAGCAATACTGTACTGGCTGTTTATGATATAGCACGCAGTTTTGAAAGCTCAAGATCAGCTTGATCCAGATGCATTAAGAGATTATATGCTGGATTAAAAGGGCTCAAAATAAATTGTAAATTAACTCCGATAAAGCTTACTACATAGTTTTATTAGTCTTATTTCTAAACTCATTACATTATTTGACCGTACTCTGTTGTGCATCCATCGGACTCAGCAACAAAACATGGCTAAGCACCAAACTTTTTTGGTTTTTTTCGACACAGATCTTACTGGCAAACAACGTCACATGAGCACAATCGTTGAGACCCTGCATTTTTGCATACACAATTCTTTGGCATGCTACTTGCACCATAGTTTGATAAGAAATCAACCAAACATTGCTGGCTGCCGTTGTTTCCACACACCCCTGGAAATGTGGCCTTCTTTGGGCACCATTTGATTTGACCTGCATTTTGAAAGAAAGAAAGGCGCATTTTCAAACAAAAATTCATCTATCAAATCATTAAATACTATTCAGTACTTTGATCACCCCTTACCTTGAGTGGGAGTGAAGAGGCTTAATAGTGTGAGCCAAGAAATCAAGAGAAAGACAATTGGCTTCATTATCTTTGATTGTTTCATCTAAACTCTCACTTGTTGAAGATTTTAGAGAGAATGAATATATTTCAAGTTCATGCATGCAACACAGATTTATATAGGTGTCCGCACCTGTGGCTAATTTAGAGATTGATTTTTTTACAAAGATTTTGTGATTATATATATGGAAACATAATAGCTACCTGCCTAATATGAGAAAAATTCAAATCTTATTGATGCTGTAAACATTTATTTGTTGCCTTCAAATATACAAGATAGAAATTGATAGCTTAATCTAATTTTATTTTTTGAATAATTTATTTGTATATGCATAATGTTTTAGACTTGGTGTGAATAGATTCTAGCTTGAACACTTTTAAAATTAACAGAATGGAATTTGTAAGGTATAATTAGAGGGAAAACGAGAATGGAGTACACGGGAAAGTTTCGCCACATTATAAAATGTCAGAGACCATTGTGGTGGTTCTAGAAGACAGTGGCCAATGTCTAATCTGTTGTGTTTCGTTCAGATTAACTTTCATCAAGAACTGTTCTTAGGACAATTGTTAAGAATAATTTCACATCTATAATCCATCTCTATTTTTTTTTTTGTTTAGAATTTACTGTGAAAACTTAAAAATATTATCACATAAACTAACAATTATTTTATGTATTTAATTAAATATTTAAACTCTTTAAAAGCAATGAGAAGATTACTTTGTTCACAATTTTAGAATTAATGGAAGAAAAAGGAATAAAATAAAATCTATGTTTTTTGACCGGGGCTTGCCTCTTTTTGTTTTACCATAAATAGAAAAGAACATTACCAAAGTTTTAGGATTGCTTATATGGAAACAAATAGCTGCTTACCTAATTTGAGAAATTAAAATCTTATTGATACTCTAAACATTTATTAGTTGTCCTCAGATATTCAAGGAAAGAAAGTATTAGCGTAATCTAATTTTTGTTTTTGTATCATTTATCTGTATATGCATAATATTTTAGACCCAGTGTGAATAAATTTCATCTAACATTTTTAAAATCAACAAAATTTAACCTGCAAGGTATAATTAGAGGTAAAAAGAGAATCAAATACAAAAGAATTAAGGCTGTGTTGGTTAATGTCCCGGTACACGAAATAAAAATAAGACTGAAAGTGCTTGATTGGAGGTATGAAGATAGAAACATAAAATAATTGTCTTTGAGACAGTTTTGAAGTGAATTTCTGTCTCCAATGTCTTCACTCTGTATCCTAGACTAAAATTTGGTGCATGCATGGATAAGATGTCCCTTCTTATGATAATTCTTGCATTTCCTATGGTTCCAAATTTAAAATTGGTCCTGGACCAGTAGAAAGCTGTCAGGTGTCATTTGAACCTCCTAGCAGGTGTACATGTCCAGCCTTGATAATTTTCCTGTGTAAATATCTGCTGTGGAATTTTGTAGTGACACTCCCGGTTCTCATTTTCACAGATGATTAATCACTCAACGAACTTTATCTGGGGCTTCAAATAACTTGCAACCATTTAATCTAGTTTAAGATTCTTACTTTCTTGCATATTCTAGGCAAAATAATTTGAGTCATGTACCATTTCTCTATGGTTCGAAACTTGATGCTGTAACTTTTGGCACCCACTTGCCTTTCTTGAGTAGATGGTTACTTATTTGCAAACAAGGACATGACAGATATCATAAGTCTTCTTCAAAAAAATCGCAGAATCTAGATGGTGCAGGCTTATCATGAATTTCATTCTTAAACAGGCCGTATAGCCTTGTAACAGTGTTGAGGAACCCTATTTTGGCATAAATTAGGTCAAATAAGATGAACTCTTTCTCAGGCTCCAAGCTTGTTTATTCCCAGCAATGATAGTGTCATTTTGTTTCTTTTAATACCACCAAGGATGTTGGTTATGTTTCACTAGTGGCATATCACCAATCCATTCTGGTTTACTACAGGTGCGTGCTAGCTTGTTCTCTTTAGGAAGCTGGTCAAGCATGGGAAACAAACCCGGGAAGCAAGAAAGAGAAGTCGTGTCTCCATTGGCCCGGGGCAGGCAAGAGATTCTCTTGAAAGTTGCGCCTCCATTGGACCATGCTCATCTCCGGTGGCTTGCTCGTGATCTCGAGAGGGTTCATGGCTTTGCTCCAGGAAATTGCCGTGCAGTGACGCCACCAGATCATTATGCTGAATATATGCGATTGCAAGGTTGGTTGGATGTGAACTTGGATGATCCTGATCTATCTCATTTGTTTCCAGGTAAATAGTCATGTAAACAAGGCAGGGGGGGATCCTCTCTGTGAAGGGTAATTAGGGGAATGGATTTCTCTGGAAAATTATCAAATTTTTGTACTTTTTGCTGTAAATGAACTGTAAGAACTTAAGATAATTTGTAATTTCAGAAACGCCCAATGGGGCAAGAAACGTTTCGGATAATCAGATATGCCGTCCTGGTAGTGCACTTTCGATGGAAGTAACAGTAAATGTCTGTGCTTACTGCCTATGAAATGTCTGGTATTAATGAGAGTCGACAGAGGTTGCAGGAAACGTCTCCCCAGGACACGAGTCCAGGTCAATCCAGTAATCCATGGATGCTGAATGTAGTCAAGGCAAGGTTTTCTTTCAAACAGGGTAGATATAGGCCCGACCAGATTTGAGTGATTTGAGTTTTGACTAGGGTAGTTTGACCAGGTAACTTTGATTTATCTATATATAACTTATATACAAAACGATATCATTTCGATTGAAATATAATTTTTTTGAGGTTTACCTTGCTAGCCCATTATTTAAGCTTTGAATTGAGTTAAACCCCATGCTAGGTCATAATTACGTCTTGGTTTTATGCATTACAGGCCTATAATACTTCTATGCTGGTTAATTAATTTTGGAAAAACAAGAAAATGGTGAACCGCTCTGTGTTTTTTTTTTTTTGTAATTTAGTCATTTCAATAGTTTTTCAGGATAATTGAATAGTTTTTCCCTAAAATATCCTCCATTTCTTCACCAATTTTCCAATATCACCTGCCATAAGTAAAAACAAAGTGCATTTAAAGAGGGAAATGTTAATGTTTGAAAAAGAATAAACGGTCAACTCATAAAGAGATTAACCTATGATTTTCAGAAGTATTACAATTACAATATAGCTAAAACAGCTCGGCCAGTCCACTTGTACGTCATCGTGGATCGACCATTTTACTTTTGCTTCGCACTAGTATGTACACATGTTTTTTCTAGATAGATACGGTTTATAATATTTATGGTGAAGAAAAGCATTAAAAACCATTATAGCCGAAGCGGCTCGCTCTGCATGCTATCTAGCGTGCAGAGTGCAGGGTTCAATTGTGGTCTTTGAACCTTTGTTTTTTATAATTCTTTTTTTTTTATAATTCTGTGTCTGTTTTTATTATAATTCTTTTCTTTTTCTTTTTATTATAATTCTTTTTTATTTTAATTTTTTTATTATTATTATTATTCGTTTTCTTTTTATTATAATTCTTTTTCTTTTAATTATTTTGTTTTGTTTTTGGGGAACAACTGTCCTATTTTGTATTATAATTTTTTTTATTATTCTTTTTTTTTAAACTACCATGTTTTTGTTTTTTTTTTCTACAATGCTGATTTTAAAAATATCTGTCTGTAAAAGTTGCTTTTTTTATTATTCTTATTATTTTTTAAAACTAGGATATCAATGATAGTTTATGCATACCATAACTAAAATTATCCTCCGTGCAATGATAATTTTAAATTTTCGAACTTTTGTTTTGCTATTGTTATACTAGGAGGTGTTGATCTATTTTATTATATTAAATTTTGCATAAATAAAAGTTTGCTATTGTTATACTAGGGGGTATTGAGTTATTTTATTATATTTTTATTTGCATCCAGCAAATCCTATAAAAATTATTTACTCGAACCGCAACGTAGAACATATATTTTTAAAATTTTTCCAGCTAATAATTTTTTGTTTAGTTTTATCATCTGTTCTAATTTTTTATCTGCTCTTTCATTTTTTTTATTGATTTTATTGTTATTATTTTCAAGTTAGATGAATTTCCCCCCTGATAATTATGTTTTTTTAAATAGTATGATTTTATTTTATTTATTTCTATTCTTTATTCATCATTAACACAATAATAATAATAATAATAATAATAAGATTAATAATAATAATAATAATAATAATATTCTTTTTCTTGCTTACTCTTTTGTTAATGTTTTTGAGTATATTTCTTTCAAGATAATTTGATAATTTTTATTGTTTTTGCAATAATAATAATAGTCATTTTGTATCTAATATTACTGAAGATAAAAGACAACTCAAAAACAAGAAACTAGATAAATTTACCTAGATTATCTACAATTATAAAATGATACAAGTCACTCTTTTCTCGATTATACTGTTTCTTTGAGATGACAAACAAGTCATTATTATATGTTTTAATATTTATTGCATATTATCGCCTAAAAATATACAAGGAGAAAAAAAAGACCTCAGATTTTTTGTAGGAAAAAAATTTATATCAACATTATTAAATACATTTAATATAATAATATGATGAATAAATCTTATAAAAAATTTATTGTGAATTTTAATTTTGTGCTCTTTTGTTCAAGTTTATTTCTTAAAAAAAAATAGATTTTTAATATTTAAGATCTAATATTACCGGGAAAAATATAACTCAAAAAACAAAAGGTAAACAAATTTGCCTACATTATCTACAATTAAAAATATACAAGGCACTTTCCGCTTCGACTACATCTGTTCTTTTAGACGGCAAATAAATCAGTACAGCACGCAAAAATTTTATAGTTCTTTTTTAATAAAAATTGCAATATTTTGTATTTATAATATGCCATATCTAATATTAATGGGGAAGAAAGACAACTCATATTTTTTTTACAAATTTATCTAAGTTATTTACAATTAAAAAACTATAAAAATCACTTTCCATTTCGATCACACTATATAGTATGCTAGACTAAGTATATGTGTTTAATATTCATTTAATATTATCGCCTAAAAATATATAAAGAGAAAAAAATAACCTACGATTTTTTGCAAAAAATTAATATCAACATTCTTATATATATATTTAATATAATAAAATGATGAATAGTCTTATAAAAAATGGCTTTGTATTTTTATTTTTAAGTGTCCAAGTCAGTTGTTCCAATAAAAAAATTAGCAATAGCAATATTCAATCACATTTTGGTTGAAAAAAACCATTTTTAATAGATTTTAACAATTATAATTATACTAATTAAATATTAAAATAACAAAATACAACATTTATAAAATAATTCAATTTTCTACATAGATAAAAAAAGCCCAGCGGAGCGGGCAGATCATCTCGTAAGGGCTAAACTATAACATATTAACAGTATAGGGACTAAATCATAATCCACTCATTAGAGGGCCCAAAACCACTCCAAACAAGGGCAACGGTTGATCACCAGCTCCTAAAACCCCAAGGCCTAAACCCACGCAGGCACATCTCAATCCACTGAACTGGCTAAACCCCCGATTTCCTCCCTCCATTTCATCACCCGCTCACACAGTTATACCCCACAATTTCTCCCCCCGTAAACTTCCATTTTTGACATGAAAATTTAGCATCCCAATTGATGAAAACATGATGAAAAGGAGGCCTTTTCATCATTCTATCTACTTCAAATTCAAAAAAAGACCAATTACTTCAACCAGTGCTGTCCCTTTAGACCCTCAACCAACCTCAAATGACCACACTTCCCTTTTCCAATCCCTAGTCCATGACCTTATTCGCCGCGGTCGTTTATCCTCTGCCCAGCAAGCTATTCAGAGATTCATTGCCAGCTCTCCTACTGTCCCTGATGCAGTTTCCGCCATTGAATTTGCCGCCGCGAGTGGCGTGGACCTTGGCCTTGGAATTTCTTGCGAGATCCTTAGAAAATTGGTTGACTTGGGCGAGCCTCTATCGGCGCATGATTTTTATCATGATCATTTGATTGCTAGAGGTATTGAACCGGACTCGAATATTGTTAATTCTATGGTTATTTGCTTGGCTAAGTTAGGGAAATTAGATGATGCTGTAAAGCTTTTTGATAGACTTATTGGTAGTGAGGATTGTGTGCTTAGTAATGCTGCTTGTACCATGATTCTTGAAGGATTTTACGAGCAAGATAAGTTTTTGGAAGCATTTGATTACTTTGTTAGAATTAGTGATGCTAATGTGAAACTGGGTATGTGGATTTATAATGTTTTGATTAATGGGCTGTGTCATCAAGGGTATGTGGGTGAAGCGATACAGGTGTTTGATATAATGTGCAAAAATACTGGGTTGCCGCCTACTCTGCATATGTTTAAGACATTGTTTTTTGGGCTTTGCAAGAAAGGGTGGTTGGTGGAGGCGGAGTTGGTTTTTGAAGAGATGGAGGTGCAAGGTTTCTTTGTGGACAAGGTGATGTATACTTCGCTAATGAATGCTCATGGTAAGAACAAGAAGATGAAGATGGCAATGAGGGTTTATTTTAGGATGCTAAAGAAGGGTTGTGACCCAGATATTTGTACTTATAACACTTTAATTCATGGTTTTTTAAAGATGGGCTTGTTTGATAAAGCATGGGTGCTGTGGAACCTGATGAGTGACTTGGGGATCCAGCCTAATGAGGTCACTTATAATTTAATGATTTGTTATTATTGCAAGCAAGGGAAGTTGGATTGTGCTACGATGCTTTTAAATAGCATGGTTCCCTGCAATTTGGCTCCCTGTGTGCATTGTTATACACCTATAATTGCCGCTCTTTATAAGCAGAATAGGTTTTTGGAAGTTGATGAAATGTGTGAAAGAATGCTGGAAAGTGGAATTATTCCGGACCATGTTTTGTTTTTTGTACTCATGAAGAATGAACCTAAGGGGCTTGAGCTTCAACTCTGTTTGTTGATGTTGCAGGCAATTGCCAAGAACGGGTGTGGGCTGGACCATTCTTCACTCTCAAATTTTGATAAGATAAATTCCAGTGCGGGCCTGGAGCAAGAAATTGAGCTAATTCTGAGAGAAATTACAAGAATTGACTTGAATCTATGTAATGTGGCTGGAAGTATCTATGTCAGTGCCTTGTGTGAGGGTGGAAAGACAGAAGCTGCGTTGGCCTGCTTTAAAAATGTGGCCAGTGCCGGATGCATTCCTTTGCTTTTCACTTTCAACTCTTTGATCAAACGTCTTTTCCAGGATGGGCACTTTGAGGATGTCAAGTCTCTGTTTGAAATTATGCAAAATGAGGGCATGGTTCCAAACTTGGAGACTTATCTGATCATGGTAAATGAATATTGTAAACAAGAGGATCTAGCATCAGCTTTTGGTATTTTGGACCAGATGAAGGAAATGGGTCCAAAACCTAATGTCGCCATCTATGACTGCATCATTGCTTGTCTAAGCAAGCAGAGGAGAATCTCTGAAGCCGAAACTGTTTTCCACAGGATGCATAGGGATGGTTTGGATCACGATGAAGTTGCCTATATGACAATGATCAACGCATATACTAGGAATGGAAGAGGTGATAAAGCCCTAAATTTGTTTGAGAAGATGATAGAGAATGCCATCCAGCCAAGTTCTTATTCTTACACTGCACTGCTAAGTGGGTTAGTGAAGAAAAAAATGCGTTTAAAAAATGTTGGGAGAGGGTTTTGTTCCAAATATTGTACTATACACTTCTCTTACCAATCATTTTCTGAAGATGGGAGAGTTTAAATATGCCTTCAGCTGGTCGATGTGATGGCTAGAAGTAAGATTAAAGCTGATCTCATCTTGCGCATCGCTTGGATTAGTGGTGTTTGCAGAAACATCACTGGCACCAAGAAAAGATGGCACATGACAAACAGAATATCTAAGAGGGCTAGAGATTTGCTGTTTAACTTGCTTCATCAGAAAGCTTCCTTGCCTGGAGAAGATGTTTTTACTGATCCTGCTCATTCTCCTTAGAAATTAAAAGACTTAGCATTGAAGCTCATGCTGAAAATTAAATGAACAGGATTTATGCCCAACCTTTACCTCAACATATTATAAAATTTGGATTTTGTTGGGCAAATATGGTGCAGGATGCACACCATCAATTTAAGCTGATGCAAAAGAAGGGTATACATCCAAACGAAGTGACTTTCACAAGTCTCATCAATGATGCAAAAGGAGGGTATACATCCAAACGAAGTGACTTTCACAATTCTCATGCTATCGGGTTGTTTAATAGGATGAGTGCAGATGGGTGCGCTCCTGATAGATGTGCATACAACACTTTACTGAAATTCCTTTGTGAGGTTGGTAGAAAATTAAATGCTTTATCTCTTTTACATACGATAAAGCAAAGGGGGCTTCTTTCCAAGCAGGCTTGCTTATGTAAAGCTACTCCATTATTTTTGTGCTAGTTACATGAGCATTCCTGCCTTCACAATATTTGAAGAAATGGTTGCTTGCCATCTTGTGCCTTGCCTATATAGATGGAGCTGGCTGATTTATATCTTCTGTGAAGAAAAGAAACTTCACGAAGCTTATAGGGTGTGCGATGTGATGTTTGAGAGAGGATTTCTGGCCGACGAATCAGTAATGAGGCTGCAGTGGAAACATCTGGTGAACATCCATTGCTTCTCATGAACCAAGAAGTTCTGAACAAATATGAACACCCCCCTCTTTCTCAGTAGACCTCAACTTTCATCAGTCTTTCACAAGTCAGCATAGATTTTCCTTATGGGCTGACAGTTTCAAGTTTCTGGTTGCAGGAGATCCTGTGATCTTCTAATGAAGTCATAGTCTCTTACAGCAGTGCCTGTTCTCTGGGTGATAACCAACAGGTTTTCTTTCATCTCTCCTCCTTCCTGTAGATTCCATCTCCTCCTTTTCTCCGGGTCATGCACTGAGTGGCAGAGTGTATATAAATTTGCCCTGTGCTTTTATCTACTAGAAATGTTGACGAGGCCTTTTCATTTTTTTGAATATTGTTTCATATAAAGTGTTTATAAGCAATACATGTTTAATGTTGTGTTGAGGATATTTAGGTGATACTGTTCTTCAATTTTGATTAGGCCCCTTTTTATAATACATGGTTTAGAGTTTGACCTACCAATTGCAGGTTATAGCAGTCAACTGAAAGTTTCCTGGTTCTCTCATTGATGATATTACTACTAAAAGTGTTGATATTCATGTATTTAAAGAACTGGATGAAGAGCTCCTGGTGACTTGGTTGGTTCCTGCAATATACCTATTTTGTTTTTGTATTATCTCCCATACTTTCTCTCAATTCATATATATATGGTTGATGTGATCCATGACAAGATGGTAATCATTGGCAGATTGTTCACTTCCCACCGAAATGGAATTTTACTTGCAAGTTTCAATTGAAGGATCAGATCGTGAGCTTCTGTTTTCTGTTTCATAATCTCCAAGAGCATCTGATGGCTTTCCCTATTTAATAAATATTTAGGAAATTGTTGTTTCCTTTTTGCACTGCCATAAGCCCAGATGAGGATAATATCCTTTGGTTTGACAACTGGTATAATAAAAAAATCACACAATCACTATTTGTTCTAGGGTTTAAATTTTTCTCAACCATTATGGTTTACTGGATTGAGCCTTAATGTTAGCATGGTTTAACGAGTTCCAGGCATATAGGATCGCCTCAACTCTGGATACATCCTTGGAATGCCTGAGAGAGCTCTATCTAATGGGAGGGGAACTGATGAGCATGCAGAGGTCTTGTACCTTTCAATATTGTGTGAAACCATTTAAGTTGATCCAGGTATGTTTTTAAGCCATTGATGCGAGGAGTGTGCAAAACCCTGTTTCAAATTTTTCTTTCTTTTTGCGGGTCAAACAGTTTGCTTTTTTTTTCACTACACGTCTGCTTTAGTTGTGGCTGGATAGATTGATTTCACATTTTATTAGCACTTGTAACTAATTTTCTATTTTAATCTTTTGAGTTCTTTTTTGTTTCTTTCTAATTCTCATTTTGGTGATTGCAAACTCAAGCTCAAACAGCTTGCTATTCTAAAGTTGATTTTTCTCATTTTCTTGTGATTTCATTTAGAAATGGCAGAGCAACTTGTTTTCCGTTCATGGGTTTTGTTTCTTCTAAGGTGTTTCTAAGCTACTTGTGATTAATGTTGTAATGGGATAGCAGGGTGGTTTTGCTGTTCGTGATCTGGAGCTGGCCCATTATTTTCAATGCAAGATTTGCTTATGTAGGTATATTAATATTAATTTGTTCTTGTTTGTTTCTTTAATTTGCTGTTATACCAGAAATGTATTTCAGCCACTAGTGGGGGGGATTGCATGAATGGTCAAGATTTGCCATTGCTGATGTTTTGATGCACGAGTCTTGTATTTTCCTCTGTTTTCTTTTTGATCTATGAGTAGCTGTTGTACTACTGATGAAATTGACAGCAGTTCCAATGATTTTATTTTAGGTAGGGACATTTTCTTTTTCATGCTATTCTTTTGCATAATTTATTGAAAATTATTAAAATGCAGTCGAATCTTGTTCGTGAAACCAATGCTTCCTGTCATAGATCTACTGTATCAGAAACTAGGATCATGTTTTGGTGATAAATTTACTTTTCGTTCATGACTGATGCGGGTTATTTGCTATCGCAGTCAATCAGAAGTTTCCTGGCGCCCTCCTACGAATGCTACCGCCAATACCAAATGCGGTTACGTGTTATGGTATGAATTGGATAAGGGACTCGCTCTTGGTGGTTTTTTATGCAATATGCCTTTTCAGTTTGTCTCCTTTCCATTCTTTCCAGGGAACTCTGACAGAAAATTTGATCCTCTGATGGAAACGACGAGTCAGTCAAAGATTTAGTACATGTTTGGTATTGTGGTGCGATCTGCGTTTGCCAGATCGCACCACAATTCACCGTTTGGATAACAAAAAAAATCACTTATGTGTGGGACCCACACCATTTTTGCTCCCAAACACCGTTCTAAAAAAAGCCTCAATTAGGTGCTTTTTTATCCACGATTATCTACATCAAAATCACGATTCATCTGCATCAAAATCAATTTTTTATCGTTGAAAATCTGCAACTCTCACCTCTCGTCTGCAACCTCCCATTTCTACTCCTCTGCAACTAACACCTCAAACTTTTCTCCTTCTCTCGTTCCAGCTCCTTGTAAGAATCCAATTTAGAATCATTGAGACCAGAGTAGTTGTCGATGTCATCTTCATTGTCGAGTTTTTCGTCGAATTGGTCCAGATCGGGGTTGTGGTCATAGCCATTTTTGTGGTCGTGAGGAACGACGTCGATTTCTTCTTTGAGGATCCTCATCCAGTGGCAGTGTTTTGGAGTTTGGAGAAAAAGGAAGTGAGACGAGAGAAAAGAAGCAGGGCTGTGAGAGAGAGGAGGAAAATTAAATGAGGAAAATTAAATATATATATATATATATATATATATATATATATATATATCCAAAAAATTGATAAAAAGAGAGAGACAGGAGTATTGGTTTTATCCAAATCGATATCATATATATATATCGATTTGGATAGAACATTATATTATATGGAAAAGTCTAATAAAATATATTATTATTATTATTATTAATTATTGTATTATAATAATTAGTATATAATAATTATTATTATAATAATAGTTAGCATAAAAAATAGAGGTTTTAATTTGTAATTAATTTGATTGAATTATTTGTAATGAAATGTATTTTAATTAATTATGTTTAAACTTATTAGTTACTTGAAATATATTATTTAGTGTGTTAATTTTAGTAATTGATAAATATATTTTTAGTTTGATGGCAGAATAAAAAATAATATTTGTTTTTTCATGAATTATTAATTATATTATATTATTATAATTATTAAATTTACAATATTTAAAAAGATTATATATATATATATATATATATATATATATATATATATATATATATATATACCCTTTGAAATAATTTTATAAGTTAAAAGCAATATAAAAAGTTTGGTAATCAAACACCCAAAATTGCTTTTTTTTCAATCTCCAACTCAACCACAATTTTAACCAAACACTTCAGAGCTTATTTTGAATCGCAGTAAAAGTGTTTTTTTTTAAACTGATTTTTTTCAAATTCAATCGCAAAAGCAAAAACAATGTCAAACACACACTTATTCGAGTTAGTCAAAGAGTTGTGAGCGCAGGACACACTTTGCCATCATTTCCTCGTCATGGCCCTCTCCGTCTTGGTAAAGCTTAAAGTCAAAAGCTTGGACAGCTAAGTCCGATGAGAGCCGATTAAGCCGACCAGGTCACTCTAAAGTCAAGCCATTTTCTGTTTCTGTCGGCAACACATCTGTACTTATGGCTGTCAACGGGATGGCAAAAGCCAATCAGATGCTTTCTCCTCCCACATTCATTAATATTTTAAAGGCACAGTTTATTGATGAGATGGTTAAAACTTGAATGGATCCAGCATGTGCTGACATGAAAATATATAAACTATTTCTTAAAATTCTATATAAAAAAAAGAATTATGATAGTGTTTTAAAAGTATTAGATTTATAGTTTTAATGTTATTTTATGTATTGATGCTAAAAATATAAAATAAAAATATTTTAATATATTTGAAACAAAAAAGCACTGTTTAAAAATAACATAACAAAATATTTCAGTCGCCAATTGGAAGGATTTGCAGTGAATGGGCCAAGATGGTAATTTGGCTAAAATCAGTGTCCAGAGAAAAAAAAATTCTCTAAAAAAGCCCAAAATACAAGTCAAGAAAAAAGAGCCGTGTGAACAGTGCCGTAAGAAAGAGGTGGGAAAGTGCTTCGGTGGGGGGAGAGGTTAGGTTCAGGGCTTCTAGTGCGCGCCAAAAAATCGCCCCAAAGAAAATAAATCTATGATAAATAATCTAAACGAACCTGCAAACCCGTGCCTATTAACATGAAATTCCAGCCCTACACCCACCCCAAATAAAATAAAATAAAATAAAAAAGAAGAGGTTAATTCCATAAAAGAATTATAATTAATCAAACAAATAAATAATAAAAGCATCGGTTTCCCTCCACATCTACATCCGAACCAAATCCCCCCTCCCTCGTTTTCCACTCTCTCTCTCCCGCTTTTTTTATTTCTTATTTTCTCTCCTCTCCATCCAAACACCCCAGGATCTCTCTCCCCCTCCCTCTCCGGTTGCATTTTTTTCTGCTTTCAATTCTTTTCTATACTCCAAATTCCCAAACCCTCGATTTTCTTCTCTCTCTTTTTTCCAATTTTTTTCACTACAAAATTATTGCGATGTCGAATTCACAAGCCCCAAACAACCAGACATTGAAGCAGCCGCAGCAGAATAGCATGCAGAGTCACGCACCGAATCAACGCCAGCAGTTTCCGTTTTCTTCTATGGAGCCGCAGTTTCTGCCTCCTGGTGACTACCATCGGTTCGGTGTCGGCCAACGACGTCCCGTTTCAGATCACGAAGCTGAGGGCATTGTTGATAAACCTCCTGTAGGTGTTTTGTATTTTTAAAAAACAAAATTGTTTTTTTTTTCTGGTAGGTGGAAGAAAGATTTTGACTATATTTTTCGAAGATCTGCAGGGTTTTCAAGTTTGACTGTATTTCTTTAGGGTTTTGTTACGTTGGGATTTGTTTTATTATTTGATTTTAGTGAAATTTTAATTTGGGGGGTTCATTTCTATGGTGTTGAGGGTTTTTTGGTTAAATTGCTGTGTTTGTGAGGTTGATTGGAGCTGAAATTTGCGTATTTCATGTCATTTTAAGGCATTTTGGATAGTGTGAAGAACTTTGATTCTCTGCCTAAGAATATCAGTTCTGGTAGCTTATTCTGTCTGTGTCAATTCTGGGTTTTCCTGTGGCCAATAGACCTTGCTCTCTGGTTAACTGCAAAAAGAGATGAGTACTTTGCCTCAATAAAAAGGCTGCATTTTGCTTTTTAAAAAGTCTTGATGCTTTCACTTGTCCTGTCTGATGTTTTCTTGTTCTCAGAATTCAATAATTTCTTATATATGTATATCAGGATATCTCCTGTGCTTTCCCATTCACTCATTTTTACTGAAAAAATTGAGGGTACACATTTTATCATTCATGCATATTCCTTATAGGTTTTTCTTCTTTATTGATGTAAGTTTAGCTGGTAAGGCCAGCTCAAAAGTTATACAGGATATATTGTTATCCGAATTTTATACAGGGGTTGCTAAGAATTATTAAGCATAGTTGTATCAATGCTATATTTAGGCTTTACTGTTTTTTATAAGTGTTGTTTTAGGGTTGAATTCTCTCTTTGCTCATTAAATCATTCATGAAAAAAAGGAGTGGAAAAGGAAATGAAAGAAGGATTTGGTGGTCACATGTTTCTGTCAAGAGAACTAATTATGGCAGTTGTCTCCACGCCTCCAATTTTGTGTCCTGACATCTTTCACACCAGGCTCTTTGCGTATTAATATACATGGGTGCATGTGCATAGACACATTCAAAGTCAAACAGTGCGCACACTTGATATGGTTATTTTATCTGTAATGGAGCCTCAATTTTCTGTTTATTATGATTTTTTAGACATAAATACTTAATTAGGTTTGTGGACTTTATCATATGTTACTAATAGTGAAAATAAATAAATAAATGTTGTATATCAGACATTAAAGCGTAAGAGTGACGCAGCAGGTCATCAAGGTGAGTCCAATGAGTGGAGTGCTGGTCATGGATATATGGAAGTAGTGACCACCCCCCTCCAGACACCTGTATCAGGAAAAGGGGGAAAGACACCCAAAACATTGAGACTCTCAAAGAGCAGTAAATCTGCATCTCAGAGTGCTGCTGGAGCTTTTTGTGAGTGTTTTTGTTTTAAAATTCTGCACTGGTGTCTCATTTTTTTTCATTTTAGAGTTTTGTTATTCAGTGATCAGGTTAGTATAAGCCAACAACTAAGTAGTTATGTTTGTGGATTTCTTTCACTGTGCAAACACTCTTCCGACTGTACTTTTATTGATATTATTGGTGAAAAGAAGGAAGTCGAAGTAAGTACATGTCTGAATTGGCAGGTTCTCCTGGAAATAATGTTACTCCAACCGGTCCAATTCGCTATGACAGCTCTCTAGGTGATATTTCCTGTTCATGAATTTCTGTATTTTCTTTTGAATCAAAGAGTAGTTTGTAATTATTCTGAACTCTGTTTCAAATAGTTTGTGGAACAAAGAAAAACTAAACTAAGACTGGCAATATATCCTGTGATTCTGATTCAGGTCTCTTGACTAAGAAATTCATCAATTTGATTAAACATGCCGAGGACGGTGTCCTTGATCTTAATAAAGCTGCTGATACTTTGGAGGTTATTTTAATTCAGTTTTCATTCATTTTTATATTGTGTTGTAAAATTCTGTTATTTGAAGGTTTTCTTTCATTTCAGGTTCAAAAGAGGCGGATATATGATATAACAAATGTTCTAGAAGGAATTGGTCTCATAGAAAAGAAGCTCAAGAATAGAATTCAGTGGAAGTATGGACTTAAATCCCTTTTGTTTTTAACAACTTTGATGTCACTTGTTTAGGATTTGAAAATTGTTGCAATCATAATAATAATAATAATAATAAAGTTCATGTATGATTAACTTTCATGTGAATTCTATCAGGGGACTTGATGTATCAAGGTCAGGGGAGGGAGATGATAATAATGTTGCTACTTTGCAGGTATATAGTTATGGACAATCAACTACTTTTCTTCTCGTCCTTCCTCTCTCTTCTAATCATAACAACTGACAACTTGTTTCTTGGGATGCATATTTTTTTCACGGATTATTAGGCTTTGCAAACCTCATTTTAAAGTGTGTTTCTGTATTCTGTAATTGCTTTTCTGAACTTTGTTTTTCCTTCATGGAAAGTTGTAGAACCAACTTGGCCAGCTTATTTAGAACAAAGAGAGCAATAAATTGATAAGCATAGGAAACCTAGAATCAGCTTGTTCAGCCACATGATTCCATGAGGCTTGGATCCACAAGAAACCACCTCTTTAATCCCCAAGAATTAAGAATCAAAACTCAAGTTTGATCATCAAAAGGTCTCTTTAATACATCGAACACTGCTTATATTGGCACACCAAAACCCTAGCATGAGCATATAATATAAATTCTCATATATCCAACCAATGCCGGATAACCTACATTAAGATTTTTTTTATCAAATGAAAACTTCTAAATTGATAAACAGCCAATAAAATAATAGTTAATCCTATACATTTTTCTGTACTGCAATTCTAGCATTGCTGGCTGCCCCTATTTGGATGTAAATATCCATGGGTAGGAAAGGATGATTATTTAATGGAACAGAAAATAAATGTAACAGTGCCTCATATGCCAACTAGTTGGGTTATCGTTGCAATTTTGTCCCTTTTCAGCTTCATTTTGGGACACCGCCTCCAACGTAGTCCGTAGGATCAATGTAATGCTTAAATTTGATTCCCCAAGGATGCATCAAACACATTTTGCAATGGATTAGTTAGTTAGGTTGGGACTTCATTTTCAGTCACAAAACAATGGATCATGCATCATTTCTAAACACAAGTCCTGCTAGGAAGTACAGGGTTTTGCTTCATCAATGATTACTTTTTTTTGGCAGGCAGAAGTTGAAAACCTCACCATTGAGGAACAAAAATTAGATGAACAAACAAGGTTATTCTGATTTTCCTACTGCTTATGCAATATTCCCATGTTGCTTTTCCGAAACTTTTATATTGTGCCGAGGCTTTAATTTACTGCAGAGAAATGCAAGAAAGATTGAGGGACCTCAGTGAAGATGAAAAAAATCAAAAGTAAACATTCTCCTCATGTTTGCATGAATTATCAGTAACTTGTACAGCAATTACCTATTTTAATTAAATAACTGCTCATTTTGCTATTTTAAGGTGGCTTTTTGTCACTAAGGAAGACATCAAGATTTTACCTGGCTTCCAGGTTGGTTTTCTTTGTTTCATCATCAAGTAATAGGCTTGGTGCTTGGAATGTCACTGCGTTTCCTGAAACAAATTTTGTTTGTTTCTATAGCAATTGAGTATTAATTTTATTTTTCTTAACAGAATGAAACCTTGATAGCAATCAAAGCTCCGCATGGTACCACTCTAGAAGTTCCAGATCCTGATGAGGTAATCCCAAAAGGTAGTCAATTCAGGAAAAAAGTAAGGGTTTGTACATATATGTTTGTTGTTATAGTTTTTCTTTTCCTCAGCAGGCAGTTGATTATCTTCAGAGGAGATACAGGATAGTCTTCAGGAGTACAATGGGTCCAATAGATGTTTATCTTGTCAGGTAACTTTTCCTTTATTTTATGAAAATGGTGAGGCCAAATTTTCATTCTAGCAGAGTGCTGACTAATAGGTCACTCAAGAATTTATGCAACTGACTTTCTGATCTCTCGCTCTCTCTGCCACGCCCACAGTCAATTTGAAGAGAAATTTGAGGATATTCAAGGTGCTGAACCACCTCCAAGCTACTTATCAACCTCAGGTTGTAATGAAAATCCCTCTTCTACTACTACAATGGTTGCAGAGGAGAGCAGAGCAAAGGAGATTCAAATGCAAGAACAAAATGGTCATAGAATGTGCTCAGAACTTAACACCTCACATGACTTTGTGAATGGGATCATGAAGATTGTCCCCTCGGATCTTAATGTAAATTTTCTTTCTATTTGCTGTCATTGTCTTCAGAAAGATCCAAGATGTCAATTGTCTTTGTTTGATGGGAATGTCAACAGCACTTGCAATCGTGCATAATAGATAGGGACAGCACCTTTTGTTCATATAATTGTCTGAAAATAGTAGGATTTGACCTGTGCACAATTGATTGGTTTAACATGCTATTCTTTTTTCCGACAAAAGATTTTGGCGTGTGCCTTATTATCTGTTATTAAAGAAAGGTACTTTCTATTGTGAATAAGTTTTGCCAGGTTCTAATTTCGTTGTTTATCTACAGAGTGATGCAGATTACTGGCTTTTATCAGATGCTGATGTTAGCATCACAGACATGTGGAGCAACGAAGGTATCCTTGCTAATATATTACATTTTATCTACCTTATTTGTGTTCTAATGCTTCTTAAAGTGGACCAGCAAAAACTTTCATTTCCTTAACTGCAAAAATAGCAGGGGTTGAATGGAATGACTTGGATACGCTTCATAATGACCATGTCATGCCGAATTTCAGCACACCACAACCCCAAACTCTACCATCTAATCCAACAGAAGCGCCTCCTGCTGCTAACACTACTGCCTTGTGAAAGGGAAATGTCGGCGAACGACATCCACCATCTCTGCCTTTACCGTTGTGGTAATTCTGAGGTTCTGATTGAAGTTTCCTGCAAGCCCTATTGAGGTACCTCCAATGAAACTAAAGACTGCAAGGGAGTTCGTTAGTTCATTGTACAGCTTAAGTATTGTACATAAGAATGATCTAGTGGCAAATCAAAAGGCTACTGATTTTTGAACGATCCTTGTATATTTCTGCACGTCATGGTTTTCTCGTACTTACCGACTTGAAATCTGTTTAGGCAGCAAATTATGTAATATATATATAAACAATGACAATTTTACTCCTGTTTAGAAACTGAAACTAAAGACGAATAGATTTTTTTGCTGATGTGTTTGCATCTCTTCTGCTTTGCTACAATTGATTTGTGAAACCAGGGCAGCATTTGGCAGGGTTGGAGCATACCCTGATAACTGATATCTCGATGTTTTTGCCAGTCGATGCAAGGATTTGGCTACATCCTTGAATCTTGCCCGTCTCCATTGATGGATTGATTGTTCCCCTGTGATGCAACGGCTCTGAAATTCCAGTGTTTGGCGTTGTTTATCACACAAGTAGGGGAACTCTGATCATTTTGCTAGTTGCAAACTCAAGGGACTGAAAAAATATGAAATAATTCGTTCGGGAGATGGATAAAGATCTGAATTCAAAGATTTTGTTTCCAGTTGTTCCATACTACAGGCCTGCATATTGAATATGATTTACATGAAAACTCCAGGTTTGAATAAAGAAAAATTCACTATAAAAGTTTGGCTCATTCTCGAGGACTATTACAGGCAGAAAATCATCACTGGCATCAAAGAAAAATTGCAATCTAGACGAAGAACTAAATGTTGTATGCTAGATTTGAAGGATGGGCAGATGATTTACTTCTTGTCAGCTTTCTTTCCAATCCAACCAGCAACAATGGGAGTAAGAGCTACAGTTGGGGGGAACCTAATCGGAGATGCAGCCTTGTGTGCAGCATATGCCAAAGCAAATGTCCCAACTTTCTCCCCAGTTGCATCAGTCGAAATTCCCACCTGCAAAATACAGATACAATAAACAGTTCCAAATCCATCACTCCTTCCCCAGTACATAAAAATCATCCCACGTCCAATTTATGTTTTCATGGAGGTGATTTTTACCTTCTGCAGCAACGCTTGAACATCAACGCCAGCGCTAATGAGTGCATAGCAGAGGGAGAAGGAAATCAAGGACAGAGTAATTGAGGTGGCCAGGTATGCCCCTCCATATTTTGCTAGCAGCTCCTTGGCTTGATCTCCCTTGGATTTAGTTTTCTCACCTTCTTCCTTCCCTTCCTCTTTTGAGCTGAATATCTTCATATTTAGAAGAAAAAAGGAGGCTTGCCCAGTTAGTTTCTTATCTACAAATAAGCAAATACACGAAATTGAAATAAAAATAAAAATAAAAATAGAGTTGAACCACAATTTAAGCAAAGTAAAGAAAAACCAGGGAACCACATCATGGGCACTTAAAATTCAAATCAAGAACGGCAAGAATTGAAGGGGAAAAAATAGAGCAAAGAAAAGAATTTCGAGGGGGGAGTAACTACCTTCCAAAGACCGGCTTCAAGACCATACTTCTTGGTAACTTCCTCCGCAGAAGAAGACGACGACGATGAAGATGGGGCTTCCCTCTCTTCAGTTTTCTCTTTGATAGCTCTAGTTTGAAGGCGTTTAAAACTTGAATTGGAAGGTTGAATTTGAGCACAACAGCAGTAGTTCTTGAAGCTTGTGTTTTTCAGGAAAGAAGCGGAAGATAAAGGAGGGAGTTGCACTTGCAGAGTTGTTGCTGCCATCGCCATTGCTCTTGAGTTCTAACTAGTGAGAAAAATTCTTGCAACTAAACAGGAAAAATAAAAGATTTTATCGGGGACGTGTAAGCCAATCAAGAAAGGTCATTACTGGAAAAAAGAAAATGAAAATCGAAAATCTTTATCACATTACTACCCCTCACAGTTTTCTTTGCCATTTCGTAGTGGAATGGGTTGAGTATTTGTTTTGGGCCCAACAAAATTGATTCACTGAACTCCAGGACAATTATGTCATTGTGGCTTCTAGCTTCTTGAAACGTTTATGGCCGTGGGAAGGGCCAAGTAGCAGCTGCACAAAGCACGACGCTATCTTCAAAAGGAGGGGATTTTAAAAAATTGCATATTTGACCTTAAATTAGATTAATTAGACCCCTCCCCATTTTTATCATTCTTATCCAGAAAAATAGACAGCCCAATTTTCAATTCATTTTTTAAAAATAAAAACCCTCATTCTTTCATCTATAATGTATATTTCTAGATACTAACCAAGCACAATTATAAAAGATAAGAGGATTAAAAAAAAAGTAAAAAAGGATTAGGGAATTAGCTAGGAAGATATGGTATTTTTGTAACCTAGTTATTAATTAAAAACATCTTATTATTCAGGTTTGTCATATAAAAACCAGGGATTTAAATTTTAAAATTAATAACAAAAAATTAAAATTAAAAGAATATATAATATAAACTGAACGCAAAACATTGCACCTAGCTAGCTATATGGAATCCCTTCATTTCATAAATTATTGAATCCCCAAGTGGTATAGTTTAAATGAATCGACTCCTCCTAGCTAGCTAGTTCCTTGATATATATATATATATATATATATGTACATGCATGTTTGCCCAGGCTATAAATAAATAGATCTATATAGTGGAGTCACAAGAATCGTGTCCATATTCTCCTCAATTATTTCACGTCGATCGTCTTTAGCTATATAGTAAAAAAGGAACTTGTAGTAAAAAAGGGACTTGTCCTATATAGATAGAATCATTCCAAATTAATTTCATATGGAATGAGGTCATCGCCATGTATTATGAACTGGTGAGAGCTCTGGTGGTCAGCAAATCTAATGGCTTGATTGATTATTGCCAGCGGCTGATCCCAGTTTATCGATGCCCAGTTCATCGATGCCCTTAATATATAGTTTTCGATTCATGTCGCATGGAATGGAGATTTCATGTGGGGGGTCCTGGGACCATTCATCGATAGTTTATCACATACATGGCTTAGGTGTAATGATCACATGACATGAAATGACATGACATGATGCTTCTACGTACCTCCCCTTTCACTAGATTTAATTATCAATATACAATTTGATTCGTATAATCAGCTATAAAATCCATGAGAACATAGAAACCATTTTAAGAAAATGCTCTTAATTATATATGAGATCCTCTGAAAAGGCATGCGCGCATTTAAGAAAACGCCAAGTCCCTTCACAAAGTTTCATCTCTCTCCCTCTCTCTAGTCTCTATCCCCTTCGCAATGTCAAATGAACTAATAGGAATGAAAACCCTTCCTCTCTGAGCAACACTAAACGTATCTAATTAAGAGCAACTCATCGATCCCCCCTAGCTCCCTCCGGTCCCCCAAGTCTTTAGAGTTAATTATGGGAGGAACTGTATATTATCAAGATCGCCTGCTAGCCCCGGCCGGCCTCCTAGTATACTAAACCTTGCAAAAGTCTGTCTTCTTTCCTCTTCAATGTTTTCGAAAAAGAAAAGGACCTTTCAAACCATACTCACATCCAATGCAGGCTGTGGCTGTGGCAGGCCAAAACTCTCAGATGTATACAAGCCAGCACCAAAACCTAAACCCACAACCTCAATTTCCCAAAAAGATCCAAGCCCTAATTGTTCATCTTCAAGCTCCTGTGACAAAAGTGTAGGCTTCTCATGGATGGACACTGAAGAAGAAGATTGCACTTCAACTACTGTCACTCTGAACAGATCAGACAACACATCATCAGCACAAGACTCGGAATCTGAAACCGATCCAAAAGCATCCAAAATGATCGACGGCATTGCCGTGGTGAAAGATTCGAATGACCCATTTCAAGATTTCAAGCATTCCATGTTGCAAATGATCGTGGAGAAAAACATCTTCTCGAAAAATGATCTTGAAGAACTTCTCATCTGCTTCTTGGAGCTGAATTCTCCTTGCCACCGTAGCGTCATCATTCAAGCTTTCACTGCGATCTGGGATGAGATCATCTCGAAGAGGATCATTAAAAAACCCTGTGTTAGATGTGATTCAAAAAATAAATGAATCCTAGCTAGCTGTGCATGGAAATCGCTCGCGTGAAATCCGCGTGAAGGCATTGAATTCACATGTGGGAAACTTTGATGGGTTGGGTTGGGTCAAGATCAGGGGCGCAACAGGGCTTTGCGGTGGAGAAAAGATCGGTGAGTTTCTTAGGTTATAATATTCAATAAAGAGAAAGTTCAAACCATAGATGCCAGATGAACCTTCAAGGTTGTTTCGATCTTATTTTGTCAAGTACTCTATACATGGTAGTGAGTTTTTATTTCTCTTGTAACTGTGTGCAAATGTTTTTTTTTTGTACAACTACGTAAATAATAATACAACTACTCTCACCCAATCCAACATCAGCCTTTATAACACTTTTAATGGTGGTAGTTAGCCTTCTTTGTCTTGATGTGATTGGCACAGCCTTTCTATAACTTTTTAAGAAACAATTAAATGATATGTGTTGTAAATTATATTTAATATTTTAAATTTTTAGATAAAATGATTTATTAATATAATATAAAAAAATTTGTTGATTTACCGAAATTTAAATTTCACTACTTACATTATATTTTATAAAAAAAATCAAGTAAAAGGATATATATAAAAGTTTTAATTTGTGTTATAAAATATTTAATAAAAAATTAAGTATAAAGTTATATGGACTCAGAGAGTTTTTACTATAATAATATAAATTATATTTTAAAATTTTAATTTTTAAATCACATGATTGATGCGGTGAAATGCAATGCAAGCTGTTGTCTTCTTTCTTTTTTGAATATGAACACTGCTTTTAGAAAACCAATGTGATTTCTGAGGCAATGAAATCCACGCCATGAATGGGGCACGCACTTCGAATCAAGTTTTTGTTTTCTTGAACACCAATGAAAAGTTAAAATCGGACGTATTCATAAAATATATTTTTCTTAATGATCGGATCATTGAATGTCTTGACGAGTAAAAATAAATAAATTCCTGTAATATCAATGTAAATTTTATGGATGATTTTTTTTTATTTAAGAAAATCTTGTTTTTCTTATAAAAATAATTACAAATCCAAGTTAAACAAGTAAAACTCTAAATATTTCATTTTCTTGTGGAGTTAATATTCTTTGACTCAAACTCAAAATATTAACTAATATATAATAGGCGTGGATATTTTACTATTTATTGCACTGTAGCATGTGAGGTAATTAACTGTGGATTTCAATAGTGTGCAGACGAATTTATCCTTTATGACCCGGGATGTGTTTTGATTGCCAGGGGCTTTCTTGGTTTTTCATTTTTTCCCCCTTCAATTTCTGTGTGTTGTCTGGGTTCTTGAATTCTTTTGTTGAAACCAAAACAAGCTTCTTGACCCTGATGAAAGTTGGTGAGAGTTAAGTTCGTTGATCAATTATTTTCCCAGAAAAAAAGGATAAATCATTTTAATCTCATTTTATATGCAAGGAAAAACATACCCCCAGATCTGAAACAGCCATTTAATAGATAATCCATCATCACCAATCACTTAATAACATAAAAGACCATATTTACTCCGAAAATCACCCAAATCACAGACAACGAGAGATGAAAGCAAACAAAATATATAACACAGCCAGACAAAAATTAAATGCAAATCAAGATATAAAAGAGAAAAATATGAAATACCCAGAAATCAAAATCAAGTTTGGCAGTCGATTCGGATCGTGTAAGAAAGAAGCCGATTGAGAGAACCCAATATAAAATAATCAAAAATAGATAAAAGTAAAAGAGAGTTTTCTGTGTTGTTTCTTTGTTGGTTACAACAGTAGTATATAACAGCCTGCACTAGATTAAACCCAAACAAAAAATACAAACTTTGAAATAATTGTTAGTGATTATAAGCAACAAATAGCGCGATTATTTTTGATTTTGTAAAATAAAATAGAAAAGATGTATTGAGTTGATACCTTTGCTTTGTATATTATAAGACAAGAAGCATAAAGAGAAATGAAGGACGGGAGAGAGAGGGAGAGAGAGAAGGGTGGGGGGTTGGGTTTACTCTTTGTGTGGGTTATGGAGAAACGGTAAGTGGCTTGGATATTAACTAAAAAATAAAGTGAGTTTTTTTTTAAAAAAATAATTTCTTAAATAATTTTATACTTTTAATATGTTGTATAAAAATATATTTTTTTATATAACATATTAAAGAATATTATTATAATATATTTTTAAATAAAAATATTTAAAAAATAATTTCCATACTGTTTTCAAATCACTTGGGTTCCAAAATGGATTTAATATTAATATTTTTTCACCCCTATCTTATTTGTATTTTGACAAAATAATAAAATAAACTTGGAAAATATTTTTCTTATAAAACAATACAGAGTGTTGTTGGTAAAAATATCATATATTTAAGGGAAAAAAGAATGGAGAAATAAACAAGAAATTAAAGGAAAGAGATCTCAAAAGCAGACTTGACAATAACTATACACGTAATGTAAATGCAATCGAACTTTTCGTGAAAGTTGTGGTTTTTACTAGCAATAAATTTTTAATTTCTTATCCGTTGTGGTGTTTTTTTTTTCAATTAGAAAGGAGATTTGCCCCTTTTTTATAGTGTGTTATGTGTATGAAATTTAGGTAGCAGTTTCATAGTATAATAATAATTATTTTTAAAAAATATTTATAGCCTTGATAGTGTAATGATAATAATTATTAATAATGATATAAATAATGATAATATTATTAATTATAATTTAAATAATATTAATAAAAATATTAAAGAATAACATAACTAGAGGCGGAATGGTGATAGATCTGATTTGAAACATTATATATAGAGAAATTCCAAAACTTAATTCTTTATAAATATAAACTGAATGATAAATTACTTGAATTATTATTTTTATTGTTATTATTATGATTAAAAGTAAAACCAAACATAATATTAGCAGCATTGATTTTTTTTCTTATATCAAGAACAATCGAAAATAACTATAAAACAAAATTAAAGGACAAAGACAAAATTAATGTAATTGTCATTATGAGACATTACTAGACTATCGATCATAATCTATATTTATTTATTATTTTATTTCCTATTTGCCTAAAAAGCTTTCAATTATTTAGTTTTTTATATATTGATTTTATTATGGAGAAGATGTTAAAAATAATAATAATGATTATTTTTAAAGTATTGTTTCTTAAAAATATGTTAAGTTAATTATATATTTTGGTATTTGATAATATTAACATATTAAAATATAAAAAAGACACTGAACTAAGATTTTTTTAATCTCAAATTAATTTAATCTCAATATTCTAATATACTTTTAATATAATAATATCAAGAATAAATCTTAAAAAATAAAAAAATTATTTTAATTTGTTTTTAAATATAAATACCTTTAAACTAAAAATGTATCAAGCTACACATAGATAAAATAAATGATTTTTTTTATAAAGATAACAAATCACTAATAATAAATTTTCATTAAATGTGCATAAGAGAGAGTTTCACTCTCATTTTACATCATCAAAACTAAATTTAACTGTTATAGTCATGATAATGATAGTAATGGAGGAATAAATTTTCAATGATGTTTTCTTTTTTTTAGATAGAAAATGAAAAACTTATTTTTGTTATTTGGCTATTACAAGTGTTTTCACTATTTATATTTTGTTTATTGTGTTTAATTTAAATTGGATTATAAAATGAACTAATTCTAATACAGTGAAATCAATAATTCAGGTATCAGAATATTTTTTGCTTTTTTTAATGACGATGATAATTTTATGATGTTGATTTCATTGAAATCAATTAAATAGATAAATTTATATCGATTTAAAATTCATATATTTTATAGAAAACTTGCATTCCAAAAGAATTTTGTACGGATTTATTATTTTTTAAAAATTTATATTATAAAAAAAATCTCACATAATTAATATTTTTTGGATTAAAAAATATGGATTACTGACCATGACAGTAGCGGGTAAATATCTAGTACTATTTAAATCCAAGTTTTTTTGTTACTATACCACGCCTCTTAAAGGACTCATTTCTTGATGAATGTTTAAAGATACTAGTAAGAAAAATCTGTTTTGAGTATTTAAGGATATGAGGTTGACATAAATACACTTTAAAAATATTTTCATTTTAAGGTTTAAGTTCTTATTGTATTGAATTTATATTTTTTAATTTTAAAAAAATAAAATAAATAAGAATATTTCTTACACAAAAATTAATAGGAGAAAAAACCATATCTCCTACTCAAAAACTAATAAGCATAAATGAAAAAAATTATTACATAAATATTAATAATAATTAATGGAAAAAAATGCATACACAATAATTAATAAACATTAATAGAAGAAAAAAAGCTCCACAAATGTTTTTGAGCTTAAAAAGCAGGCCGAGTTAAGATTCCTCCGGGGCTCAACTCGGGGTGGTGCACGTGAGCCCAAAAAGAGATGCTGGGAGGTTACGAGCAAATGCCCAGCACCTGAGCCCATGTTGCGGATCGAGCCCAATGAAAGGTGTTGGGCATGTTTAGACTATGGGCCTACGTTTCGGCTCATTTCTTGGATCAAATGGTCTACTCGTGCCCATAAAAATTATTTAAACATGGGCTACAAACATTTGGGCTCATGGCCATTATATGGGTTTGTTCTTGTGTTTTAAATATAATTTTCATCTTATTATTTTTTTTTTAAAATTGAAAGGTCTAGTTTAATTTTGAGTTGGCAGAGAAATCTGCTCGCACCCCTAAATATCTAATGTTAAACGTAATTTTAATTAATCTAAATTAAATTCCAGCAAGCTATCTAATTCAAGTAGTTCTCTGCATGGTTTGGTGCCTAATGTGTTGTTATATAATTTTCAGCATACAGTTCTTTAATTTTTATTATAATTAAGGGATTTCTTACAGTGCAAAACAAGGATGCCCAAGCACAATAGCCCGGAGCTTCATTACTCGAGTGATGGCTGATCGACGGCTCTCCTCGCTATCGAAAAGGCCCTCTTGGAGGAAACGCCTGTTAAGCTTCAAGGAATTCTACCATGCATGACATTGACACCAGTGAGGTAAGACCCTCCCGCTTCACTCTTCATAGGAACGAACAGTGAAGTAGGGTTTTTCTACTTCTTTTTAATATTTTGATTTATTTTGATTTATCGTTAAATATTAGTTTTATATTGAATTTTTATGTTATTTTTTTTAATTTTATCAGTTAATACTTAATTAATTTGAAGCTGATCTATATAATTTATTTCGATTTGTTTTTAAAAGCTCATTGCAATGCTAAACAAATATCTTAATATTTGGTTTGTATTCGTTTTCGCAAGAGGATGTCGACTTAACTTGTAAAATTCACGATTTAAGTTATGAGTTTATTGGATTTAAAAACTTTATTTTACATGATTAAAAGAATTGAAACTCGTAAAATTGAACACAAATCAAATATCATGACTTTAATAATCTCGAGAGAGAAAACAGATGACAATTTATGTAAATAAATTCAAAATCAAGAAAATATCAAATGACAGGGAGAGAAAAAAGTTAACACCCAACTCTTCTGAAAATATGAAGTGATCAACCCAGTTATTTGGCGCACCCCCAGATACTACACGTACAAAATGAGTGGCTCTACACTGAAAATTAGATGCATGATAATAACAGATGTAAAATGAATATTAATATCCATGCATGATAATTATCTCAGTTTTCTGGTTAATTTGGAGAACCATAACTTAAGGCTATTATTCTCCGGACTCTTCCCCCTTTCCCATGGCTGGCTGGAACCTCCCAGAGCTTCGATCTTTTGATTTTGAAGATGAAGCAGAGTCACTGTGAGAGACAGGGCAAGGAAAAAAAGACGTCGGGGCAGCAGAAAACAGATCGACAAAGGCCTCAATTATGAAGCAATGATGCTGCTTCCTGTTCATTCTCAAATACCACGCCAGTAACTCCTCTACATCCTCCCAATTCTTTAATCCACAATTCTCTGCAGTTTCCTCCATGGAATTGCGAAAGTCCCCGTAAGGATCTTCAGATTCCATAGCTACCGCTACACATTCAGGGAACGGGAATCTGTCAGCTTCATGATTATGATCACCCAGTATTGAACTTGTGTTACCTGGCTCGAAGAACAGCCTCTCTGATCTTACCGCCTTGTTAACAGCAATCTCCAGCAAGTCATCTTTAGATATCTTGGGTGCCGGGGAGATGGTCTTTGATTGTGAGCGTGGGGAATTCAGCATTGTCATGAACTTGGCTGCATCACGCACAGCAAAGTAGAAATTCCGGAAAGCATTTACCTTGGCTTGGAATGGAAATGTCCCCAGACTAAATGGTGGCCATTTCCATGAAGCAAAACTGGTTTCTTGGTTCGTAAAGATTGAAAGGAGCTTCATTTTCTTGACCTTCGTGTCTCTACACCTACTCTCAAGCTGCATATATAGGAGGGATCAAGTGTGTTGGCTGTAGAAGTTGCATCTTTTGCAGTGGTTAGATGGAAAGCGAGAGATCATTACGAGCTTTCCATGATGAGCATTACTGCAACTTTACAACAGAGATTTGTACAGTAGATCCCACTTCTCATAACTAGTTGTTGCAATAAATCAATCAAAAACGTTGCATGATTGTCTTGGTCTAATGAACCAGCTGTAATTAAGCAGATACAGTATTGATTATCAGTCACAATCCATTTTCCCCCCATGATATTACTGCTCAGACTGGAGGTTTGGAAGCTAACTACCAAAAAGATTGTAAGTAATGAATGTGTTATGGTGGAGGCGTACTCGCGAGTCAGAAACTAGTAATTACGCAGCTACATGTGGTGGCAACTGGGAAGAGCTGGCTGGCACAGGCAGTAATCAGAAGTCATTAAAACAATTTCCTGGTAGGTCAACAGAAAAAGGAAGCACTGGGGGCGGATCAACCACATGATCTTAAGACTGTTTCATCATAATCCGCATTTACAATGTTATTGCTAGCATTTAATTACTTTTAGCTGGATCTTACAATATGAAGACATGAGAACGAATACTGTTCTCTACATCTGAAATGATCATATAGCTATTTAGATTCGAACTCAAGAGCTTGTGAGTAAATATATAGCATCAGTGATCACTTTGATGGCCACCTTGTAACGCAGTTTCTTTCTACTGGGTTCTCATTCAAAACATCATCATTTCATTCTGCCATTGCAGTCCTCTAACGGCAATACTCTCTTTTCGGCATTAAATCCGCCCTCTTATGAAGCAAACAGGTAATTATATGGGCTTTAAAAATGAATAGACCTACATATATTTCGGGCGTTAGGTCTAGGCCATAATAAACGAGGCCCATGTCTAAGACCCAAAGTGTAAACCATAGTTGTGGACTCTATCCGGGGCCTGACTGAACAAAATAAATCACCGGGTTATGATTTAGCAAATGGGATAGATCTTTTTGTATTAAAATGATAATATTTTATTTATTTTTATCCGCAAGTCATTTTATTTAGTCAATGATAATATTAATCTACAAAAAAACTGGAAAATCTGCAGTTAGAGATGGTTTGACTTTGACTATTTAGGGTTTAGGAGTTAAACTTTGTCCATTAATAGTTCCAGACCTGTTGCAGTGTGGAAAATTGAAAATCAAAAGAAAAAAAGGAAAAGAAAATCAAAATGAAAACAACGTGGACTGCATGTGGAATTCTTGATACGAAGCACGAATGCCATTTCGTAGCAAAACCTCTGACCCTTTCAACCATTTGACAAATGGTGTCAAGGGAAATGCAAGATCAAAGTATCAAACAGGGAAATGGATAGGCTTCAGAAGCTTCTTTTTTAGTGATTTAGTCCCAAAAAACACTTACGTATACTACTAATAAAATAAATTGAGAATTATGTTTGTTTATAAAATAAATTGAGAATTATGTTTGTTTATAAATAAATAAATAAATAAATATTCATTGACAATAAATGAAATTAAAAATTAAAAACTTAAGAATCATATATAGATAAAGATATCTAGCATCGTAGCTCAAATATTTATATTTAACAATTTTATTAACAAAAAAAATATTTAATTAAATGATAATGAAAATAAACACTCGTTAAAATAATAAAATAACATAAGAGGCAAAAAAATATATTATACAATGTTACATATATTAAAAATATTACATGAAAATAGATACCTTGAATATGCAACTATTTTCAACATGTTTTTTTTACATAAAAAAAAAACATTAAATGTGAATAAAATATCTTACAAGCATATCTAATTAAACAAATTGAGAATTATTAATGTAAATAAATAAATAAAATCATTTACGATAATTAAATATATATCGATTGGGCCTAAAAAACAAGGTCATCCTGATTATTATTTTTTATCGTTCTAGCCAGCAATAAGAACCCTTTTAAATGTACACTATTCGTCATGCAATTTTCACAAAATGCTGTTTGAAGTGATGCAATAAAAAATTACAATTTTGAATTATCCATTTAATTATTGGTTGCTATACATCCACCACAACACACACAGACATGCCTTAAAAGAATTTCTTTAATTATTTTCCAGATCTCACCAACTTAATTTACAAATTTCTATCTCAACAAATCAGAGAATTGATATGCATAAATCATGCACATAATTTTTTAGCAAAGCACCTCTAATCCATACAATACACCAGCATGTTGCTCCGGTCCATCTTTCACAAAAAACACGTCCCTCATCTTTTGAAAAGCATGCCATGTCAGCAAACTATCCGAACCAGCCTGGTGACATTTCCCAACCGCCCGGTTCACATCCAGTGTCCTGGCCACCCGGTCCAGCCCACCATACAGACTGTTACAAAACCGCATCATGTGTTTGACATCGTAGATTTTATTTCCGAAAAACACCCTCAGCACCCTCAAAAACTCCACCAGCCCAGACGGCAAGTCCCGGCGCGTGAGTATCTTCACCAAGTACCCAAAATCATACGCGCTATGGAAAGTAACCCAGCTCACCGACCCATTGCAGACAAGCCCGGACGACATCATCAACTCAGCGAACCTCGCCGAGTCAACCCCCTCCTCTCTATTCCTCCCAAAATCAATCCCCTGTCGCCTCAGCAGCTCAATCGAGTCCGGAGCGTGAGCATCACGCTCCACGTCAAAATCCCTGAAATTGAACTCCCAGATGAACCGGCTTCCGGTTCCCAGATCAGGCAAGTTCCCCTCCGCGTCGGAAAGCGTGAGACCCACCTGGATAAGATTTAGAGCGTCAACGTTGGATTTAAGGATCCTGTAGTGATCCGACGGCTTCAGCTGCCGGAAATAATTCCTGTTGTTGGCGGGGTCCACAGGAGGTCGGAAAACAACACCAGGAAACTCGGTGTCCATTGATATATACGGAAACTCGTCGATCAGCTCGCGAATCAACTCGAACTCCGACTCCAGGTTACACGACCAAACTTCACGGATTACAATTTCCTTGCTATATTCCATTTCTTTTTTTGCTAGAAACAGGGAATTAGAGAAAGAAGTGGAGGAGTGAAGTGAGAAATCTTGGCTCTTGTTCAGCTGCCGAGGATGTGGAGAGACTGAGAGACAGGGTGTGATATATATGGTAAAAAGAAGGTGGGAGTTGCGTGGGAGTTGCGTGGAGGGCTGGCCGGTTCAGTGTTGGTGCATGGCTTCCAAGGTTCAGCGCGTTAGCAAATTGACTTGGAGCAGTAACGGTTCTTGACTCGGTCCAAATGAGGCTCCTCCGTTATTGATTATTATCGTGTATTTACTACTTTTCCCTTTCTATCTATTCTTGTGATTCATGCCAGCAGGATATTCTTAAATCTTAACTATCTGTTTATATCTGAATTAACGTTATGTTATTTCAGCCAAGAGATATAATTTTTTTTCTTAAAATAATAATAATAATAATAATAATAATAATAATAATCCAACCTAAAACATACATGCATACTTATTAATGCTATGAAAATTAAAAGTGGAAGGATTCAGTGTATCTGACTGACTATTTATGACGGTCATTAGAACTTGGAAGGTCAAGTCTTTTTCTTTTTTTGAGGGCAAGTGGGTTCGCTTGGAGGCTCTAATTTGGACCTTTTTCATTGCACATGGATGGGGATCTGGATTGAAGAAAAGTTGGCGCGTGTGACACTCTTGCTGTGTGACGGGATCAGAGAAGACACGGAAAGAGGGAGGAGATGATGCCATTCTTTATTTATTTATTTATTTATTTTCAATGATGATTACATGGAGCAGCGGGGTACTTTATGTGCATGCTTGGGTTTCCCGTACATTTTCTTGCAAGTTGCTGTATTATTGCCGTGAGTGTTTCTCATCACCTCCCTGTCTCGTCTCGTTGACATGCACCCACTTTACCAGGTTATTCACTCTCTGGTCTTGTTAATGATGATGTCTTTACACGTACTTGTCCGGCCTGATCTATAAATCTAACTCGAAAAAAATAATATTTATTTTATCGATCCAGTTTAAACCAATTAGATTATTAAAAAATAATTCAATCCATAAAGTTTAGTTTTTAATGACGTTCGAATTACGCCTCACTATTCTCAGTTGAACACTATGCAAGTAGCATAAGCATGGGATAATCAATCGAGATAAATCAGATCAGAGAATCATCTCCACTCTAACAACTCAGAATCAATCAGATTGTGTTGTCGAAGAGAGGACTCTCTCATTAGGTCATGCACTTGTTCGACAAGCTTAGCTATATACTTTTTATCTTACATAAAACTCAACGAGAAATACTAAACGTAGCAGCAAACTCCGTTAACTTAGATGAATGAAATCTATGACTGCGCACGTTTCGCAGTGGATGAAAATGATTTTGAAAAACCCTAAAATATTTCAGATTTTCCACGACGACAGAACGTGAAATATTAGGAAGCCGAACCTTCGCCGACCTCTTCTATTAACTACAATATAGTAAAGGGATCGATGCTGTGCTGGGCTGACCACTTGGTCAAGGTAAATATAGTGAATGTTTGGAAGCCTGAATTTCCGGTGGGATTTTGGTTCTTGCATGCTTTCAAATAAGGTTGCTTAAGGGGTCAAAGTATCTTACCAAACGAATGGAGAGGACCCATTCTTCATCGATCGCCAGATCCTTTTTTGAGACTAAACTATAGCAAGACCTCACTGATCTACTAGTCAACGATAGTTTATTTTTTAATTAAAAGATCCATTTATTCACTGTCTCAAAATGTTGTTTTTGACCTGATTAGATAAAAAACAAATCATAATATGTATCCAAGATAGATAAATAACTCATAAAACAAACTAAAATAACTTCGTTAATCCCAGTCCAGGACTTGAAACCTTAGATGTGTTGGTTCTTCGTCTGCACTCAGAGAAATGAACACCGACTCATGTTAACTGTACAATTAAACCTACAAATCCGGATTATTTTGTTTTGAAAATCGTTATTTGATTGGTAAAATCATATAATTTTACGAGTTAAAAGAATAAATTTGATAAAATTAGGTTGAAAAATCAAACCCTTTTAAAATTTAATTTAGCTTGAAAAAATAGGATAAAATCAGACTAAATTGATTTGACAATTCTAATGAAAAATCAGACAAAATTCCACATGCAAGGGTGTTTGTCTCGTCTTCTTTGATTTTATTGGGCCACGAATTCACGTGTATAACATGAATGGTTACTCCTTTGTGCCAAGTCCCATTTCTCTTCTCCTGATTAGCATTTATACAGTAGTTCAGTAGTTGTAATATTTTTTATTGCAAAAACATGGTCTTAAAAGCAAATCCTAAAAATTATATATTAAAATAATATCCATAGGGGGAAAAAAATATTATGAATCATATAAAAAATCTATTTAAAAAATATGAAAAGTGATGAACATTTTTTCTATAAAAAAAGACTATTAATAACTAGGTATATTTTTTGGTGAAATTGTGTTCTATTATATTTAGTAATATTTTATTTATGACTTTGAGATTTTTTTTACTGAAACATTTTTAACTATGATTTTATATTTTTCTTATAAAAATATTTTACTTATAATTTTACAATTTGAGTTTAAATATCAATTCTATGTCATCTCAATATTCTAATCTTAACCACCTCGATCATGATAATCTTAGAGAATCCGACGGTGTCAGTCTTCTGTAGCCAGTGCTTGGATTATTGGAATGATAAGAATTAATTTAGTATTTTTTTTAAATGAAATGCATTTTTAATTTTAAACACCAGCTACTTGCAAGAATCACTATTGACACTGGATTAAAATTAAAAATCTTAAACAGATGTTTTATTTTAAAAAAATAAAAATGATTTATTTTAATTTTTCAATAAATCAAAAAATCAAATCAGTTTTTACTTAGATTAATTATATCATATGTTGAGCCACTAAATTAAATAGATTGATTATTATTTAGATTAATTTAAAAGAGTAAGTTCTTGAACCAACATGTCCTAAATGGATTGTAAATGCAAGGCGGGCGTAACGACAGTGACACGGGTAGTACAAAGGGCTGTGTGTAAGTTTGTTTGAGTTTGTTTTTTCATTTTTATTTTTGTAAAATATATTAAATGGTATTTTTTATTTTTTAAAAAATATTTTTTATATTAGCATATCAAATAATTCAAAAAATAAAAATATTTTTTTCTTTTTTTTAAAATTATTTTGAAATACAATGAAAAACAGTAGCTAATAAATTCAAGTCAATAGCAGCCTGCAGCTGAAATCTTGAAATTATGATCAAGATAGCACTCGTTGTCCAGGGAAAAAAACAGAGGAATTCTTCTGTGTTAAATAATTCAATTAATGAAGCACGTGCTTGCCTGAAAAACATGAGCAGGCTTTGGCCCATCATTCAGATGCCAATAATAATTTTTTTTTAAAATGAAACGAAAGAGATGGTAAAAAATAAAAATGTTCTTCTTCTTGACACAGTGTGCTATCTTGCCTTTTTTATATATAAAAATAATAATTACAGGCCAGTACTCAAGAGTGATTTTGTCTTTGCACTACATTAATTTTAGCATTTTGAAATTGATAAAATTGACATTTTACTCTTTATATGCACAGTAAAATAATTTCAATACCCTAAAAAAAAAAAGGTTTTTTTTGTAATATTATATATGGGTAATATATTTACCCTGCAAACCGGCAATGATGGACGTACAGGGAAGAAAAAAGTTATATTTTATATATATTAAATTTTTTATATATTTTCAAAATAATTTTTTTTATTATTTTTTTGTATTTATAGAAAAAAATATTTTAAAGAAAAAATATCGATTACGCTCACAAAATACTATAAAAGACCTAATTATACTTAAAAGTTCAAAACATGATACCTTCTAGTGCTCGTGCTGGTTGGGGGACTGGTGAAGAGGAAGTTTCTTGCTTAACAGGTTATAAGAAATCACAGTGGATAAGATTGTAATTAAGTTTTATAGAATTGTAATGATTTTTTATTTTAAAAATATTAAATTACTTTTTTAGATTTTATTTTATTTCAATGTTATGATATAGAAATATAAAAAAAATAAAAACAATATACACATTACGACACACACTTCATTCACAAACAATTCGTGAAAGCTTTATGGTAGTAGCTATATCAATTCAATACCAGTGAATGCATCTTTTCGAAATCACATACACAACGTCACCTAACAGAAACTAATATAAAAAAATATATACAAAGGAATCATAATTTCTACATAAACAATATTTTGATTTCAATTAAGTTCACATGTTGAATTTGTGTAAACATATCCACCGCAACAACCGCTGACAACAACCAAACATTTGGCCGCACCGGGCTCAAACAGCAGGAAGGTTCTCGTCGTACATGATCGAAAAAAGCACCAAGCATTCGTGTTGTCGAGGCTCTTTCATAATTTGGTTACAGTTGAATTTAAATATGTTTAAAGTATATTTAATTTGAAAAATATTAAATTTATATTTTTATAATAATTCTGATATATTAATAAAAAAAATACTGCGGGGCAATAACAAAAACACCATTCAACTTGCTGAGCAACTTGGTCAGGATATCATGATCAGGGATGGCTCCACACTAATGGTAGCTCCGGCCCATCTACCCAGTTAGGTCCTGGTCGAGTGATAGTGACAATTCAATCTGCAACGACTGAGTTTCGACAACGTGGGATCTACTCTCATGAATTCTTCTACGATATATGTTGTCCACAAATGATTACATCCCGGGGCCGACTGTTTTTTTTTTAATCGATATCAAAATAAATATTGACATGATATTAATATTTTTTCAAAAGTAAAAAAAAAACGTCAGAATTTATAACTGGAAGAGGTTGCGTATATTGTCAAAATAGTGATCTAAAAAGTAAATAAAAATAAAATATTATGAATAGAGTATTTTGTTTCTTTTATGCAAGTAATTTAAGTAAAAACAAATAAAACTAATTTAAAACAATGTATTATTTTTAAAACAACTAAAATACCCAATGAAAAATACACGTGGATAAAAGCGAAAAGAATTTTTTTTAAAAAAAAATCAAGAAAGTCTGAGTGAAACTTGTAAATACAAGTTGATCTCTTACACTTATAACCAAACTAAAATAAAAAGCTCAATACCATACAAATTAGATGTCAGAGGGTGATTTGCTTTTTAATAAAAATATACAACCCTTATTATTTCAAAGAGAAAAATAAGTCGCATGCGACACACACTGTCTGAAAGGCACGAGCGAAAGACACTTGTTGGCGTGTCCATGTCATCATCTTTTTTCTAAAAAAGAAAAAACATAATTGAAAATATGACTATATCCAACGCTAACTCTTCGATTTTGTTGTTTCTAAGAGCACATCCGCAGTTGCAGTGTTGCACTGCGAACCAGTCGGTAAAAAAACAAAAAAGAGGACACTGCTATCTTGTCTCATCAAAGGGCATAATAGTTATTTCAACAATCGGATAATGTCAACGAACTTTATGAAAAGGTCAAAAATATCTCAGGATCAAAAGTTAAATTTTATACACCGAAAGGTAAAACAATAATTACAGTATTATAATCCACAGTGATCTATATATTTAATGCTACATGTAGCATTATTTTTCTGCCCACGTTATTACTTCTTCGATGCCTGGCAGAGGAGATAGGCCTAATCCCTGGGCATCTTCAACGTAATAGGCATATAGAAAGGGGAAAAAAACACATTAATTGCTAATTTGAATTTGGACCGGTGAGGTTTTGGTCGCCAACGGAACAGAGGTACATACATGTTTGTCAGAATCTCTTTTATGAGATTCAAAAGTCATTTCTTGCTTTGTATCAACATGCACATGGATGATCGCATGCAGGAGGAATGTTATGGTTGTGTCCCGATTAATGATTGAATTAAATTTCAAATTTAAATTCGAAACTAGACACTACAAAGTAGGATAGAAATAGGAGAAAGAATTAAAAAAAAAAAAATAGTTTTAAGAGAAATAACGGCTATTTATTTTTGTACAATAAACTATATCAAGCATTTCAATTTTTCTTTTTTAAAAACAAACACAATATTCATCAAACCTTCACACCCTTGACAATTTCTCTCGACTCTACAAAATTGATCAGCTTTCAAATCTCTCATCTATCGCATGTGAGCCTAACTGTAAATTAAGTAGATGTTGCTTGCTTAAATATTACACAATGCAATATTGCAATGGCAACCAATAGCTGCATTTATATTTCCTATCATTAATTTTAAGAACTCAGCCGATCATAAGGCATGCACACACAGAGAGAATCAGAGAAGATGGTCCACCTACCCCGAGGAAACAGCTGAGTGCATTGATGCTGATGCTGATGCAATTAATTTTTATTTTTATACATGTTTTCATATTATTTTAATACAATAAAGTCAAGAGTAAAATTTTAAAAAATAACTTAGTTACACCACCAGGCCAGCAATTCAATTAGCTTCGATCTGCTGCAGAATTTAATTATTTACTACCACTCCTATGTTTTTTCCATGCTATTGCATGCATTAATTACATACACATAGACTGGCTGAACTTGTCATTTGGCATGTATTTATGGAGGAGGAGGAGGAGGAGGAGGAGACTAAGAAGAAAGAGCATGTAGCAGAGTGTCTACAAAGAAGACGGGAGATGAGCATGTAGGCAGAAACATTTATAAGAAACTGCAGTGATGTACTAGAACCCTAAATTGTATGTTAACCAAACTGCTCTCAAACAAGATCTTCATTGAACAAATTAAGATAGCGAAACCAAAAACTGAGTCAACATTAAACAAAAGAGAGAGCAGTAGAATACGAAAAAAGAGGTAAAGCTGGAGAGACATAAAAATCAAAATTATGAAAAAGACCTTATAGCTAGGCAAGAAAGTAGCATGTGCTTTTGCATGAAGAACAACAAAAAGAACCCTAGCTAGCGAGGGCCGGTCTTCCTCTGACTAGTTTGCTGTCTTCTTGGTGTTTTCATCGCGGAGAAAATCAAGCAAGACTGTGCTCTTGCATTTCGGGCATTTGGGATCCACCTCGGATAACATGATATACATGAGGCATCGAGGACACCCGACCAGAACCATAGGAGTTGTGTCCGGGCTGCCGGGATCATAGTTGGCTGCCATGTCTTCAGGCTCCGATGAAACACACGAGCAGTCTGCCGACATATCCCAAGATGAATTCGAAAGAGATTCAACTTGCTGATAAGCCCTCGGTGGTGAAAGGTTCAGCTTCAAATCCAACACCGGGCTGTTCCCTTCTTTACTCATTTCCTTTAGAAAACGAATGAAACAGTACTGAAGTTAGAAAAATAAATAGCTAAACAAAATTTAGAACAAGAGGTGTCAAATCTATATAAGATTTGAACTAAATAGCCCACCTTGTGTCAAAGTAGAATTGGACGTCTCGGAAGAGGTAAAGGTAGAATCGGCAGTCTGAACAATGTTACCTAAATTAGCTAGGTAGCTAGCTAGTATGCATCTATCATACACAACCAACAAGAGCTTTTTCGATGAAACTTTCCTTCACACCATTATATAGTGATTTTGAGGAAGGGAGAGAAAAAAAGATGGGGTCTTCTTTGGTTGTTAATTAATTATGGGTAGGAGTAGAGGGTAAGGATAGAAATTGAAGAGAGAATGCAAAACGTGATCGAAAGTGAATTTGATGCATGAAAAATATTGGTGGAGAAGGGTAAATTATTGCCTCGAAATTGTATATATTAACCGTGGCAGACGAAATACCAAGGAGGAATCAATTATTATTATTATTATCATCATCATTATTATTATTACTGACCCGACTCGTTATTTTTGTTCACATATCTGTGCGTGCTTTTTTAAAACTCTATAATTATATTTAATTAGTTAATGTTTCAATTGAATAACCTAAATACAGATATAAAATAGATTTATTTCTAAATAATTATTGTAAAACAAAAGGAACAAAGCGAGATATGTTCTCTTTATCCCTATTGTTTTGTTTTGTTTTGTTTCGTTTTTATTTAAGGAAAAAATCAAATAATGTTTTTATATAAGAACATCTTCCATAAGAGATGGAGCATTGAATCTAAGATCTTAAATTTTGCCATCGATCCACCACCTTTTGATAACCCACTCATCAATATAATTAGCAGGAGGGAGTAGCGAGCAGCATTCATGCCATTAATTATTGATTTCTGCTGTCTGTAATTTCTCTCTTTTTATTTCCTAACAAGTTTGGGTGCGCTTCAAATGATCTCTCCGTCCAACGATTTGTATTCTCTCGGGATATTCAGCTAGCTAGCTAGCTAGCTAGCATCTGATCCTGTTTCCTTTTGACCACGAATTCATTTGGGAGGGTTCCCTCCTTTTTCAAATCGCTGTTGAAGAGCAGCCCTTGGCTAGCTAGCTAGGTAGGCTAAACCTATACCCATAATTTATTACAAGCATTGAACATTGACTTTTATTCATTTAGTTGATGACTTAAGAAATCGGCTTCATTAGAAAACTCCGGCACCATGTTTTAATCGTGTGGCTGATACAAGCTTAGTAAAGTCATGACCGTCGACCTTGAACCTGCACGTTTTTTGATCTTCTTCCTTTCTTTTTTTCTTGTTAAATTAGGGTAGGCAAATGGGATAGGTTGAATATTGGACCGCCACATTTTCTTTGGACGGCCAAATGGTTATGTCCACGTATCGATGCTGGTTTTTCAAAATATATGTGAGTGATGTTCTTCTGGAAAAAGAAAAGGAGGGGTATTTTTCAAGAAACGGCTTCTGTCCTAATCTTACTATAAATGAAGCAATACTTAATTAGGAATTTCCCCAACTACATTATTTAATTTGTAGGTGAGCATTTCATGATTTTTTATGGTTTTTATATATGAATAAATAAAAATAACTTGGACAGTACTCATCCAACCATTTGTATAGGCAATTTATCATGAGCATTTTAGTGCTGCCCAAGTAATCAATTAAAGTTGGTAATTATATCTTCTTAATTTGTAACCAAATATAATTAGTGCTCACTAAGTGAGTTTTTAGTGCTCGGTAAATGTTGGTTGAGGGTTGAAATGCCATTCAACTAACTTGACTTAGTGTGCAACTACTACCCAAAGGAGATCGATGCCATGCCACTGCTTGAACATGATTAGGTTACGGCTTCATATTAATCCATCTACTTTTAGTGTTACAGTTTTGGTTGGAAATTAATCGAATGTGCTACACCTTCATATATAGGAGGCAGAATACATAAACATAATAAACATCATCATCATCATCATAACAACAACAACAACAAGAATAAGAACAACAACAACAACAACAACAACAACAACAACAATAATACCAATAATAATAACCTAACTTTGCTCTGAATACGTACATGGTACACCTTTCGTGTTTTAAAACTATATTTTAGATTTACAACCATATTTTTCTTAAAAAAACAGCATCATAATTCTACTCGCCTGAGATTCAATGGTAGCTTGATTAACTATATCGTATGCAGGTAGCGTGAGTAAACTGGCTGTTTATTTAAATGCTATTTTCCTAATTATCTTGACTAATTTAATTTCTGCAGCGTACGTAGCTGTCCAATATTTAAAAGAAGTAGCATGTATTAAATGGGAATCTCATTCAAGCATGCAGATTTCTATCGATATTGGTTTTCATTAATGAAATCATATCTATATTTGACACAAATTGTTCTCCCCTTCCCCTAGCCAACTCAATTTGGTCCGATCCAAAAAGAGAGGTCGGGTCTTTATTCTGGAAGCAAAAAAGGCTGTTTAATGAAGTTAGCTATACATGGTCATAAATTATGAGCAAATTAAAGCTGGCTGTATCTTCTTTGTAACCAAAAACAGCCATCGATCCCTATTTCACACGAAAAACAAAAAATATAGCCACCCCTTCTCTCCAGTAGATTGGCATTACAGCCATCAATAGCACTCGAGTTTACAGGCTTCCTTCTACCCTTTTTATTATGGTTGGTTTTTTATAATTTTTGCATCTGAAATTTTTGGAATCTCAGAGGAAAACATAGCTTATATATATATATATATATATATATATATATATATATATAAAGTACCGCATTAACCATTGGATGAGTAGAATAATTAAGTGGAAACTAAGCGATAAAGAAAGATCGATGGGCGATGGAAGGGAATAATCAGGGCTGCCCAGGTGAGTTTTTAGTGCTCGGCAAATGTTGGTTGAGGTTGAATTATCATTCAACGAACTTAATTGTGCATTTTCTGATCAAAGGAGATCGATGGCGTGCCATGGCTTTGAAGATGTTCTATAAACTTTTATTGTTACGTTTTTTGCTGGAAAATAAGTAATGAAAAGTGTGTAGATGAGCATGCTTTTACATGAATCTCACACCAGCAATGCAATGTAGATTTTAAATTCTTTGTCGTCACCTAATGCTCCTTGAAAACGTAAATATATATGTGTGTGTTAATGTGGATGTGAAATAGTTTAATTAATTATTAAAGAAGAATTAAGATAATAAAGCTCATTTCTACCTCTTAAGTGGTTATCCTTTTAAAATGTATATATAGATAGCGCAGTAAGTATAAATTAAATGAAGAGAAATAACTTGCTGAATAATGTTCCACCTAAAGCCAGAACCTCCATGCCACCTCCGTATTTATTTCTTTAATGGATTTCAAATATCAAACTCAGAACCAAAAACGCACCCTCTCCTTTTCTAATCAAATCGCATTTCAAATATATGAAATAAATTATGAAATTTGATTTTTTAAAATCATATATTTATTGAAAAAATAATCAGAGTCTCAGTTTAACTCATTTAAAGTTTCAATGCCATCTTAATTACATGTAGCTTAAGTTAAATCAGTTGTTTTTATCTAATAGGGGATGATGCTCTTTTTTTTTAACGACACTTCTTTCATAATTAAGTATAAAATTCAAAGACGTGGGCTTTTTTTTTTACTATAGCTAGCGTTGTTCACACCATGGACCTCCTGTGTAACTCTCGAGTAAATTTTTGTATTTTGGTTTATTTCTTAAGAAAATAAAAGAGAGAGAAAGAATAATGAGACAAATAAAAATAATATTAAATGATGATAATGAAATTATTATCCAATTACAAGAAAAAATTGAATAAGATAAATTTTTGTACCTAATTGCTTCGGACAAAACAAGGAATTTTTCAAAACCTGTAATTAATTTTTAAAATTATCTTGATATGCTATTATTAAAAATATTTTTTTAAAAAAAAATAAAAATAAAATACTATTTTAATGAGAAACAAAAGTCTTCGACAAGCTTATAAAAAAGTAATGAATTTTCGTCAGACGAAAGGATAAAATGGTCACGTGGAAGCCCATGATGCTTTGTTTTTTTTTTAAAAAAAAAAAATCTATTGATTGCTGAGAAGATAGAATTCATGAATGACACCAAAAACAAGGCCAGGAGAAAATTAAAAGGCTACAAGAATACGAACTCCACATAAATTATAGGCTTGACAACAGCAACTTAGCTTCATTTAATAATTCTATCGATGCCACCTTATCCAATCTTGATTTTTGTTTTTTGTTTTATAAAAAAATAAATCAATTTATAGAACGAAAACAAGGTATTAAAGAAATAATTAAGGCTCGGTGAAAACTAAAGAAATTAGAAGAGATGAAATGGATACCTTTCACCTTGCTTTGATCTATCCAATTATTTATAGCTTGTTTATTTTTATATTTTTAAAATAAGATTGTTTTGTTTTTTTAAATGATTTTTATGTGTTTTCAGATATTTTTTGAAGTGATGTTGTTAAAAATATTTTTTTAAAAATAAAAAATTATTATGCTAATATATAAAACAAAATATGACAGCATTAACAGCTTAAAATGGAATATTGAATTCGTCACCCTTCCCACCTTCGCATCTTATCACTAACCAGCTGCCTTGTCCATTTTCACCGACCAGACCACTGCTATTAAACCATCGAAAATAATGATGTTGAGTGTTTTTTAAAATAGTATTTCTATTTAAAAATATTTTTCAAAATAAATATATTCTTAAAGATCATCGAAAAATAAAAAAATACCATGACTTATCTTCATGGTCATGGGTTTGCATATATTGACGAAAGAAATTCTTAAAGATCTTTAGAAATTGATCTAAATGAAAATATCTAGAGCACATGGGTTTGAAAAACAATTACTTAAATATTATAGAGATGAAAATATTTAAAAAGTATTTACATGTAATTTTAAACAAAAAATAATAATTATTTCTACACTTTTAAATACCATCTTAATTTAAAGAAAACGAATTTGTTCTGTTAACGGCATAGTAATCATTTTCCTTTCAGTTTTGTCTTTTAAAATCCTTTGCCTTGGGAGGAAGTTATGCTTTATGAAAGATAATCAACAATATATTCTTATTGAAAACTTTTTATTGTCCTAAAAAACAATTAGGCAGACAGCTGATTTATTCACATTTGAGCATTTGTCAAGCTCGGGAGCATAGACAACATTATTATAGAAGGCATTCATCTCTAGTATCTTTAATTATAAGAATTATAAATTAATCAACAATTATAATCTTAGCATGACAGTATTCCAGATAGTTAATCAATAAAATAATGATTAATCCAGCACATTCTACAAACAAATGTTCATAAAAATCTGATTTCTTTCACAAAAATATTAGTAGAGCGAGATATTTTGATGTATCTGAGTAATTTTTAAATATTTTCATCTCTATAATATTTAAGTAATTTTTTTTTTCAAACTGTGGAAGACACCATACATATTTCAAAATAAATATTTTCAAATTGATCATTTTTAAAGATCTTTAGATGCAGTGTGCATATACTGGCAGCCATTTCTTTTGCCAGAAGTTCTCCTTTCTTTCATCATATATATTTTATGGTTCAAGGTCTTTGAAATCGAAGATAGATTCAGTAAAGGACCAGAACATGTTACATAATTATCTATTTCTGTATAAATTTTAATCATTTGCTATGTTTAATTACATGTAAGCATCCTGCCAATCTGACATTTGTACATCTAATGCCATGAGGTTCTGTACATGCTGGCATATATGATCCTTTCGACTTGCTTGAAACCTGCAATCAAAGACACTAACAGAGCCAGCAAAATAAAAACTGCAGAAATATGTCGAAGCTTGCCCTTCTTTGCACAATGAACAGGCAATTTACTTTCCCTGTCCACATTATTAGTATGCATCTCTGCTTGAGACACACCAGGCATTTGCCTCCTCAGCATGATTCTTCGGCTTGCTGTTCCTTGCGAAGGAGTTGAGGGTAAAGGAAGTGTCTCTGACATGAACATCTCGACCGGCTGGTATTCTGTTCCTTGCGAAGTAGTTGAGTGTAAGGGAAGTGTCTCCGACATGAACATCTCGACCGGCTGGTATTCTGTTCCTTGCGAAGGAGTTGAGAGTAAAGGAAGTGCCTCCGACATGAACATCTCGACTGGCTGGTATTCTGTTCCTTGCGAAGGAGTCGAGTGTGAAGTAAGTGCTGCCGACATAAATATTTTGACTGGCGGGTGTTCTGTTCCTCGCGAAGGAGTTGAGTGTAAAGGAAGTGCCTCCGACATGAACATCTCGACTGGCCGGTGTTCTGTTCCTCGCGAAGGAGTTGAGTGTAAAGGAAGTGCCTCTGATATAGACATCTCGACTGGCTGGTGTTCTGTTCCTTGCGAAGGAGTTGAGTGCAAAGGAAGTGACGCCGACATAAATATTGTGACTGGCTGCTTTGATGTTCCTTGAGAAGGAATTGAGGGTAAAGGAAGTGCCTCTGAGATAAATATTTCACCTGGCTGTTCAGATGTTGTTTTAGCCTCAGGGTTGCTAGCAACCTGTGAGCGAAGCCCAGGAGGGGAAGACAATAGAACTTCATCGAGTTTAATAATATCATGCTTCAGTATATCAGCAAAACAATCTTCATCGTCGTCAGAATCCTGGAATTCAAGAGCAGCATGAATCAAAAACACTAGCTGCACTTACTAATTGTCACCAAGAAATCAAATTACATACCAGGGGAGTGAAAAGGAATAAATAAATAAATATTCAGACCTTCTGGTGGCTAGAAGACTCTGCCAAGGCAGCATCATTTGACAATTTCTGTTCAGATTCGGACGCTGAAGAAAGTTGCTCAATAGAGCAAGAGTCATAGCTCTTTGAGCATTCAGCAGCCTTCTCCCGTGAAGGCACTCCCCCCTGACAGATACCCCCATCAGAAACAGCATCACCACTGCTATGCGTGGTTGACAAATGCGTTTCATTTACAGAACCCCGGTTTGAAGTGTCACTGGGACGGAACTCGGCATTCCTCCGCAGGCGGCAAACAACTAAAGAATCCTGCAATGTACGAGTAAATTCAAATATAAACCTCATCATCATCAATAGACAGATGCTCGTCAACTGAATGAAAAATATTATCATCAAACTTCATCTTTAGCATGTAATCACTCAACCAAACAACAGTTTGAAAGCCAACATCTGATTTTCAAATGGAAATCAATCAAGAAAAAAGAAATATCAGTCCCCAATATTTATCCCAGAAAACGCTAATGACAGAAATATTTATCTCTTATTAGATACCATCATAATCATATGTACTAAAAGCTTAAACTAGAACATGGAAAGGCCCTTCAATGTAAAGAGCCATAATTAACAAGCTCACATCTAACCCATATTGAACTACTGACAATAAATCGGTGAAGCACCAGCTAATCATGCATTCCTTCTGTTCAAGGAAACTATTGAGCTTCTATAAACACTGAGACTACAATGTGATGATGTTTACCAACTCGGAAACATTTGTTCCCAACACCTAATTCAGTAGCAGGGCTATATGATTGAGGAATGGTCATATATGACATAAATCCTTTCATCTGAAACATTTTTAATGACAATGATTCTGAAATTATTCACTCCTAGAAATTCTGAGAGGTATGCCGGCCCCATAAATTCTCCACTAGCAACCAAATCCTGCTTCAGATCAATCAGAAAATATACTTATCACTACCAGAAAAGTTTTCTTCTTTATGGAGAGAGAGACATGTGGCTTCGCATAATCCACACACATATAGGCAGGGCATCAGCATTTGGTTAGTGGTGTGGAAGCTAAGCAAACATGTCAGAACTAGTAGTTGAAGGCATGATTTCAAATTACGAGAGTCATCTATGCCAATATCACTATCAGAAAATTATCTTCTTTTTGGAGAGAAAGAAGCGCGGCATCGCATAATCCACACACATGGGCCCTGCATCAAAAATTTCACAGCTAGCAGATGAAGGCATGGTTTCATACTACAAGAGTGATCTATGCCATCATTTTTCTCTAATTTAAAACCCAGTTTCAATAAAAACTAGCAGAACAACTCAGAAATGTCAGCACAAATCATCACCTGGGATTGTCCCTGCATACAATATTCATGCATAATCCACTCCGTTCTTTCCCCTTTCGGTGCGCGACCTGCGTGGAACACAAGAGTCCTCTTGGTACCAATCACTTCAGAACCTGACTTCACGTTGCGTTCCTTGCCAGTTGCTTTCCAGTAACCATGCTCAGTTGCCCTCTTACTCTGTGACCCATTCGGGTATTTTCTTCCACGAGCCGAGAAGAAGAACCACTCGCTCTCCGATGGCATGACAGATTTCGCTGGTTTAAAATAATCAGCACTAATCAGTGGCATAGCAAAAGCAGCAATATTGGCTGCTTTGATTACTATTCTATCTTAACATGATTTATCATGTGCAAAATACCAATTAAATAAAATCCCTTCATTCAACGGAACTCAACTTATAACACCATAAGAAATGACATCAAATCTTGGAATGACATATACAAATATTCATAAATTTTCCTGAATGCATCAAGTAAAACTAAATTTTGGATTTTCGAATTCTTTTAAGATAAAGACAATAATTAAGGCGGTATAGAATGCAAAGCTAGTAGACACGACCCTTCCGTAATCTGGTCGGGTTATGGGTTGGATAAAGTAAAACAGATAATCTGCTCAATCAAAACTTCATTTTGATTATTTTTTTTACTAAAAAAACCAATTTAATTTTTGACCAGGTCAAGATCACCAGTGATATGGCACATGGATTTTTTTAAAGCAAAGAACAGTAATAAAGCGTGGAAATTAAAAACCTGGCAAATCCCAAGGCTCGTGTTTACAAATCTCAATCTCAGAAATAACTTCAACACATCTCTCAGCTCCCTCAATCTTCTTTTTCAGATAATAAGAAATCAACTCTACATCTGTTGGTGTAAACCTAAACCCAGGAAACATAGACGAAGCTTCAATGGACATCTGCGTCTCTGGTGACACCGCCCATGTAGCCATTCTCCTCGTCAACGTACGTACACAACTCTCTGAGAAATTAATAACAATAACAGGGCAGTATATAGCAATCCTCTGCCAATATGTTGTCTTCTTGTTTGAGAAAGAAAGATGGAAAACAAAGACCAGCTTAGCTGCAGAATCTGGGAATTCTTTGCTTTGCTTTTTTGACTTGTTGATTGGTTTTAACTATGAATTTGGTGCCTTGCTTTGCCCAGCAGAGGAAACTTGTCTCTGAACAGACCAGTGCGGAAGACACGTTGAGGCTTTTGTACGGACTGTATTTGTCACGTGGCACGCACTTGTTTCTCTGACTCGGTTTCCAGAAGCTGAGGCGACACAGCAGAAATAATTCTTAGTTTTTTTTCCGACCGGTTGCATGGTCTTGACGATATATTAATATAAAAACGAGAGACAGTTTTAAGTTTTCGAAAGTTAAATATATTTTGTTTTTTAACCAGGACGTGTGAAAATATTAATTATCACGTCATTTGATAAAATAAAGAGAGAGAGAGAAAGATTTTGTGCTACAGGCAATGGCTTCCCTCCTCGTCAAAGCAATATTCCTTGTCTTGGCAATAGCCATAACTCCCTCTACTGCCTGGACTCTACGTGTTGTCAATCGATTGAGCCACAAGAAGGTGTTGTTTGCACGTTGTAAGTCTGGAGATGACGATCCTGGCCCCCGATATATTAAGTCCATGGGTGAATTCAAGTTTAGTTATGCCTACGGCGGCGGAGCGTATGGTGTACGTGGGGATTTGGAGATGGATCAACGATTCCGGTTTCTGAGACTCCGGTTGGGAAAATCAGTAAGGACATAGGTGCTAAACCTCCTTGACCTGGGAAACCCGAGACTTAGAGTCTAACTTTGTTAAAGACACACAGATATGCTCTGTAATATCTGCCCTGCCCATACTCAATATTCTAATTGCCCATACTCTAAGCTAATATTTTAAGTCATGTAATTGACACTAACGGTAACCTTGTAATTAGCATAAGTCTTGTCCCATAACTTGCCCATAATCAGCTCATGTATAAATCATTCTCTTTACAACCCAATGAATCACAACTTCAGTTTTATAGTGCTGTATTCTCAGCAACATTGTCCAGAGTTTTGTACATCAGAATTCTCTCAAATTCTTCATGGTATCGTAACATTGATCCTGCTCATTACCTCTGCGATTTGTTTCTCAATTAGTAGCAATTGACAGCCATGGATCTGTCAAGAGTCCGAGAGTAATTCTAAAAGAATTTCTACTTCCTCAAGCATCGACAAGTGATGCAAATTCATCCCAAAAAATAACAACGGTGTTGCTAAATGAATTCAATTACTTACCTTGGTCAAGAGCGATGACCATTGCACTTGGTGGCGTGTCTCGCTTGGTTTCATCAACGAGAAGGAATAAGCTCTCGATTGCGGCTCCCGAATTCAACGAATGGTTAGCCAAGGACCGGATGGTGATGTCCTCGGATGCTCGAATTCAATGGAACGCAACCTTGCCGAGATGTTTAGCTACTATCAATCCTCACTAGAACCGTGGGAAGTCGTGAAGGAAATGTTTGGCAACCAAAACAACTCGACCGCATATTTCAAATTCATCAGAAATTGCAAGTCTCCATCAAAATGGTCGACCCTTCGTAAGTTTGTTAAGCAAATTGAAAAGCTTGTGGAGCAATTAGATACTTACAGACCATACTCGATCGACCCAATTGTTCTTCGCAACCGCAAGGAAGAAGACCAAATTTTCCAACTGCTGGCAAGCTTGGGATCGAATATGAAGACCTCGGGAGCCTTATTTTGATGAATGGTGAGCTTCCCACACCGAAGGGTGTGCGTGTAACGATTCAAAGAGAAGAAATTAGAAGAAAAGTAATGACCCGAGAAAACCCATCAAAAATGGCAGAAACCCGTGCATTCGCTGCCCTGAAAATCGAAGAACAGAGCAACTTCAAAAATGCAGAAAAAGCTCCCTTCAAAGGTAATCGTCCTAACCTAAAATGTAATTACTGTAATTCAATGGGACACAACATGGATCGCTGTTGGATCCTTCACCCAGAATTGAAACCCAGAAATTTGGGTAATCGGCAAAGTGGAAACCAAAAGAAATTTGCTCGACCGAGAGCTAATGTTGCAGCGTTTGATTCACGGACCTCTAGTCCTATGAATTTGTTGAGTGAATTTGCTAGCTTTCTCCAAGAAAAGCAAAATTTGGGTAGAAATGGAGAAGAAGGAGTCTCGGCCGATCCTCCCGTCTCCAACGCGTTCTTAAGCGACCACGGGTTGACCCGTGAGTCAACCGGGTTGACCCATGACCATTTTGAAAAATTCCAAGGTATGTACATTGCACTTACTTGCTCTGTAGAATTAAGTAAATTTCACAATATATGGGTTGTGGATTAGGTGCAGTGATCACATGACAAATCAATTAAATAAACTTCATGACTTTATCCCTCTCGATATCATCATTTGTTTCTATCGCTAATGGATCTACTGCATGTTGTGAAAGGTAAGGGAAAAATTAAAATTGTATCTAAATTTATTGATTCCGATATTTTATATGTTCCAGTCATTTCCATTTCAATTATTATCGATTCGACGGTTAACCACTAAACTTAATTGTGATGTTATATTTACTCCGTTTAAGGTGTTTTTCAGGACCATTACACCAAGCGGAAGATTGGTGAAGGATTTCAATTAAATGGTCTCTATTTTTACGTGATTCGAAGTTCAAAGCACTTCAAGCTTTTTATCCTTCGCTCAATGATCATCAATTGTGGCATTTTCGTCTGGCTCATGCTTCGACCACGTCATCTCAAAAATTAAACCTAATTTGTCCAAGAGAAATTATGATTGCGATACGTGTCATTTTTCAAAATCAAGCGGACTTCCATTCAAATTATCTCGAGTCCAAAGCGTCTCAAGTTTTTGAATTAATTCATTCGAGATGTATGGGGACCCTTTTCAATATCAATTGATGGCTTCAAATATTTTGTCACCTTTATTGATGATTTTTCGTGAGTTACCTGGTATATTTGCTTAAAGCTAAAAATGAGGTTTTTAATTGTTTTAAAGATTTTCATAAGCTAGTTTCTACTCAATTTTCCATACATATTAAAATCTTCAGATCCGACAATGGATCTGAATTTACATCTCATGATATGGAAAATTATTTAATTTCAAATGGAATTATTCATCGGACTAGTTATGTTAATACTCCTCAATAAAATGGAGTTGTTGAACATAAAAATCGAGATTTATTAGAAAAACTAGGGCTATAATGCTTCAAATGAATGTTCCAAAATTTTTTGGTCATATGGTATTCTTACTCGCTACCTATATTATTAACCGCTTACCCAGTCAAGAACTGGATTTTCAATGTCCTCTTGAAATTTTGCGAGGTAAACCTCCCAATATTTCGCATTTAAAAATTTTTGGGTGTCAATGCTTTGTTCATCTTCATCCCAATCAACGTGACAAACTTGATCCTCGTGCTTCCAAATGTATCTTCTTAGGGTACTCTCAAACCAAAAAAGGGTACAAATGCTATGATGTTATGTATCGAAAGCTGTATGTCGACGAGGATGTTTGATTTCTTGAAACCAGTCCTTATTTCACTACTCCCGATCGGGGAGTTCTTGGAAGATTTAATTCCTCTTCCTGGAGTAGAAATCTGCAGATGTCGACGTGACTCGACCTAGTGCTCCAAATGAGATTATCCCTAGTGACGAGACTTCATCCACAATCATGCCACTCGACCTCAGTATCTCCAACGCTATCGCCAGATACACCAGCTCCAAGATCACGCCGAGTGCCCTTCCAAATTTCAAGACTATGTGGCCTATACAGATCAGTACTCTGCTTCAAATTATTTGAATTACTCCCAACTCTCACCTTCGCACTGCTATTTTTGTCACCATATCCAATGATCATGAACCTCGACATTTCATTAAGCTCAATCTCAACGGGTTTGGAGACAAGCCATGGAGGAGGAATTGACCGTCCTAGCGGACAACCACACTTGGAGTTTAGTTCCTCTTCCAAAAGGTAAGCATGTCGTAGGTAGTCGATGGATATACAAAACCAAGTTCAATTCGATGGCTCCGTTGACTGGCACAAAGCTCGCCTGGTAGCTCAAGGTTATACTCAAGAATTTGGTATCGATTACAAGGAGACGTTTGCCCTGTTGCAAAAATGACCACCGTAAGAGTCCTCTTATCTATTTCTGTCAATAATGGATGGTTTTATCTCAAATGGACGTAAAGAATGCCTTTCTACACGGAGATCCGGAAGAAGAAGTGTTTATGAAACTTCCTCCTGGGCATCCATTAAGTGACACTCCTAATCTGTATATAAACTTCATAAATCTATCTATGGGTTGAAACAAAGTCCTCGTGCATGGCATGCGAAGCTTAGTAGTGCTCTTGCTTCATTAGGATTTAGCAAAAGCTCGTTGATTCCTCTCTTTATGTCCGGTTCCAAAATGATGATAAATTGATGGTCTTAATTTATGTTGATGATTTAATTATATCCGGAAATAATACTCGAATCAATTGCTAAACTAAAGCAAACTCTTCAACAATTATTTCCTATTAAAGATCTTGGTGCTTTAAAGTATTTTCTTGGAATTGAAATGGCTTCATCTAAAAGGAATTTTTCTTAATCGATGAAAATACACCCTTGATGTTCTTCAAGGTGCGGTATGCTTGAAACTAAACCTTCCTCTACCCCTGTTGATAGCAAACTAAAATTATCCGTTGCAGGGCCAACCTTTCCATCACCTAAGTATTATCAACAACTTGTGGGAAGCTTATTTACCTGACGATTACTCGCCTGGATATTACATATGCGATCGATCCGGTTAGCCAATTCATGCATGCTCCAACTGCTCATCATTTCAGCATGGTCAGCTGAATTCGAGATATCCGAAAGGCTCTATCGGGCGTGGAATTGTCATGACCGTAAACAACCATACCAACCTCATGGGGTATACCGACTCGATTAGGTCGAAAATCAAATTGATCGGCACTCCACTCACTGGATACTCGTATTTTTGTTGGAGGCAATCTTGTGTCCTGGAAGAGCAAGAAACAACATGTTGTTGCTCGATCTAGTGCCGAGCCGAATATCATGTCATGGTTGCAGTTGCCTGTGAACTTGTATGGCTTCGAGTCTTTTACGGATATGGGTTGCCCACTGTTTCTCCAATGAGCCTGCTTTGCGACAATCAAGTCGCCATGCATATTGCCATGAATCTCGTGTTCCATGAAAGAACCAAACACATCGAAGTTGATTGTCATTTTATTCGTCGACAAGTTCAATCCAACAATATCACTACTCATTATGTGCGGACCGATGACCAACTAGGCGATGTGTTTACCAAAGCGATGTCTTCTTCTCAGTTTAATCGTCTTCTCTGCAAGCTTGGATCCATCAACCCCTTGATCCAGCTTGAGGGGAGTGTTAAAGACACACGGACATGCTCTGTAATATCTGCCCTGCCCATACTCAATATTCTAATTGCCCATACTCTAAGCTAATATTTTAAGTCATATAACGGTAACCTTGTACCCATAACTTGTCCATAATCAGCTCATGTATAAATCATTCTCTTTAGACCTAGTTTTTAGTTAAATCAGACTTAATCGTTATTGATTTGATGAAACCTGGTTTACTCAGTTGAGATGAACGTTAAGAATTTATATAAACTTTTGTCCAGCACTGAGCGAAGTCCAGAAAGTTGCAATCAAGATCATTGATAACGAGATGGCACTGCTTCTAAACATTCATCTTAAAGCCAACAATGAAACTTGCAGCCACCAGACTCAGCTTAGCTAGTTGGGTGATACATTCATCTTGTGGTCCATCTCAAGGATTCAAGTCATGGAAGGGCGGATGGGGAGGATCCATGGAAGATGTATGGAGCATCATGAAACTTGGAATACCCTTCCTGTGTTTTTTCTTTCTTATCTAGTCAAGTCTTTGTTCAATCCATGAAATGCATGTGGACCGGAGATGTTTAACCGGGTGAATGATATATGGCGAGAGATTTGAAAAAAAAATTCCAGCCTCATCTCATTTTCTGCCTGTAGAGTGTAGACCATATTTCCTGCACCGATACAAGGGTCTAGCTTGAAAGAGTCAATTTTCATGTGGTGGTAACTATGCTGGAGGGGAGCCAGAACAGTAACTTGACGGTGTCAGAAAGTTTACCTAACATGTTACAAGTATTAATGGTCCCTGAAACCGACCTCATCTCAAACATCATGAAGATCGATAATTATACTCAAAGTTTGGCTGTCTCCATGTTTTTATGAGGTTCAGGTAGATGTCATTGTTCAACCGAAAAGGCAAATGATTTTTAAAGTATCTAAACATTTCACATGCCTGCATTTTAATAGAATATTGTCATGGCAGATAAGGAAATGCAAACACGTTTCTCTTCCTGAATATATCTGCTAGGTAAGCTTCTCTTCCCTTGAATCCCCGCCAGACTTCATAGATGAAAAAAAAATGTTCAAAGCAGACTTCTGTTTGTTCAATTTTCAAGGACTAATCTTCTGAGCAATTGCTTTACATATAGAATATAATTTGCTTGTTCCACACTACCAAAATAAGGATACATAATGCAACACCTTAAGTATTGGTTGACAGGTAATCCCAGATCCATATAGTCTGTATATGATTTGTATTTACATTTTCGCTTTTAGAAGTTGACTGATGCAAATGAATTTGCCAGTTGGAAAGGCTGAATATTTAGAAGAAAATGCAAGCACTGCTTTTCTGCAGAGAAAAAAATAAAGAAAATATAATTTAGAAGATCTAATGTCTGGAGCTCGTTGAAGCTCAACGATCACCTCGCACAAATGCTATCCCGGGCTTCAAATTATCCTCTTGTCTCACAGGTGAAGTACCATCTGAAACTAAATTGCCAGACTCCTGAAGAGGCAAGGATTGCCCCAGCACAGGGCGTTGGACTGGAAGAGTTCTGTATTGATGATCTTTTAGAAACAGATAACACATGCTCCTTAAGATCCTTGACATATTTTACATTTCATCTTCATGATCCTGTGCTGGATAATGAAAGCTAAGATCAGAAAACCTTTCCCTATCGAGCATATTCAGACTTCCCTGGTTTTCATCGATTAAGTCACAATCAGGACCATCAATGCCATTGGAATTTCTTGTTTGCAAACAGATGCTTCCCCATTGAATATTATCGGAGATCGACTTCCTTCCCTTGAAATCTTTACCTCCTGAAAACCACTTTTGATTGTCTAGAGCATTACCTTCAGAAACATAACACCATTTGTAGCTCCTGCTGCAATTGTCCATGTTTAATTCAATGGAATGGAGATCACTGTCAGCTGAATCATCCCCATCATGAACTTCTCCGTTTCCTATTGCACCCACTTCATTTTCTTCCCTCTCAGCCTGTTGACATGATCCGAATTGGATCTCCTTTAAATAAGCCTCGAGCTCTTTAATCCTGTCATAATTTGGAGAACCACCACCGTTTTCTGCACCTGCCTTTTCTTTCAAGTAGGTCTCAAGCTCATTTCTTAACCTCTCCACAGCTGCATTTTTCTCCTCAAAATGATACTTGGCCTCACAGAGCTTCATCTGGACTCTTTCTTCACGCAATACATCAGCAAGCTGAAGCATTTCCCTTTCTTTCTCCACCTCCTCCCTCATCTTTGCAGATTCTTTTTTCATTTCTTCCACCGCAGCTCTGTCTTCTCCAATACCTCTAGCCAACTCGTCACAAACCTGCTCCAATACTTCTTTCGCCCTCCTCTCACTCTCAAGTTCTTTCACTGCTTTCGACAGAGATACCTTTGTATCTGCTAATTCTTTCCCAAGCTTCTTATTCAATCTCTCTGTTTGCCATCTTAGTTTCCTCTCAACTTCAAGCTCTTCTGCAATGCATGCTATTGCATTGCGAATCCTATCTCGCTCTTTGCTCTTCCAGGCTGCTTTCTCTTCCTCAAAATGCTTGATAAGGTACTCAATCTCGTAGTGGTTTGATCGATGTTCTTTGATCAGCTGATTGACCAAAATGCAGGCTCGGTTAAGCTCGATCCGAAGGGCGGAGACAAGAGATAAGCCTGATGGGTGCCTCTCGTCAAGGCCGCAAACATGATTCAAAACTTTCAGAAGTTCTTTGGAGGTGGTTATCCCATCACTAACATCCTTCAAACAGGTTTTAAATCCAATGGTGCGAGATTTGCCTTTTGGATGACTTTCAATCTGCATTTTAAGAGATTGGATCAGCTGTCTCTCTCATAGAAATTCTCCCTGTAAAAGAGCTAGCTGATACAAAACTAGCAGATTCTTATTTTCTCACAAATTTTCAATTTCAAACTTCCATTGATGATCAAAGAGGAATAGATATTCCAAAAAAAAAGAGGAAGAAAACATGAAAATATGCAATACTATTATGTTAAATTTCATGGACATCAAGAAACCTAGCTTCAGAATTTGTTCACAAACCCCATATAAAAACATAACTATTGGGCCACCTTTGGAGAGAAATTGGAAAATGTTTGGTCCAGAATTTGAAATGCAATTCAGTAAATCCAAAATCTTTGAAAGATTTTTTTTCCTGGATGAACATGTCTCAAAAATCGCATAATTAGTAGACTTCTAAAATAAATATCCTTCATGGTTGTCATTATCATAAATAATTATTATTATTTCCCATGAAGATAATATGCTGAAAGCTACCTTTTTGTTTTCTTTGTAAGAATAATGCTGAAAGCTGCACTGAGTTTGGCGTTGATAGAGTCAATTTCAGTGACATTGTTTAAAGTACCAATAGATTAAAATATGTCCCAGGACCATTTATACTGTTCCACTCTATTCATGTTATATGCTTTTGAGACATGGAAATTTATTTGAAAATGACCTCAAACAACAACAAAAGTTTCCACATACCGCCTCCATCAAACTGTCACTGCTAGCAGAATCCAAACCCCCAAGATGATAGTCAGGAAGCTGAAGTCTTTTTGTAACAGCTGATGTTCTTCTCCTATGGCCTCTAGATTTCTCCATCCTCTGCATAACACCCCCACCCCCAAAAAAAGTCATATTTTTTAATAAATTTCACTAGAAAACATTGAAGTCCAAAAAAGAAAAGCATGAATATCTCACCTCTGAAAAAGGAGTGTAAGATGGATCTGATAAATGTGGCAACCTAGCAACTTTTTCTCTGCTTCTAAACTCTTTCTTGTCTTCCAAATCCTTTTTAACTCTTGGAGAAGGCATTCCATTGATTTCCCACAAAGTGGCAGCTAATTTTCTTGCTGAAACTGAGATTTCTTTTGCTTTGCTTCCATTTCGAGGTGGTGTGCACTTGGTGGACTCAGCGTTCAGCATTCCCGAGGTTGGAGATTTTGAGCTTGTCATCCAGGTTGGGACAGGAGTAGTAGACCCACCTCTCTTTCCGACAAGAATTGCTCTCTTGAATCTGTATTTTTGGACTACAGAAGATGATGAAGATGATGAATTCCCTCTCTTTCTTACTTTACAGTGTTGCTGCTCTCTGCTCTTTGCTTCCATGAAATTACTACCACAATCCCACCAGTTCAGCAAAATGCCTTGAGAAAACTCTCACTAATAACCCAATTTTAGCATTCTCAAGATTGGAACAAGATAATCACTCGCATCGAATAATGTTTTCCAAGGATTTTCAAAGATTTGGAGTTTCAGTGAGAGATTCTAGCATATTTATGAGGCAAAATACACACGATCAGTATTTTTCTTTGCATTGATGTAACAGGCAAAAGGCAAGAATTGTGGCTGCTTCAAGATTGTCAAGACCGTGTAGAAACAAAACAAGAAGAGAAAAATAAAAAGTGCTGGGATCTAGCTAGCTAAGTGGTGGCACGAAACTCAAGAATTATACTACTACTGCAAGGTCTCAAACTCTCAAAAAGATTTTAGAGATTTGAAGGTTAAAGTTGATTCGAGTGACCCATCATCATCTCTTTGTTTACTGTTTTTGGCAAGTCCGGTCTTGCAGCTACCTTGAATTCCTCAAAGAACACTCGAAAAAAGAAAGAAAAGCTGGGAGATCAAGGATTCAAGAGCCTAAAAAGGAAGAAAGGAAAGTGGGGTGTCGACAAGCTGTCAAGAAATGGAGTGTTATTAGCTGTTAGAAGGACAATGGAGGTTTGATTCATGGATCTTGAGAGGGAAACAGAAGGCTAAGACAGGTGCTACACACTTAAACTATGTGTCGTTAGTGTTGCTGTCTTGTCCTGGTGACAAAAGAGGACAAGAAGACGACGCGAAGTACACGTGAGCGTTTTTGTTTAGTGAATCAAGGACGTACATCTGTAAATGAACGGTCGGAATCTTGACTACGTTCATTCGTAATTTTTTTTTTATTGGATTGTTTCTTTTCTTTTCTTGCAAGATTTTTCTAAATCTCTTCAGTTTCCGATCATAAATTTAGACGAATCTATGGCTCTGATCAAGCTGAATTGATCATAATTATTGATAATAATTAGTTGATGATTCCATGCTTATCAATTCATGGGATTGGGTAATGCTATTATTAAGCCTTCAACTGCTCCATTTCTCTCCTTGTTGCTGAAAGAAGGTTAAAGGAACCTCTTCAAGCACCGCCATTGATAGGAAAGCCTTAAACACAAGACGACAAAAGGAATTATTTGTTCATCGGCCACCTGTGCTTCTATTATTTTTTTAATAATTCATGATTTGCATAAGGAAATGTCAGATTTGTGCTTAGGTTAATTGGATGGGGGATGAAATTCAAATGAATTCTGTTAAATCAATTGAGATCAGTGCCAATAAATCTAGACCGATTAGTTTGTATGGTGTTTTCTGTTGGAGAATAATATAAATCATATTATGAGCTCATTCAAGTTTTAGGTGAGATGGCTTAACATTGATCGAGTTTGTTGACCTACGGTCACGAGTTAATCTCTTCACTCATTCATTTATTAAAACAAAGCAAGATGGTATGACGTATGAGTTTAACTCAAATGATTTCACTGAGGATGTTAAGAATAATATAAATTATATTATGAATTTCTTATAAACTTAAATTTTAAATAAAATAGTTGTTTAACACTTTCAAATAACAAACAGAGTTTAACCCAGTCAAAATTTAATTTGACTTTTTGATTAAACTCGTTAATCGAACTAGAGATCTTCTAGTAATATTTAACAGACGACAAGAATTCATTTATTTCCTGCTGCGACATTTTCAATGTGACACTGGGAAAACACATGATCGGATGCAACCTGTCCTCCAACCCGACAGCACAGCCCTAACATGCCACGTTGTATGGATAGAATTTCATAGACTAAAAACAAGGGTTTCTACAGAGACATGACAGCTATGAAAATGGAGAGCTGCAATAATTCAAGAGGCCGTTTCTCTGGTCAGTTCTTCACCAATCAACGTGTTCGTCGTGTCCTAGAAAAGCAAAAAGCTTTGTGAATGAGTTGGGTGAGGTAGGAGGATGCTCGCTAGGACCCAAGTTTTTTGCCCTTCATTTTTTTCAATGTCAATAATATATGTTTGGTCAGTAGATACATATTAAAAGCATTTAAAATATAATAAACTATTTGGATATGGAGTGCTATTTAATTAATCGTGGGAAACCTTATTTTGCTTCCTACTATTTTCTTTATTTATCTTCAAATTTTGTTCCATAAAATCAAAAACCCATTTGTATTCTCTCCATTGAGCGAGGTAAGCTAAGATAAATATTCATAAATAAAAAATATAAAAAGTATCGTTGCCATCCCATGTGGTCAAGAAAAACAAAGAAGCAGTCGATGGAAGAAGGGAAGTAAGAGGGCCCTGAACGTGGGGACCCACTAACGGCACCCAAGCTTGGTGACAAAAAGACACCCAGATCATGGTGGACCGAGGGCCACCCCACCAGTTTTGTTTTTTTTTTAAATGCATGTTTGGGGTGTAATTATAGTTATTTTTTAAGTTTTTTTATTTAAAAATATATTAAAATAATACATCGTCATCAGAAATTAGATAAATTTTTAAACTTGATTTTATACCATTAAAGCTTCTTATAAATTAGATAAATTTTGATTTTAGAAAAACTAAAATGATTTCCATCAGATATTTGTGGAATTAGATGGACCATTTAAGAGGTTTGAAAATTTAATACAGGCCCATTTTACATTAAATTATTTCTCTCTCTCTCTTGCACTACAAATTAATACCCTAAGTTAATTTTCTAACAATTTCCATAAATGAAAAAATTAAAGGTGATTTAATTAGGATACAACAAAAAGGGGGTTGATTTAATTTGAATGATCTGTATTTTTAAATTATCTCTATATATTCTTATGATAATATACCGTAAGGTTAATTGTAATTTACCATAAATATTCTGAGGAAATGATAATTGCTACATCATTGAGAATAATAATAAAAAAAAAACAGACAAACGGTCTTTATTATTCACAGTGGATCAAAACAAAGAGGAAATCAATGTTCTTGCATCAGCAGTTGAGCATGGTGTCCTTGTTCGAGCAATCATGAAAGAAACATCATATTATTATTATTCTTTTTTTAACATCTACAGAATCTTCTGCGGGTGGGAAAACTCTCCTACCAGATCATTCTAGAAGTAACAAGATCAATTGGAGTGCCTGTAAATGCATGAAATTAACCCATGTAGTGATAGCATTAAAAATTGTCGTTAATTTCCTGTTAAAACGTGGTAATTAACTGTCATTTTGATCGGTCGTGTTCTTGACCTGTTGATTTTACGTGGATAATAAGCAGACAAGGACTGTACCACGTTAATATACATACTACTTAAATCAATCATGCATTGGCCACTGATCATTTTGTTGAATATAATAACGTCTGGGGCATACATTAATAGTTTTTTTTTTTAATTCTTCCCAGAGTTATTCAATTCGGATTGACTTGATCGAGCCCGACGAATCAGCTTGTGACATTAACAAGATCTTATGTAATTGTTTTCGAAAAAAATAATATTATTCTAATTTTTGAATTAGAGTTTAATAACTTCGTAATATATTGTTATTTTTATGCAGGAAAACCTCACTCTTCGAAAAATATGATTTATGGATCAAGTTAAATAAGTAAAACCCTGACTATTTCATATTCTTACAAAGACTCATTTTTAATATATTATATGTTGGCTGCATTCAAAGAGATAACATGATTAATCAACTATTTTTTAGAGTATCATGCATCACATGCGATCATGGCATAAATGCATACACCAGCACATGGAACAATATTTGCATTGAAAGTAATTAAAAGCAGGATGGATCTTGTGATCTATTTATTTTAAATAAATTTGATATGGTCAACTGTATTCTTATAATTTTGGTTATTCTCCTACGCCAGGGTCAGTGATCATAAACGTGCCCTAATCTCCACTTCACATTCCTGGCTCAAATCGTGTCATCATATATATATATTGGCTTCCATGAGATCAGGGTTCTGACACGTTCGTTTCAACCTCTACCTAATGATTTTGTTTTCTTAAAAAAGAAGAAGAAGAAGATTTTCGCATTTCAAGAAATACCTTTTTTTATTCTTTCTGTAAAAGGTATAGCGAGATTGCTGGCATATTCTCAAACAAAAAGAGCAATCTGTCATAGTTAATTAAGTTCATGGAGCTAGCACCTTACAATTATATGGGAGAGCAGGAAAAAAAAAGAAGCTATTACAATTAATTAATTAATTAATCCTCGCCCAATGCTTTTTTTACCCTTCAAACAGTGGATCATGGCTAATTACCAAGGAAAAGTGAACGAAACCGTGCTTTTGGACGAGTAGAAATTAATAAAAAGCAGCTGAGGTGAAGATGCAAGATATCATACACGGGATTGGCAGACTGTTAACTAGTTCAGAAGTACTCCTCAGTCCTTCCCTTGAATCCAATTTGCCCAAACGTGAGGCAAATGAAGAGCCCTAGATGCCATGTCACCAACCATAACCTGCTCAATTCAGCACTCAAATCACCACAATATAGATTTAGAACTCTAGCTTCGAGTGACCATTCAGGATTTTTATGTGCTTACCAAAACTGGGAGGTGAGAGGAGGAGGTGTTGGGAAGTGAGCAAGCTCGGTGCCGATGCTCTCGAAGAAGAGACCGGACAAGCTCTTGCCGCCGATTGCCGGGATGCTTGACGGTGCTAGCCACCCTATCAATCCAAACCCTATCACATTCAGGTCTCTGCGCAGCCAGTTCCTCTCAAAGCTTCCATGAAGAAAGGAAAACAAATTAACCATCCATTAATTCCTATCAATCCAGTGTTCAAAAATTAGCTGCACGATCATCCCAAATCAAACATGATTGCATGGTTAACATTCAACACTAACCACATGAACTTTCCTCCAGGAGTACCTGCTAGCCTCAGTGGGTTTCTAGCTGTAACAGGAGATTTCACGAATCCTGCAAATATTGAATCAGTAGCAAATTAATTGTTACGCTTGCCTTTAGTATATTAAACCCACCTTCTCAGCTCCAAGAAATCAGAAGTAGATCGTTAATTAAAGCAAGTACCTGAGCCAAGGCAGATTTTCTTCGGTGAAGAAATGCGAGAAGGGGATGAAAGTGAGCCACTGCCCAGCCCTATAACAGCTGATGAGCTGGAAAATGTGGCCGCCATGTTTGCCTCGCCGCTTTGTTGCTAGGGAAGGATTGACTGTGCCAAAAATGAACAATGGTGGTGGTGATCAATGGGGTTAATTGGCGGATTTTGTTTTGTATGAGATGGAGATTTTTTTGTGGAAGAGAAAGATTGCATGGATGTGCTTGGATCAATGGCATGATGCCACGTAGGAGCTGCATGGATAAAGTGGGGTCAGGATTGGTTTGATTCGATCCTGAAGAAAATGCTATCCAGTATCCACAGACTCCCGACTTGTGGAATGTGGAGTGCTGAAGATGGGCTTCTCTTTATGCTTTGGGCCCATATCGTCAAATTGTGTTTTTAAGGCTGCTATGTGTGCAGTGTAGAGTCCATGAGCTCCACTGCAGCCCAGGTTTTGGACTGCGTGAGAAATTGTTTCATCAAAGCATAAAAAAAGAAACAATTTCATTCTCTACAGACACTGTGTAGAAACATGAGAGACAAAGGGGGGGTGGAATGAGAGAAATTTATTTCAAATTTAACATTTCTATTTCTCTAATAAAATGCAGCGCTTCTATTATTTTAATGTTTTTATTTTTCTATCCAGGAGTATTAGAGGAACACGTCTCTCGATTTTCTATGGCGCTGGCAACTGATTCATTGAATTGGGGGGGAGAAAAGCAAGGAGCAGCAAAAGTGGTCAAAAAGGCAAAAGATGCAAGAAAATTCTCTCGTACAGTAATATGAATGCATGTGACTGTAATAATTATTGCTTAAAAATATAATATATAATATTTTTTATTTTCAAGAAAATATTTCTAACACCAATATATTAGAATTATCTAAAAACATTAAAAAAATCAAAATCTGCACAACCAACCACCCTTCAGAATGTTATACGTAAAACAATCAGCACTTTATATATATAGAATTTCTAAGTTTTTGCGATCCCTCTTTCGAAATGTTATTGATCGAACTAGAAATGTTTCAACTTTATCGTGCTGCTAAAATTGCCCGCCACCATACAGGAACAGCGACAATTCCAGTCAACGGATAGTCAAGAGTTAGAAAAATAGGACACCGAGTTAAAAATCAAACAAAGACTGCTTCTTCATCGACTTGAGATAGTGTCGAGCCAATCCAGGAGATAATTCAAAAGGTTGCATGCCTTGTTCAAACCTAGACAGCACCTGGACCATTGATTTTCTATTCATTTCAGATGTAATTAACGAATGGATAAACATTAATAAATAGTCAATATTCCCTGATTTTCTATTCATTTCAGATGTAATTAACGAATGGATAAACATTAATAAATAGTCAATATTCCCTGATTTTTATTTTTTATCTAAACAAAATGAAAGTCCAAAAGGAAACCAGAAAAGCAATCCCTGTACCGATGCAAACCATGTCCAAAGCCTTTTCAAATTTCCTCATCCTTTCTTTCCTCTCCTTCTTCCTCTCGACAAATTCCCCGTACCTTCCTTTCCCTTCGTTGCCACCTTTCCCTTTCCTCCTCTCCCCTCTCTCCAATGCCTCTTGCAAAATTACCAGGCCATCCTTCCCGGTCAAATTCCTCCCTTCCATGTCGTTCATCACCATACTTACCTCTCTCACCTCCACCTCCCCTCCTTCCTTCTCCCCACAACAAACCGTCACTCCACACTCCACAAACTCCTTCTCCCCTCCGTCTCCGGCCATGATGGTGGAAAACTTCACCACCACTTCCCCGGTTAGCCAGTGTCTCTGCACTGACACTGGCCTCTCGCTTGACAAATTCATGGCCCTTCTCCCTTTTGGATCAATCAAAATCCAGCTTAACGTTATGTTCTCTTCAAGTTGCTTCATGGACAATTCCTTTTCGCTCGGTTGGTGCTGTATCCATGTCTGCACAAACTCCTTGGGCTCAAGTAAATCAACCCTGAAGGGAGAGCTCTTGAACCAATCAGAAAGGGTCTCGGTCGTTTCAACTATTGAGAAAATTGGAACATTTTTGTAGTAAATATCAACTGCTGAGACAAAGCACTCAGGGCTTGCTGTCGAAAACGATGAGCTGTGGTGGTTGTGGTGGAGGAGAGGATATGAGTCAGAGAAAAATGACCGGTGGCCAGAAGGGAAGGTTGCGATTATGCTACGAACAGTCGGATCATTGATAGATGGCCAAGTGGAAGTACAAATATTTTGCCAGAGTTTATCTTCTGCAGAGAGAGCATTTAATTCTGAAGATGCACAGGCTATGGCAGTTAAAGTTGGGCCATCGAGGAGGGTGAGTATATGGTTTTGGAGGATGTCAGGGTGGAGAGCAGAGATGGTTCCACCTTGAATGGTGGTTGGTGGTGGTGCGGAGAGAGCAACCATTGATGCTTACAAAGCTGTCAAGATTTTCAAGATTGGAGGTTTGATCTGAGCAAGTAGAGAGGAAAGTGTATCTTATAGTACTGAATGGAGGGTTGGAGGAGTCAAAAGTGGATTTTTATAATTTTATTTAGGAATTTTCTGGTAGACTCCCTCACGTTAATTCTATTAATATGAAAGTCCCGCAACGTTGTATCTTTTAATATATAATAATGATAATGATAATAATAATAATAATAATAATAATAGAATGCCTGGTTAAGTTATCATAAAGTTTGGATTATAAAGGACGTGGAGAAAGTTGGTCTAAGAATATTATTATTATTATGATTATGATTATTAAAATATAAAATAACAAGTTATTGGAGAGAGAGAAAATAAGGTTATTAAAAACAGATTAAAATTATCGTATTAAATAAAAATAAGAATTGGAACTTTAAGTTTTTTTTAAAAAAAATACTGTCAGATTATTAGGGAGAGGAAAATAGAGTTTTTATAAAATCTTTTTCAAAGAAAATACTATCAGTTGTGTATTCTTTTCTTTTCTTTTTCTTTTTTTGCCTGGATAGTTAAGATGACGAGGATATGACTCAAATCTTAGTTATTTAACTTATTTTATATCTGATCTATCCTCGCTACTCTCTTCTCTAGTGCATCCTCCCATGTGTTTTTCATGTATTTCGAAAGAATATATATTTAAATGCTTTACTTAAAAGTAGCCAGATTTTTTCTTTCCAAAATCACATTTTGAATTGTTTTCACATTTCAATATTATTTTTAGTTCATGGTTGAGATTAGTTTTAAAAAAAAATATTTATAAATATATCAAAATAATATTTTTTTAAAAATATTTCATACATGAACACATGAAAATAATATAAAAATATCAAAAAAAATTAAAATATCTTAGTTCATGGACTGTAGTGCAGATATTATGAACAAGGGGCATTGATTTGATTGTTTTAAATAAATTAAAGGGTGTATCATTTTCAATTGAATATGGAACTGAACTTCGCCATGAGATGAAATGATATCTGCAGAATGAAAACTGGTATCGATAACCGTTCGGGCAATACTTCACATAGCATTTAAATAATTTATTGGTCCTGGGACCATATGTATATATTGAGAACAAGATTATTAATACTGGTCAATAAACACAGGCTTGTTAAGGCTATTGGATATGGTATGGTGTCAGCAAGATCTTAAAGTATTCACTTGGACGTGGTGCGTATATATCTAGACATGATTTTTTTAGACTATCAATTCTGGTCCATATTCATGAATCATAATATAAAGTATGCCACATATATGGTCATGGGGTGTGGAACGGGTCCAAGATAGGGGCTGCATCACCCCGGGTTGATACATGTATTAAATTCTAGTAGATTAGGAAAATGAAAATAATATATGATTATAAAAATCAATTTTAATACACGATTGAATCTAAATCAATTTCAAGATATTTAAATTACAACCAGCAGAATTGAAATCTAACATGCAATCCAATTATCGCGAGTGTTATAATTTACATGAACGTCAATGTCCTGACAGCCCGTTTATTTGTGAAGCATATGCGGACAGTATAGCATTCAAGATTTTGGCGCGCGAAGCCCAATGGCAGCGCCGGGACGCAGGCAACAACCTGAGGATCTCGGTTACATTTCACTTTCTTGCCAGTAAATTAATTAGCTGCCGCTGCCGCTGCTGCTTGATGTAGCCCATAAGCAACTTGTGAATAGGACAGGCATTTATGGGTGGATGCTAAGTATATCTACAGCATGTTTGGAAGAGCGGTGTAACCGGTGTTTGTCAAATTTCAATTTTTTTTTGTATTTTAAATGAAATTTTTTTAGTGTGTTTAAATTATTTTGATGTGCTGATGTCAAAAATAATTTTTAAAAAATAAAAAAATATATCATTTTGATATATTTCGGTACAAAAAACACTTTGAAAAGTTACCGCAACCGCACTTATAGAACAATGACGCGTTCATCTCCTGCGATGAAGACCAGAACCTAACAATAACTAATCACTTGGACCCACTCAATTAAGGTTGTAATGGCTAAGATAATAGGGTTGTTTTGTTTTAATGAAACTCTAATTATTAATTCTTGTTTTTAGTTTGTTTAACCGCAAAGATGTGTTGTCTGTCTTTTGTTTCTTGCTATGGATACAAATTTCAGGTTTTTTTTATTGTAATATATAGAACAATTAATTAATGATCTGGCCACTATCAACATGCTTAATTTATTCATCTTTTCTTTAAAAATATGTTCTTTAACTACACAAAAATCTCACCTTAACTGCATTTATTTTCTTTTTCTATCTTCCCACATCTGCTCACTTGCGTGTTTATTTAACATCTAAAAGTAAAGAGGAAAACAACATAAAAACGACATCGAAGTTGCGTCCGGTTAGTATACACAAAGGACTTATTTGATTTCAGAAATAGGAATAAATATATATTTAGAACGTTTTTTTTAAATATAAATAATTATCTTTATCTTTTTTTATTTTATTTCAAGATAACATCCCAGCACTATCGGTAAGTACGTTACCTCTTTTTCAAAAGTGAAGTAATTGCTGGACATGATATGCAAACCACCCGGTCCAAATCAATAACCGTGAAAGCACCTTGCCGGAGTCTTGACTAGCGAGCGCACAAAATTGCACGCACAAAAAGTCAAGAACGACGACTCCGCACCCGCCAGCTCATTCTTCATCCCTGGTATTAAAATAGAAAAGGGGGATTGACTTTAATTTCATTGCTACTATACAGTTATGAGTTGACTGGACTCTGCCGTTAATTCGAACCCATGGCCGGTTGCACGGTGACGTTTCATCATCTCGCTATTTTCTGATTATCCACACCACCACCAGATTCCCGTCAAATAACTTTTTGAAAATACAAGCCGCCGGCACCTTAATTAACAAATAATCAGTGAATTACGAGTGCGTTTATCACCTTAATTAACAGATTAATCAACATCATTATCTTCTTGTTAAATGGGCATTGCTTTCTTTTGACCAGCAGACAATTGAATGCTTGACTCTCGTAATCTTTCTCTAGATATCCCGGAAACTAATATCTATGTTTATCACCTTATAAGTGGTTTGAGCTTGAAATTGTTGCCTTGTAGTTAATGAAAAAACATCATGTTTTTTTTATAATAATAATAATAATAAAAGAAGCAGCTGTTGTTCTTAATTGAAATATACAAAAATGTAAAATTAATACATAGATAATTATTATAGATGAGAAGCAGTTGCCGACATACATCAAGCAATAGACAACACAAGACAAGATGTGGCTGCATTGAACTCCACGAGCGGCTCCTTTCGTCCATTCGCCAAAGCAGATTTTACACGTGCTAGAATTATCGAGCAGAGACAACCGCCATCATCAACTGCCTTAGCCTGACAGTTCGAGAAGCTAAAAATAAAAGGTCAGAGATCAAGTTGCATTTTACCAAAACTTCAGGGATCATTTTTACCAACTAACTCTACCTGTAATTTTTTTCTTGGTAATTTTATCAATGAAGTCAAAACTATGAAGATTTATCTCTGCTAAAAAAAACCCGTTGTTTCTTCAATGGAACATGACAAAAAAGCAGTCATGAATTTAACACAGAATTCAAAGTCAACCATTTTAATGAAGTCAATATCATGAACATCTCTCTCGAAAGAAAAAAGAAGAAGTTCCATGATGATATGAAAATCAGTCATGACCCTGATAGATTCAGAATTCAGAGTCGCCAACTAAAACTTGTAGAATTTTCTTCAAGTAATGCTCATAGTCTCCTTCTTATCGACAACGAGAATGGATCTTTCCTAAAAAATAATCAGAGTCAAGCTTTTCTTATTTTAATCAATTAAGCCCAATTCAACAGGAACAGTAATGGCAGCTTGCGTAATAAATCGCACGGCTGAAAAAACTATTAATGATAAGATTTGCTTGACTACAAATAACAGTTCAGTTTGAAGACATCCACGGCCAATTTATTATGATGTGAAAATGAAGGACTTGCACGTTTTTCAATTCCGCCATGAATGGAATGCCGATGAGTCGATTCGTGCCACAGATTTTGTTTAATATAGTGACTGTTTTTCGTTTAAAAAACAAACGTGCTATTATAAATTTAATATGAAAAATAAAAATACGTTACTGAACTGTTAGATGTTCGAAGACAGACAGCAAGTTAACATCCAGCTAGATGGAAAGATTGCGAACCATCAGGACAGTAAGTACATGGGGTTGAGGTTGGAATGAAACATTCCCAAAAGTGTTTTCTGAAAAATATCTCATTAATTTTTTTTATTATAAACATTTTTTTAATATATTTAAATTATTTTAATGTAAATGCTACCGGAGATTCACAGGCAGTGCCTTATTTATTTCCTGTCGTAGCTTATAGTGATATCGAGTTTTGTGGGCTTCATCATTTGGCCCATTAAAGATAATATATCTTGCCCGCCTTGAGGCCTTGCATCGGCAGCATCTAGATCATGCAGCGTTATACCCCTGACGATATGAAAATTAATAATAAAATAAAATAAAATAATCACAGTTACCATTATGAGTACAAAGCAACTGCTTGGAACCTCAACGGAATCGATTATTCACATGGTGATAATTATAGCTATTTCCTTGAAATTACGAATTTTTTTTTTGTTTATTGCTTTTAGCTCCTCCTTAGTATGCTCTCACCCCTTATTGTTTTTTATTTTTATTTTTTATGATCCAATAGTTTAGTTACTTTTTGATCCCTATATTTTACCAAATAATTCACCTTGGATCATTTAGTTCAGGCAGTTTTGAATTCTCTCTTAAATTATTTATTTTGTAAGACTGTTAATGATCTTGTTGTCATAAAAAAAGTGTTAATATATTACATCCCTTAAACTAAAGTGACTAAAGTTTATAATAAACCTTAGAATATACTCTTGTAATTTTATTTTTATTTTTTAGGCCATGTAAGAATTTGGGGATTAAATATCTTTTATCAAATTGCATGATGGATATCAGTTTCCATATCCACTCCTCAAAAAGAAAAAAGAAAGGGCCACCGTCACCATAGCAGAGTAGCTGAAAATTGTCAAATGGATGCGCTCTCTAGCATTGCTTGCTTCTCCACAACTCCAAAATTGTCTCCAAGACCTCCTCTTTTCAAGAAAACCCCACCTTCACTCTCGGTGTCAAGAGCTAGTGCTCAGCCATGTAATCCTTTCTCTCTGTTTTCAATGAAGAGTTTCGTTCATCTTTGTGTTCTAGAGGGTTTAAGCTTCATAAATGATCATATGAACCATCAACACTAATGGAATTTGTTTTATCGATGAATATTTGCTGTTAACACTAATTTCTCTAGTATAAAAGTGAAGGATGTTCTTTATTTCTTATACCCATTTTGCTGCTTTTGTTAACTCTGAGAAATGAGCTGTAATGAAGTGCTGAAAAATTATGACTGACCTTGATCGATGGTATATAAATTTTCCTCCCCATTTTTTCAGATCCCGTAAGTTCGAGTTATCGGGGTTAACCTGGAAATGTGTGTCATTGTTTCAAAATTAGAGGGTTTTGGTTTTGGCCCTTTCGATTCATGGGCTGTCGGCATTCTAACGCTGTTAGTCATTGTGCTGTCTTTTGTTTCCTTGTTTTATAGTGAGTGAGCTTGCTGAAGATGATGTTTTGCGAGTGTTCTTGAGGGAAAGACAATTGAATGGAGATTTTATATCCAAAGCTTGTGATAAGTTTTGGCAGAGGGGGGTTGCGGAATTTGATGACATTGATATTGATAAACTTTCCGACATTCCTCAAGAATCAGAGCAGGTACAATGAACTCTTTAACAATCACACTGATAAAAAGAAGTTTCAGGACCTTTCTTTTTTAATCTTCCCCATATTTTTACCCCCCTTAGGTTTTCTTCTATTTTTATTTCATATTGAAGGCTGATTGATTCTTCCTTTTTTCATGTTGATTGCTGAATCTTTACTATGATACTTTCTTATGAATGATTTTTGATTGCTCTAATGTATGTAGGTCATGGAAAGTGATAATAATGGTGGGTTTCTGAAACTATCTAGAACCCAGGAGTGGGTGTTAGGTGAGAATGCAGCAGCACCAATGAACAAGAAAGCCATTGCTAAGGTGATGCTTAGATGGGTATATTATTGTTGAATTGGATTTTTGTCAGTATCGCTTACCCATGCATGTTATGGCACAGGCATTGCAGGATGATAGTGACAGAAGGAAGAGACTGAACCTTCTTGAATATGAAGCTGTAAGATAGTTCCCTGAACTCGGCATATCTAGTGATTGATGTGGTCTTTCTCTTAAGTTTCAAGTCAACTTGTTAGGTGGATTTCATTGTCCACATTTTTTATCTTAGTTTTGTTCTCCTTCCTCTAGTAAGCATGGGATTTTAGTACATTTACCTTTAAATGTTTAGTACTGTGTATTGCTTGAGATTGTGCTTTGTATTTTGCATATGATGATTGATGTTTGTCACCTGTTATAGGCAACTTTGCTTAATATTGGGTATTGGGTGAGTTTTATGTTTAGGAAGAACCGTAATTACTTAACTGAAGATACACAAGAACTTGAGCGTGCAAGTGTTATGTTGTTCTTCCAAAGAGCAAATTCTGCTATAGGTGTTATCTAATTCTTGTGTACCTTCCAATGGCTACTGGTTCTTGGACCATATTTCTTATTTCTTTTCTTTGAAGTTTTAAGTACAATTTCACTAGAACAATTGTTGTAATGCTTGAGAACAAACTGATTTTTTTTTATTTCTCTTGCAGCTCAAAAGGGAACTTGCACTTTTATCAGTTGGCATTGGAGCTGGATGTACCGGTTATTGCTTGGTAGTTCTATCAGTACAGGTAAAATTTTCACAGAAAAAAAGCAGGTATCAAAAACTAATATCGAAGATTATCTATCAGTTATAAAGGGCAGGGTCTAAAATCACTGCTATAATTGATTAATAATTTCTGACATGATTTAACTGGTAAATAAATTAAACATTGTTGTAATTGATTCTCATACAGTTGTGAGATACCTAAATTCCCTTGACTTTTTATGGCTGTTAAGCTAAACTAAATAGGGTGTTAATTTCTTTTGTGATGTACATATACTGGAAGGTCTCATCTATTAAAAATTGATACACATATTGTAGAAATGTCAAAATCATTTCTCACTGAAAATTGATCTATGTATTGATATTACAGGCTGCTGCTAGTTATGCAATTGGAGTGCTTTTCAGGTTAGTTGACACATTTTTACTTGTATGTTCAGCCTGTTTTTCCATTGAACTGCAGGTAATCTATTTAAAGTTTCTTGAAAAGTGATTTTCTGAAGCGTCACAGTTGTTCATCAAAACTAATGGAGCCAACACCTTCTTGACTCAGATATCCATATAATTGCTCAATTGAAAATCATCTGCAAGCTACTTGACCTTTGAATGACCTTAGCTTTATGATAGAACTTTCTCTGTGTTTATTTTCCCTTAAGAAAACTAAAACAGGAACTTTTTTTTTACTCATGTTCATCCAAGCAATCTAACCGTTTTCAATTCCAGTGCAGTTGCTTATACCTTCAACTCTTATACTGACCTTTGAATGACCTTAGCTTTATGATAGAACTTTCTCTGTGTTTATTTTCCCTTAGGAAAACTAAAACAGGAACTTTTTTTTTACTCATGTTCATCCAAGCAATCTAACCGTTTTCAATTCCAGTGCAGTTGCTTATACCTTCAACTCTTATATCAACATGCAGACAATATTTCCAAGGAAATGGTTCCTCCTATTTTCAGGAAAAAGAAGTCTAAGAAGTATAATGAAAAACTCCACACATTTCTTTGATTAATTGATCATATACTCTCTTCTTTTTCGTAAGTCAGCAGCTGCTTTTTATCTCAGGATTGGGATAAGAAGTGAGGATCTTAGGGACTCATTCGAGAGAACAATTAAGGGAAGCGGTATTGCTCTTTCATCTCCAAGGATTGTGATTCCGGCTGCTATTTATGGATTGTGGGTCCTGTCACATCAATATTTCCCCAATGATTTTTTTGAAATCCAGGTAAATGTTCCTTGAAAACATTCCTTTTGCAGATTTTTATTGCAGACTGGAGAAAATTTCCAGAATGCTATCTGAGATGGAAAAATTGCGGTTTGAGTCTCTGTTCATAGGGGGATCAGTCTTAATAAATCTCTTTGCATTAAACTAAAGACTCTTACAAAAATCAAAACTACTCGCACCAGGTTTGGAGTTTTCAATTTTTTTGGGGTGGGAGGCTAGCTACCCATGTGGTCTAGAGATAGGAATGAAAGAAAAGGAGTGTGTTGATTCCTAATTTCTTATCATCGCGTTGTTCTCCTGCAGATTGTGCCTGCCATGCTTGGGATGTTTGTATACAAAGCCGCTGCTCTTGTGCAAGTATACAGAGATAATGACGACCTGAAGTTTGTCTTCCCAGACAGTGAGGACGGCTCAAGTGACTGAGAGTTTTGCTCAAGCTTGTCAACGGAATACGACCCCTCCACGCTTAACTATTTCATATCAGAATGAGATGCTTCCCAAAGAGCTTGGTAGGCACTACAGTTTGCAGTTTCTGCTCCCTTAAGAAGGTTCCCGCGGAAAAAAACCCATTCTCAAGGGTTACTCAGAAATGGAAGTGCATGGTTTTCTGAAGTGAGTTTAGGCAAAGCTTGCTGGTTCAAGTCAAACCCCCAGCAAAGAATCTGACTCGTGCAACTCCAGCACAGTTTCTTCACTAGTGATTAGATGACACAGAATAATCTAATTTCTGTCTCTTCCATGAATTCTGTTGAATGGATTTGCCTAACACTTTCATTTATAAATGCAGGTCCATCTTCTGACACTAATGTTTCCTAGTTTTTGGTAAGCACTCTCATCAAATTAGGATCTACGGATAATTATCATGATGGATCTTATTTTTTGTGGGAGTAAGGAAGCAATACACCAAAAGGCATCAACACATGCAAGAACATGTGTACACGACAGGCAGGTAGCTTGCGTGGTTGTCGGGTCTATCCGAGAGACGAATTAAAAAAAGAGAGCCTAAATCACCCGGTCAATCATCTTCTGTCTTTTGTCTTTTCTTTCATAGTATTGATATAATTGAATATAGATGAGGTCAACTAAATTACAGAAAACTCAATCATATTGAATGAGTCAAGTTTCAATTAAAAACCTGATCAAGATCAAGCCCTCTATCTAAATCTAATAATTATAATTTCAAGCAAGACATTTGTTACCATACAAGGATGTGATCTACATTCATATATAAACTCAAACCACCTGCAACCCCATACTAGTGTGGAGGTCTATGATGAAATTGTGTATTTACTCTTGAGTGGGTGAAAATTAAATACTAGGTTGAAGGCTATTTGGCCCTTTGGAATTTGGATGGGTCTAATAGATATTAAAAATATAATTCGGACACTGTTTTTTTTTTACAATAAAAAGTCAACTGAACTTGTAATTGCTGACCAATTAACTTATTAACACCGTTGGTGGGCTTCTATATGTCTTTCATGTTGTGCATGTGGTTCTAATCGATGATTAAATTTTATCTTTCATCATCTCCTTGAAAGTGCACCCATGTCCTCTCTCGCGAGGTGGGATGTAGCAGGGCTAATGATGACCAAATTGTTAATAATAATTATTTTCTTACTCCTTTTTCTTTCTTAGTACAACTTTATTCAATCTAACTTTCCCATTGAAAAATCTCATCTCCCCTATAATAATTGTTTTTTTCACTCTTAATTTTCTTAGAAACTTTTGTGCAATTGTTTTTCTTCTTCTGGTTTTAACTTGGGATATTTGATTTATCAGGGGTTTGATTCTGTGTGATCTTATTGTTTTACAACATATATATATTATTTTTGTGATTATCTTAAAAAATCACCAATTTAATATGGTCTCATGATATAAGTCACGTGTTTTTCATCCTATATTAAAATTTATTTATTTTTGAGATTTTTTTTGTTCATGTTTGATTTTCCAAGATAGTATTCTAATTCATCATTTTTTTAGTTTTGTATAAATGAATTTTACATCTCAAAATAAAAAAATATTAATATTTAAATAACATTGTTGAAGTGTCGACCTCGGGCCTTGCATGATAATTTATTTAGAGTGGATTTATTTGACTAATTTTTATGTACATTTATCTTTCAGATTATGAGTTTTTTTAAAGTGTATAATTATCTTTTATTGATTTAAATAGACAAATTTGATAAATACAATCAGATGAACACCTCATTTTATTTGACCAAGGATGTTGATTTACATTCATTTCTTTGTTATTGTTGTGAATTGCTTTTCATTTATTTACATAATGATTATAGATGATACTTGGATATGCCTTTCAATATACATTTATTTATTTTTAATGTAAAACACCACATCAAAGCAGCTCGTATATATATTTTTTTAAATCACAACTTGCAATGGAGTGCGGGTTATAATAACTACTTATTTTAATAAGAGGTTCACATCACATGCGAGGCAGTATATTAGATGAGAACCCAGTTGATGAAACCAAAGGTTGGAGGACTATTCAAAGAAACTATGCATAGTCGAGGGACTAACTTGTTTTTCCTTAACTAATCAAATTTCACTCTAAACAGAACAAGAAATCTCTCTCTCTCTCTCTCTCTGCTAATCAAATATCATCACAAACACTCAACTGAACACTTCAGGCACTTCTCTTCTTCTTCACAGATCGATCACTAATTGAAACCCTAGATCAGATCCAATCCAAAAACGATGTCGTCGAAGAATCCGCGAGAGCGTCAAATGCTAGAATCAATCTACTCAATGATGGCTCTCGTCTTCATCCTTGTCACTTGCGTCGACCTCTGCGACGCCGCCACCGTTGTCGACGTCTACCGCTTAATCCAATACGATATCTCCGGCGTTCCTTTCGGATCTCGTTTCGCCACTCTGAACCACCACGCCGGCTCATTGCATTTCGCACCCGGCGCTGACCTTTCTCGCACTGTCCTCGTCATTCCTGTCCGCGAATTGAACATCACTTTCGTTAAAGGTCAAATTGCTTCTCCAATCGATCTTAGAGCTTAATTAAATTGAGTGAAGTAAATAAATTGGTTGATTTAATGACAGAATATATCTCGCAAAGAAAGCCTCTCGGAGGATTATTGTTTTTGCTACCGCAAATGTTTAATTTTGGAAATAGAGAAGCTGCGACGGAGGGTAAGTATCAAATCCGCGAGAAGGAGCTGATGAAGACTGTTTTGGCGGAGCTTGAACGATTGCTTATTCACGCCAATATACCTGTGAGTGGAAAAATTAATGCTTAAAATCTGCGTGTTCTATAAGAATTACTTGTGTAGGAAACTGTTGGATCCGATTTTACTATTTTTGAGCTTGTTCTTGAGGTTGGTCTAATTTTTTATTTTAACGACAATGAGAGGGGAAAAAACGAATTTGGTGAGGAGATATGCTCATGCTTAGCATGTTTTGTCATTTTATTTGAAATGGTTTGCGTTATGATTATGTTTTTGTTGTGATATTTTTGGTGTAGTATCCGGTATATTTTGCTTTCGAGGATGATGACATTGATGCTGTGTTGGCTGATGTCAAGAGGAGTGATGTCTCTGGTCAGCCTGCTACTGCAACGACTGGAGGGTTAGTTCTTAACTTTATCATGAAAAGTGAGAATTTTAGTTAAAGTTTCATTTCCTCAGCATAGAAAATAATACATTCAGCATGCTAAAACGAGTTTGGATAGGTGTCTCATTGTTGTCGTTTCTTGCAAATTTGCATCATTTGAGCAAACTTTGGGTTTCTAATCCTGGATGTAACCTATGTTGTTTTGTGAATTATAATATCTGTGCAATAATTATACTCTTCCTTAGAGAATCTATTCTGAACATATAAGAAAGAAACAAAGAAAATGGTAAGTAGGTGAAACAGAATTTGAATGTTCAGTGCAGATTTAAGTACTGCTAGATGGTAATATGAGTCGAGAGGAAATTGCTCAAACCCTGTCGAACTTTCATGGAGGGAGGACAGAGGTTCAGTTTACTTTCTTTTTGTATGGCAATTATTTTCTCAATTTTTGAGCCAGAAATTGGTGCGACCAAGACTCATTTTGTATGAACTTATTCTTGTCGTACTGTTTGTTTCCCCATGCTTAGTTATTTTGGAGTTTAGTTTTTTTTATTTTCACTGCTGATTAACCCGTGATATTGATGCTTTATAAATAAAAAAAAAACATGCAAGCCTTCCTATATTGGTTCCTATGTGGTTCAAACATTAAATATATCATATTTCCAACTCATGGTTGGTCATGCCCATGAAAGTGTGATTTTACTTGTGTGTGGTTTGGTTATGTTGAGACTGATAATATGTTTGATGGGCTCTTGCATGGAAATTTTGCAGCTATAAGCTTGTTGTCTCAGCTTCAGAACCTAAGAAAATTGTATCTCCCAGCATCACAAACATTCAGGTCCACTTTCAATTCTTTTTTCCATTGGAAATGACTAGACATAATGAAATGGAGTTTGTTGCTTACTATAAGCATCTCATCATTGATATATTTCACTTGCTAGAAACATGGCTAATGGGTTCCCCAGATTCTGCTGGATAAGTGAATAATAATGCATTGGCCTCAAATGTATTGCTATCAAAATCAATGCTGATGCTGAAAAAATCTACTGTATATGATTTAATTGCAGTTTTGTGACGTATGGTGTATTTTGCTTTGATATAGACATTGTTTCACAAGAATTTATTATTCTGGTCTCTGCTCTGCTCTGCTCTGTTATCTTTAGCTATGTTGTTGCATCACCCCAGGAACATTTGTCGATACTAATCTAGCCTCTTTGCAAACATTATGCAATTGTATTGAACTTAAGACATGATGAAGATATGGGTTCTAGGTTTAATAGGTGTTCTGGCCTTAGCTCTTTGAGGTTTAATAGATAATTATGAATATTTCAGCACACACCATTGCACTATATGTTTAAATATCTCAGCCATCACCAATAATGTGTTGGTACCTGTAGATTGGCACCTATTTAATAACATACAAACTTTTGTTAATGTCTGTGCACACTGTGCTTAAGCAAGGCTAAAATTTGGGAACCTTAAAAGCAGAATGTAAATTCAGGTGTAAAAGCATGTTGCTTGACTAACAAGTCTATTTATAAGTACATACGAATATTAACAGTTGTTAGATACCCTTATCAATGACTAGTTGCTGTTTTTATTATTCGTGCTTGTAATCTGGGAAATCTTGCTGAGGTCTCTGAGCTGCTTTCATGCTAGTGCTGATGACTTGTAAACTGAATGATGGTTAAATTGTGCAGGGGTGGTTGCCAGGACTGAAAGCAGATGGAGATCCGAATCAACTTCCAACTATTGCTATTGTAGCATCATATGATACTTTCGGAACTGCTCCTGTATGTAAATTATATTTGATATAAACTATTAGAACTTGTATGCACTGCGTAATGATGTTAAAGTAGTTACATGTGTAGGCTTTATCTGTTGGAAGTGATAGCAATGGGAGTGGCGTTGTGGCTCTTCTTGAATTAGCTAGGCTATTTTCTCTTCTTTATTCAAACCCAAAGACAAGAGGACGGTATAATTTACTTTTTGGGCTAACATCTGGCGGACCTTATAACTATAATGGAACTCACAAGGTGCATAGATCCTACAATCTTTTCTATCAACTTAATTGTACAATCTACTTTGTTTTGGTTTGCTTATCTTAGTATTTTTGCTTTTGAAGTGGCTTCGGAGCTTTGATCAACGTCAACGTGAGAGCATCGATTATGCTATTTGCTTAAATAGTATTGGCTCATGGGATAATGAATTGTGGATTCATGTGTCTAAGCCTCCTGAGAATGCCTTTATTAAACAAATTTTTGAAGTAAGCTGATGAAACATTAAATAGTACTGGGCTGTTATTCTGCTGTGCCAAGTAGCATTACTATGTTTTGTGGTTTGACCCGTTGAGTTTTCTGTAGGGTTTCTCTACTGTAGCAGAAGAACTGGGCTTTGAAGTTGGTCTCAAGCACAAGAAAATTAATATTTCAAATCCTCGAGTAAGTCAATCACCTGAAAATTTGAACCATAACTTTTTTCTGGCTTACTGGTTCAAGAAAAAAATATTTTTGTCAATCTTAAACGGTAGACATTGGAGGATTGTGTTGAACATTGAAAGCAAAGGTTTTCTTCCCATATGTTTTCTTTCTTGTCATCTGTTCTGCAGTACAAGGATGGAAGTTTTCATCATTTAACGAAATATTGACATTGCCATAATAGAGCAAACTGTGTGCTAGATGACCAGCTGTTTATTCTTGAAATAATATGCTCATATTGTTATCATATGATGACTGGGATCAGTTTACTTTGTGTATGCATCCTTTATTGCTATCACGGATGGGGTTTTCCTGTCATTTACTAGAATTTTGGTTTAATTGATTCAAACACTGTACTTTCGATCTCTCATTTAGTCCGGGTGATATAGCTGCTGACCTGCTATAGGTAGCTTGGGAGCACGAACAGTTTTCAAAGCTGAGAGTGACGGCTGCTACCCTTTCTGAACTCTCGGCAGCACCTGAACTTTTAGAAAGCACTGGAGGTCTGTCTGATAGCAGGTTGTGTTTTTAAACCTGAACCTCTTTTATAAAGCAAATATAGCTGTTCTTATATTTTTTGTGCAATACTGAGATCTTGTTTATCTGGACAGACATTTTATTAATGAAACGGCAATAGTAAGAAGCATCAAGCTAGTTGCTGAGAGTATTGCGGTAAGGTCACACACCTTAGAATATGTTTTAATGCATTGTGATGGATACTGATAATGAAGTCTTGACTTTATCACTCATTTGTTCGAGGACTAATTTTGTGAAGTAGCACTTACTGAGAGTGAGATCAAGGCACCAATTGTGTGCTTACATGTGCAAGTGCTGCTAGCATGCATGGGTTTCAGAATATTAGAATTAACTATATGATGGGGGTACAGTGTCAGGATTTTCACACCAGGAACAATTTGATTACAACTTGTAACCAAGATAGTTAAATTGCTGGAACATGCAACTTCTTTAGTTTTATATTTTCTGAGATATTTTTTTTATTTTGACAGAGGCATATCTATGGTCGCCAAGGGAAGAACATTCAAATCTTTGCGGACAACACTAGTTTGGCTGTCAATTCTCCTTACATAAGATCCTGGTTGGATCTTTTGTCAAAAACACCTCGAGTGGCGCCATTTCTATCAAAGAATGACCCGTTTGTCACAGCACTAAAAAAGGTCTATTATTTGCAAATATTCTTGGACAATTTCTATTTTCATGGGCTTCTTTATTGTATGGTCAATGGTGCTTTTTGCTCAAATTTGTCCCAGGCCTTTGTTAACTGCAGATTACTGTGTAGGATAGTCTAGTTTTATCAGATTGATTTTAATGCAAGCTGTTCTTGGTAACACTGTAAAAAAAAAAAGTGCCTTTCTTCCAGTTTTTTCTATAGTTTACTTTTGAGTTGATTTGTTTCTGTCCTTCCGCAGGAACTCGAAGATCATACTCGTGAAGTAAATGTGCATCATGAGGTGCTTGATGGGATGTTCACAGTCTATGATTCAACCAAAGCTAAACTAAATATATATCAGGTCCTTACCTTTTATTCTCCAGATGATAATTTTTTTTACATACCTCTCTTTTTTCTCTCTGTTTGTCATTTTCACAGCTGGATATTTCTTTTTGTTGGAATTGATGTCCTTATATGCATCTGAACAATAGTGTCTCGAGAATGAATTTAATGAATGGCATGTGGGTATCACTTATTAATGAAAGTCCCTTCAATTTTAGTTCACTGTCGTCCACTCGTTAGTTTTCCAAACTATAACAGTGACAACCTAAATTGCTTTGTTCACAAATTGATTTGGCTGGGTCATTTTCTGGTGCGACATTGGTAAGTCTTGAGTGCTGGAATAATCGCATGGATGCAAACTCAAGGGCTGAGACCATACCCAAAGGACTGATGGATATAACTGTCCAAATTTCATTCTCTAAGAGGTCGTACCAGATCCAGGAAATCCCCTTGTAACATTTATTTATCCGTTGATGTTTTTGTCCTTTACAGCACGATCTTTGTTGTGTTTACGAACCAGGATTTTCTTTTGACCTTTGATATGCGTTTTATTTCCATGTTATTGCACCTGTTGTCTTGCACGAACTAAGTTACCAATTTCTCCACTGGCTTGAATGATAATCAGTTCAAATGTGTTGTTACAGGTTGCTAGCGTAACGTTTGACTTGCTGCTGCTTCTAGTGCTAGGATCATATTTGATTATACTTTTCACTTTTCTGGTCATCACGACAAGGGTACCCCCTCCTCTCTAAATCAATCTTTCATTGTTTGTTGAATGTACTCGGTTTTTTTTGCTACACCGCCTTCACGACCATGTGCGAATGAAGCTGAATTAAAAAGCTGAATTTCCAATGATGCTGTTTAACAGGGTCTTGACGATCTTATAAGTTTATTCCGGCGGCCTCCTTCTCGTAAGGTGAAAACAGCATGATAAATGAGGCTGGCATCTGCGCACCAAAGCTGCCGTATCCTTATTGCTGAAGAGCATCACATGTAGCGTAGAATGTCATCTCTGCCATGGAGGAGTTTGCTGGTTACTACTAGCAGCATGTTATTGTTTAGTTCAGAATCACGAGGGATCAGTTTATTTTTGGTCCTAGGAAGATAAATCTTTTTTTTTTTTTAACTTATCGTGCGGAATGAGTTGAGATTTTTTAACATAGGTTGAAGTGATTTTTTAGGTGAAGGATGTTTCATACAAGAAACAATAGCCAGCAATTTTTGTAGAGGAACCATGATTTCGTGGTGGCCTTTTTCCATCAAGTTTTCGTGCAGTTTCCTATGGAAATTAAATTTCTCAATTTCACGACGTTAATGCTTGTCTTGATAAATAAATGCAGCTGCTGGCTTACGGGTTCCATTCAAGGTAACTTCCTTTTTAAAGCTCCTCATACCATCCTTGTCAACCTTTGCAACAATTGCATTCCGGCATTTTTTTATTGAAGAAAAAAAAAAACAATAGATATGGGAATTCAAAAACAACAAAAATCAAAGGAATAATAATTTTCTTTAAATTTTGAGCGAGATCCACGTTTTGTCATCCATAGAATTGTTAACCCAGAGAGAGATTTAATCTCAATTGAATGCATGCATACCAGCGTCGAAAAGTATCCCTCTTTGAACCGAGGCTTCTCCGGCGTTGCGCTGGTAGATTCAAAACCTCACATAAACGGCTCGTCCATCTAGCATCTGCAAGTATTCATTTGTTATTCTTGGCATTGCAATTTAGAGAATGGAGACAAGAAGAAATGCAATTACCTTCCCATTCATTCCCTTACAAGCCTTCTCAGCGGCTTCCTTCTCAGCAAAGGTTACAAACCCATAACCTTTAGGTCTGTTTCTGGCTTTGTCCATCACTAGTTTAGCTGAGAGGGGAGAGTAAAATGTCAACAGTGATGAAGAAAGAAACGAGCCTTTTAGGGGTTAAATGCAGGATCAAGTCGTACCTTCGATGACCTCTCCAAATTCTGAAAATGCTTCAACTATTTTCTTCTCTGTACTGGAGAAAGATAAACCTGCAGCAAAGCTACTGTTCGTTCAAGCAACAGAAATCGCATTTGGCAAGGACACAGCTTCTATAATTTGATTGATGCGTGGCTGTAGGAGGGTTGCTGCCAGCATAAAACTAAACTCACCCTTTTGCCCCTTAAAAACACAGAATTCAAAGATGATCCCTGTGACGAATCTCGTAACCACCCCAACCTAATTCCCAAAATAGCTAAATTGGTTCATCACGGGTCTAACAAACAGAGTAATCAAACAGAATCAGGCAAGAGAATAATTATGCGGGCAAGCACCAAGGAATCCTTGAACATGCTAGCAAAGCTCATCGCAGAATATCATGAACCTCGCATGTACAACTCGAGGATTTTTTAACTAGACAGACAAACCTGAAGAAAAGCAATTCAACCCTACGCAGAAACAAGAGCAATTGTTTAGAGCACAATTACTTACTATTTAGATTGGTTTGGAACGAGACAAGTATTCTAAATTCGTACATTTAAGTTTTAAGTGGAGTGCAAAACGTAGGCTGGTAGACCAGCTCAACTACAAAGACGATTCCTAGCTCGCCAGGCTAAGCAAGAAGTGGATAAACCAGGAAAATCCTTGAGTCATGTTGGACAAAAATGAGCCCTGAAAACTGGGTTGGGCGGACCCTGCAGATGTGAAGTAAATGCAAGAAATCCCAAACCTTGCTCCATCTTTGTTGCTAAACTCAACATAATTTCCTTGGAATGCATTCAAACGGGAAGCACACATTATTAAAATTTTGAAAAAAAAAATCCTTCTTCTCCTTTTCCAATTTTCTTCCATAAAACTGAAATCCTAAAAATCCAACTTCAATTAATCACAAATTTGGATTAAAAATTCTGGGTTTTCTTTAATAAACTGACTGAACTTATCGATATCAAGAAATGACCGCTAACTCTTTATTGGGTACTATATTACTTTGATTGTTTCCAACAAGAACAGAAAAAAGCTGAAATTTTGAAAGAAGAGAGGGAGGAAGGGAGAATACCTTTGACAAAAACTTTAGCAGAAAATCCTTTGGAGAAGAGCAGTAGGGGTTGGGATTGAAGTTGCGGTTGAGAAAAAAAAATGCGAGAGCTTCGGGTAATTCCTGTTGAAGTCGCCATTTTTATTTCATGAGGGAGGAGTAGCTGGGCAACTTAAGAAGGAAGCAGTTTTGCAGTGTAGTGAGTTCAGAGCTGAACAATTTCGGGGACACTTCAATTAATTATATAGATACTTTGGGATTTGAGAAGATTCTGAAATTCTACAAAGGTGAAACAAATTAATTTTTTAAGAGAAATTTAGAGGACTTGTAGCTTGATCTATGGACAAAATTATTTTTGATTTCGAGTTATGATCAAAGTTTTTTTTTTTATAATAATCTATTAAGGACCACACTTCGAATTACTAACCAATATTGCATGGGGATGTTGGGACAACTTCATTGTTCTTGGTAGCGTTTTGTTTGGAGTACATGACACTTGAAACATTTATAAGAGAGAAATCAAAGACGTTTAGTTTGCAAATATAGAGCCCAGTTTTATTTGTCTCTGTGATAAAAAACTGAGAATTTTTGCTCTTTTACATCGATATAGAGAAGAAAGCATAAATTTCTCATTCCAGATTTTTTCTTTTCAATTCCATACCCTTCATTCATCTATCTTGTCCATCATCTTACACGAGTTTTTCTTTGTACCATATAGATTTGTCAATCTTTAAAACCTTTTCAGGACAAGGCCTGCTCTTAATTTAAGAGGATCTGTCAAATATATTTATTTTTTTACTAAATAAATTAATGGGTTAATAGCAAAACTTTGACTGATTCAAGGCCATGTCGACATGGTCAGCCACTCATTTTAGCTAAAAAAATTTGTAGTCCAAAAACATTGTCCGATTAGCTTGGGAAACAATAGGAAGCCTAACCATGATTAAGTGGTTTGAATTATCCTTCTGGGTCCACGTGGCTCATCGAAAGAGCCATAGAAAGCCCCCGAGTAACCATTCTCTCGGAGCCTTGGCGGTAGCATCAACAACCAGAATTTTTTCTTCATAAAAACAGATGTTCACAATAGTACTTTACCGTCACAAGATCTGCATCAAATAAAACTGACACCTTCCGTTTATTGGCAATTATAGACTTCATGTTTACTTAATTAAATAAAATTCTTTACATTGATCAATTTTAACTCCATGGAAGCCACGAGAGGCATTCATGATTTCCAACTTGGCAACTTATATTTGATACTACAAGGATATTGATACTAGATCATGTTTAATCTGAAAAAATATATTTGATGAGGCAAAGAAAAACAAATAAACAGAATATCTATCATGGAAAAGTACTTGTAGAATCCGCGGCAGAGGACACAGAGCAAAATGCTATACAGATGGGATCCTTCAGTTCAGATTTTTAGACAAGGGAAAGAACTACACAACATATAGAACAAAAAAACTCCAATGAGTAGATCGTCGTGTCCCATTCCAATCGGTCAAGAATGGTGAGCATTCAGAAGGGTACGATAAATCATGTCAATGAATTGATCATCCTAGTACACAAGGGGAAAGCTTGTTAGACATGTAGAGCAAAATGGAGCAGGTGAGGGAGAATTTAAACCATCAGAACTAATAAATACATTAGAAACTATCAGGCCACAAAAGATTGTGATGACAAACTTCATAACATTAGCTCATAGGGATAGCACTAGTTCTAATAAGCATCAATCTTGGAAGACAGGAAGAGATAAATCAATAATTAACATGAAAAAGAAGCATTGACTATGGACTTGCAAATAGAAGAACGTGAAATAAAAAATGATCTCCAAAACCAAACAGATATTCGAGGCTATCACTTTCCTTCCAATATCATTAGGATTACTGTGATTTGCAAGAAAATGAACTTGTTAGGAATCAGGCAGGATTTAAGTTAAGATTAGAAGGCCTTCACTTTCTTTCATTGTTTTGGACTTGGGTATTAGGAGTCCTGTCTTTTAAGTTAAGATTAGAAGTTCTCTTTACATTTCCTTGTAGGATTTGGACTTCACTTTAAGAATGTGATTTCTTAAGTCTCTAAATCCAAGTACTTTAATGGCTAAATAGATCAATTACATACAAAAATCCTTTGCAAGTTTATTTTATTTAGTGGTGAGAATTCCATTAAAGTTTTTCCTCTACAAGTGGATGTATTGAAGGACACCTAGATTCAAGTCTGTTCCATACCCAATAACCCCATTCTATCTTAAATATGCCCCTTCAAATCCCAAATTAAACCCTAGTCTCTCTTGGTGCAAATCCATAGACTCCTCAACTATTAGTTAGTCCACCAATAAAGATACACTAGAGACACTAACAATTTCGCTTAAGTTTTAGTAAAATCACACTTATCATAGAATGGATTCCAAAAGCCAACAGCTTTCCATTATTAAATTAATTAGACAAATCCTAGCACAAATTGGCACATAGATTGAATAAAATAAATTTCAGGAACCCCTAACAGTGTTTTTTACACAAACAATCCCAACAGTATTCCTCTTAGAACGAATCCATAACCCTTAATTCTCAAATTCGAGGCTGTCCTCCATCATTGCAGTCACATCTATAGCTTCTCCAATATATAATCAACAAGCTTTTAATGAGCTGTTATCATAATCAAGTGATCTTATACAAGAAATTCCAATTTTGACACTCCGGTTACCAAAAAATTATCCTCATCCAATATATGCATTTTAGAATTTTAAGTTCAGCTTCAAACATTTTGCCATCATCTTACAAGAGAAACTAACCTGAACAAGTTCCAGTAGTGCATCTCGGACCTTGTCTTTGCTGATAACTGGCCCATGATTTGGACTGGGAACAGAAGCAGGAGTGAGAAATGGTGGAGGAGTGGGTGGTGGAAAGGGTTGAAGCAATGGAGCACCATATGGGCGGTGTAGACTTGTAGGAGGATTAAGTGGAGCAGCAGTAGGAATAGAAGAAGAGACAGATGGCATCATCTGAGTAGAAGAAGATGGAGGAACAAAAAGAGAAGGCTTTATAAGGTTAGCTGTCCGGTTGCTGCTGCTGCTGACATCAGAGATATCAAGCAGTGGCATTAGAGGGGTAGATGCTGATGAAGGAGGAGATGGTATTTGCAAGGTGGGCATGGTGCTGGAGGCAACACTAGTCGGTTGGGAGTGTAAAGGAATTGGAATTGAGGATTGGTAAGATTGTCCAGCAACTGCAGCAGCTGATGCATTCCCAATTGTCATAGCTGTCTGCAAACAATCAAGCTAAGAACTTAGTGCTGGTCACTTACAATGAGTTTGCAAAAGGTGAACTCTAAAAGCAAAAAGCGCTCACAAGTTTGTCGTTGATAAATTTTATAAGAATCCATATAATAATTTGTCTATTCTTGGAGAAGGGAAAAATTGAAGATAAAGACTACATCACAGACATGGACAACTGCAGTACTTACACTAAAGAAGTTCACAAAGGCAGGATCATCAAGTATATCAGAGACAACCGAAGCACTTGCAGATGATGGCTCCAGAGGACCATCCATAACTGCCATAGTTGGTACAGCTTCTAGTTCCTCAAACTCACTGCAATTAAACGGATCATATGAATTAAAATATGTAATGAATCCATGCCAAACATGGTAGTTTCTTATCCATAATAAATCACATAATTGATTATCAAGTCTCTTAATCAAGTGCTAAGATCTTTAAAAATGAAAAGCAAGGATATCACATGAGCAGTTCCCAAGGTTTTAATGAAACCATTTTCAAATCTTTAAGCCCTCAGGTTTCAAGTAAGGTGACATAACAGGGGTTAAAAAATGATGATTAAATAATAAGGGGTTAGGAGCTAAGATTCTATTGAAGTGGTTGAAGGGTGAAGTGTTAAATACTTTACCTGGATGTTACAGTCAAGCAAGACATTAAATTAGTTTTGAATAGAAAAGAGCTATTACCTTTTTGTTGATGACAGTGATACCTTTGGCTTCTGAGGCACCTTGGAGTATGCATTGAGTATCCTGATCAAGGAAAAAACACGCATGAGATGGGATAATTGTGCTTTTAAAGTTAATATTAAATAATTCTAAATGGACATACTTAGAGCATCCCATATAGGAATCAAGCTAGAACATTTAACAACCACACCTAAAGGCTCTATCAGTAGAGATATCATCAAATGACAGGCTTTTCCTCCATATCTGACTTTTATAACGAAAAAGTCACGAGCTCAGTAACAGTGACCAGGATATGAAAGAACCACATCACGCAAGAGCAATTTCTCGTGCATGAAACATATTTACTTGAAAGGGTGAGACAATATATTATATAAGATCTGGTCATTCCTCCTAGTTATAATGTTGCAGGCAGCTTGATTTCCTGTTGTCTGAGGCTTATATCTTTCCAAATCCACAATAACACATTTTAGAAAACCAATGCAACATGCTAAGAAGGCTGATTAGATCTTTACAGATACATCAGAAAATTAACAGTCAGTTAAAAACAGATAAGAGTTCCAGAGTCCAGATAAATGCTGCACCTTCATACCAAGGGCAAAATGCACTGAATGACCAACAATCTAGTGGCAGTACCAATTCATATACTCATTTTACAACAACATGGCAAGCCAAGAGATCAAGGGATAACAGCTACTGCACATCATGTCACAATGCTGCTAAGCTAACCATTAAAATGGAATTATTCCGACAAGGGGGATCTTTTGATGCATAATTTTTGACAATACAGGCCTATGAGTCATGTAAAGTCTCTTCACTATTCTTGGTATGCACCAAATGACAATTATCCAGGGTTCTACATGGGGACAACAAGAGATGGCTCCAAACCTCGAGAGCTTTACCATTCTTGATAATAATAATAATAATAATAATAATAATAAAAAGGGAAAAATACCCTCCATGCCTCCTAATATGAAGACATGAACAGACATTTTACAAGATCCTAAGGCACTGTTTGACAATTCATTTTAAAAACGCTTTTGAAAAAAAAGTGATTTTTTTAATTTTAAATTAAAATTTTTTAGTGTTTTTAGATCATTTTCATGTGCTGATGTCAAAAATAATTTAATAAAATAAAAAACATCATTTTGATATATTTCTGAATGAAGAAACACTTTTAAAAGCAACTGCAACCACACTCATAAACATAATCAGACATTAAGTATTGCACTCAAAAACCCCATATCAAACTACCAAAAAGGAAGAAATTCCAACCTTTCTTAAATTCAGATTCCCTAAAAAGAGATCTTTCCAAAACTCAAAACTATTACAGACAAACCAAACAGAAATCATAAATTTATCAACAAACTAAACAAACAATAAAAAAACAAATAACATTTACCTGCTAAAAAGATTAGCAACCTCTTCACACTCACGTGCATTATAGAACCATATACCATTCACTTCTTGGGCCGCATTGCGATAAAGAAGATACGGAACCTGAACCTCGTACTCAAAATCTCCCAAAAGATTTTCCACCAAATTATCTGATTCATCACACCACCATAATTAACAACCTTTCCTTCATTACACCAGCATAATTAATAACTTTTCCTTCATAAAACCATTAACTAAACAGCAACTGATAAAACTAACCTGTATTCCGGCGATTCATCACAATAAACTGAAACCTAGGCTGCATATTCCTGCTTCAATCATTACCACAAAAAGAGAAACCTTAATTTTCTCTCTTAAAACACATTAAAAAAAAACATTAAGCAAAACAATACTAAAAAAATACCTTTTAACGACAAAGAGAGATCCTTCGACATCTTTCCGACTCTGTGAATATATAAAAAAAAATCAGAAAAAAAAAATATTTAAAAAAAATATGAAGAAGGGGGAGACTGGTTGTTAACTCACCCATTGGGTAAGGTCAACATTGAACTGGTAGAGAGTGACATGAGCAGCAGTGATTAGAATTTCTTCAACTAAGGGATCGATTCGTTGAAGAACTGTTAAATTAAGGAGCTTTGTGCTCTGTTGATCAATGTTCGGCATCAATTTCCCATTCTGTGACATTCTCGTCGTCGTTTTTGTCGAATTGGAGTATTTCACAAACCCTAGAATTTGGATTATAAATAAATAAGGGCACAAACCCTAGAATTTGGATTATATATAAAAAAGGGAAACAATTGTAGGAGGTTAGAGGGTTCGGTGGTGACTGTTTTCTGTTAAAAGTTCGATTTTTGTGTCCGTGGAACATTAACCACTTTTTGCTTGTTTACCAAGGATTTTGTTAAATGACGGGATTAACCCTACCTCTACAGCTTTCATTTCAGGTGTTTAAATTTTTATCTTTATTTTTAAATCCAATACAATCCCTAACACATGTTTCATCACTTCCCCACATTAATCTTTTTTTTTTTATTTTGAATTTTGTGGAGTTTAATTTTTCTTTTCAACAAAATCAATTTTATTTCTAACAATGATTCGGTTCTTATTAATGTGAGGGTGTATTTTTACGATAATTTAAAAATAACATGAAAATATATTTATTTTTTTATTATGGACTTGTAAATTAATTCATTTAAAAAAAATTATTGATTTAGAAACTGGTTTAAAATACTCTCTATCGTATGTTCGTTTTACAAAAATAAAGCTTGTTCCAATCTTTATTTTGTAAGTTCAATTATTTGGGCAAGTTTTCTAAAAAAAATCTATTGTCAAGAAAAATATATATAAAATATTATTTTAAAAATATATAAAAATAAAATTGAGAAAAAAATATTTTCTAGACAAACTTATAGGGATGTCAATTTTATTTCAACTCCTAATAATTGCTAACTGATCCTCATGGGTTACCCAAAATCCAATCAAATCAAGGATCAAAAACTCTTTTAACTATTCAGGTCTAATAATTAATTTGGATTGAGGTCAGGGCATGATATAACAAAACTCAATTCATTGATATCCATCCATCGCCATCCATACTAGTTTTTCAGCATACCATGCACTTAATTAGTGAATTCCGACCAGCATTTAGCCCCCTAAATCCAATCTTAAAAAGATAAATACAGGAATTACATGGCTACGTTTCAACAGTCTAACCAGAAAAGAGTTCATGCATGCCACAACATCATAACATTTCATTGCCTGGTCTGAATGAAACATGTTACACGTCATAGTTTGAAAAAGAAATCTCAAGGGTTAACCACTATACCCATTTTATCATTGATCAAACTTCAGAAACAGATCCCAGAGTTCTGGAAGTTTGTGTTTCAATAGGACTAGCCCCCCCAATCTAAGTACAATGCCAGCATTGCGAGGTCAAACTCTATCTCAACGGGAAATTTCAAAGTCTCCTTTACATTTTATTCGGTTGCCTTGCCTTTACGTCTGCTGCTGCTGCCAGTTTCCAAGAGGTAGCAAACCATTGAATCCACATCATCACCAAATATGCTGTAGGCTTCGATCGCTTGCACGTAACTGAATCCCATTGACAGCACCATCTGCATACTACTGCTAAGAGCGGTACCCTGTAAGCCATGTCCATCCGCCTTAGTAGTCTCGCTAGCTGATGACCCTGCTTATCCAAAGCTCATATCATTGTCAGCAACACAGCAATACAAGGATAATTCACCCGTAAAGATGTAAGGAAAATAAGAGTGAAAGTCTTCAGTTCTTATGGATCAAAGAGCATACAAAGCAATGAGGTGAATATAAAGATGACAATAACAACCAGATGTGCACCCTATGTTGGTCCCCGCATTTTCACAAGTTCACAAATCATTCACATGTTCTAACCAAGTCCCATACCCTGTGAGAGATCTGAATACTTACTGGCACCAGAAGACGATGGTTCTGCACCAGAGGTAGATGATTCTTTGCGACCAAGTTGTGGTTTGAACATGTTGTCAGCAATATACTCAGCTCTAGAAGCTTCCATCACCATGCGCTCAATCTCCTTCTCAGTAAGTTCAAGATCAGAGTGAAACCGCCCCTCAGCAAGAAGTGCCTGTGTCAAAAAGAAGAGTTTAGTTAATAACCTATTAAGCCAAAGATTAACATAGAACGTACTGCAGAACTTTGTTAAAGATACTTGCATTATCAATCTGCCGGTCTTGTTGAGCTTTAATAGCAGCTTTGACCTGATCTCTGTCCACACTTGCCTGCAAACAAGATTGTTCCCAGTGTCAACAGATTCAACCCCTTTTGCTACATTAGCATGCAATCAAATAAAAAGTTCCCATAAACAAGCCACCTAGCTGCCCCTATTTTTTCATCTGCACCTTGCCAATACTTTACCGACCTTTACCTTAATTCCAGTATCTTAAACATTTGATATGCAGGCAGGTTAATGGCACATTCAACAAATCATGAATTGGTGAGGAAAGGCTAACAAGGTTATTTGAGTCATTACACAAATCCACTAAAGAGGAATTAGCATTAAACCAGGACAAAAGGGTACATAAGTCACAGAAACGCACCTCTTGAAGACAGCTGAAACCAAGTCCAGCACCAATTGTTGAACGACGAGGGTTCACAAGAGAGTTGTAATGATTACCATGATGATAACTTAGACGTATGGGAGGTGTGTCTGTATTGTAGCTCCCATGGAATATGTTGATAGGTTCTACATCAATGATTTAGGTCAGGAAGAAGTAAATAGTGAATGGCAGCATAATTTAAACCATTGCTTCATCTCAAGTAGATGTACCTGTGCTATAAGAGTAAATGTGGATTGGTCGATTGTACATTTCTGATAGAGCTTGAATCTCTACATTGTTTCCATAAACCTGACAATTGAGAAGAAGGAAGTGCATGTTCACATCCATTCATTTACATTAGAGAATCCAGGGCATGAGTGGTCCTTAAACATGCTGGACCAAATGTTTACTTCCTACATACAAAAAAAATTAGAAGCAGGGGTTGAAAACAGTGATCGGGTTTGGTATTTGTTCACATTCACTAAATCAAGGACAGAAGAAAAGCCTCCAAGTCAAAAGAAATGCAAACATATCCTTATATTCAGGAGACGATATATGAGACGAAGGTATGCCAGGTGCATTACACTTTTTGCCTTGCTGGATATCAAAGAAGTGAAAAGTGTACTTTGATATAGCATCCGTACCTTGTCTCTTCTCTTCCTCTTACAGTAAGATGTGTAACCTTCAGTTATGAATTGAGAAAAGTGATCCCTTTCCGTTACCTAAGTGAACCAAGAAAAAAAATACAGCGATGTCAGGGGTGCTATTCACAATGTCTATACTTTCCTATGAAACTCAACACCATTCTGTCAAACTGTCCGGAAATCTATCCCAGTGAAATAACATTGCAAACATAAAATAAACATTATATTATCTTCCTGAATTTCTGTTTTTTTTTAAATTTATTTATTCCCTATTATCTCAAATTGTCCAAGAATTCATCCCAGTGAAACTATTTATCACAAAACATGTAATGGCATAACAATAATCATGAATCAAACCCTATTTCATCACCATCAAATAAATACACCTCATAAAACTAAAAACTAAAATGATTAATGAACAAGACAAGTGGCTAGTACCATGACGTGTCTTTTTTATGACACTGTTTAAACTGGACGCGCAATTTATTCAAGTAGATGTCAAGCCACAACAAAATGACCATGATCTTGACCAATGCACAAACAGAAAAAATAAACTTACCATATAGTCTATGCACATTTGTCGAGCCACATCATACATTTCAGAGTCCCCGTAAACCTGATCAGCCACAGCACGAAAGAGACAATTCCCATCCTCCAACATTTTTTTGACTTCTAATCCTTTGGACCTTCTGATGTCAATCTCAAACTGCCGTTCTCTTTCCTGCAATAGATGCAAAAGACCAATTTTAGAGAAATAAATGCAATTGAATCATTGAGAAGCTAAATCATATCATTGGGTCAGGATTGCAATTATCAGGAAAATGAATGAAATGGAACACTACAAGATCTATTGCACTAAGCATTAAAAAAAAGAGAGCCATGGATTTGTGACAACAAATGCTTTCCTAAATACAGAGAAGTCCACCAGCCCAGGGGAAACAAAAGGCAAATCAAACTATGCCAGTGAACATTAATCAAATAGAGATCATGGCACAACTACAAGTCTAACTCCAACAAAACAAAATTTAAAATGGCAGCGTTAGAACATGTGAAGTAACATGATACAAACACACACAGCTGCATCGGAAGCTACATGATTGAGGGCTTAATTTTAAACTAGACAAGACTTATTACACAAAGTGCAATGGTCAAGCCATGTCCCACCAGCTATATATTTAGCACTGGAAACTTACGAAATCATCATATGAGGAAACAGAGCAAGGATTCAGCTCATCACCACTATTGTACCCCTCATTTTCATCATGAGACCTAGGAGAAGATGGTCGTGATCCCGCTGGTGAGGACCTTGTTGAAACAACAGGCCAAGCAACTGCTCTTCTAGATGGTCCAATTCGCACAGAATTTGAAGGTCCTGACATTAATCTTCTTGAATTCGAGTTTGTTAGGGAAGATTTTGGAGGTGGCACAGGAGGAGGAGGTGGTTGTGGGCTTCCACTATCAACCTCTAGATAACCAGCACTTGAACCTTCACTCTCCACCAGAGATCTCTCCAGAATCAGTCCACTCAATCCATTAACCAAATCTCCTGAGCCCACCCCTTCATCATGATTTTTTTTCTCATTATCAACAATGCCGTCATTCACACTCTCAATTTGATCATCATTTATACTGTCTGTCAAAAGTTCATCACTTTTTACCACTTTATTATCATTACTACCACTGTTCTCCAATAATTCATCAACCACTGCCTGCTCTTGCACCTCCTCACCAATTTCCTCATCTCTCACAGTTGACACGGCCTGGGGGGTGCTATCTGGCCGAGCAGCTGTAGAAGACCCTGCTCGGCTCTGGTTTGAAGAACCACTGCCTCGTTGAACTAGAATCCGGGTCATCTTGCTTCAATATTTATTGTCCTCAAGTATACAAACCCAAGAACCAATTCTTCCTCCCAGACTTAAAGACTCATAGGTTTGTCACGTGTTCTTGCCTTAGGTGCAGTAATGCCAATTCCGTGGCTGAAGGAGTTCTTCCAGCCCAGTGCGTTCAGCTCCTTATTGTCGCAGCGAAAAGATTTCTGCATTCCCCTAACAATTCTCATGAGACCCAGACCTCCAACTTTTAAACAATAATAACCTTCTCTAAGTAGTCGAATTTTACCCGGAAAAGGAAATCCAAAGATTCACCCTCAAAAGCCCAAGCTGCAATTACCACAAAAAAATCAAACAAATAGAAATCACTGCTTTCCTTAAAACATAACACTTCCAAGTTTCTGAGGTTTCTTAAGTCTAAACCCTTAAGCCCTTCTGCAATTTCCAAGAAAATGTGGGAAATTTTAAGTGAATTGTGCATTAAATCCTACCTTAAAAATCTAAGCACGTTATCATTATCCTCCTTCTAAAAGATTGCTTCTTTACAAGATATCAATAGCAAACCCTTCAAGCTCCCAGTCAAAAGCTACAAAAAGAAGACTAATCCGAACAGAATTCCAAAATCCAAAGCTAAAACCCTTCTTATCAACCAAAAGACACTTCCTTTAATTCACCTTAGCTACACAAATTGACTTCAAATATGCAATCGAACCAAATACCACATATTTTCCTTTCTTTACTTTCATTTCTCATCAACCAGGAAAAGAATGCATAATCAAGTCAAAGAAACGCCATCAAAGATCAAGGGAAATACCAACAAGAGAAGACCCTAGAATTGACTAGGGAAGAAGACTCACCTGACAGGGAGAAAGAGGAGGAAGACGAACAGATTGGCAAAGAAAATTGTTAAGATCTGTAAGAGAGAGAGATTTATTATTAGGGTTTTATTTATATTTAAAGAACAAAAGCGATGATAAAGCAAATAGCTTGGTGGAGAAGGAGGAGAAAAGGAGGGGGAGGGGGCGGGGGCGGGGGCGGGTGGAGTCTACTAGAATCGTAGACGGCTAGGCGATGATTATTACACGTGTTGTTTCATTGGTTTATTACACATTTCTAATAAATTTCTAGAAATCGCCACCCATGGCCCGCTCCAAGTTGAGGTTACGAGTTGGCATGATTTACTCTATTCAATTAAAATGTGGTTTTATTTTTTATATATATATAAAAAAAGTTATCTGAACTTGGATTTTTTTTTATTATTTCAGAGATTTTACTTGTTTTTTATTAAGAAGGCAAAAAAAAGTTTTGTTTTTATAAATTAAGACATAATAAAAATATAATTCACTTGTCAGGCATTAAATGAAAGATCGATCTTTCCTAAGACAATTTATAATTTGAATGATGGTTTTAATCGATGATAAATGTACTCATAAATTAATTTGAATTTAAAAATTAGATGGAATTTAATCTTAAATTATGTAGTTAACCTAACAAGTCATTTTGTGACTTGATGTCTTGATCAGCTTAGTAAAAATACAATTTAGTTTAAAAAATAATTAAAATAATATTATTTTAATTTATTTTAAAAAATAAATGATATAGTTTTAATTAACCTGAATTAATTCAACTTAACTTGTCTACTAATTAACCAGTGATTAAGTTTAATAACTTCGGCTCTACCTAGAATGCTAGAGCAAGGTTGAACAATTTTGAAGAGATTGAAAAAATAAAAATGTTTAGCAAGAGAAATCGTATTATTATAGAAGGGATTGAGAGAGAGAAAAGCCCATCAACTAAACATAAAAAGAAAGATCAATTTTCAGAAGATGATGATATCATATATTCAGACAAATCACACAAGCACATACACACAACTGCCTGCATATCATGAGTAGTTTCACTGTGCACGGAAAAGTAATTTAAGACCCTTAATAGATATACAGCAACGGAGATCAAGTCGATCCCTCACGATCGACGATCACTTCATTTTTCGGAGAGCAAAAGCAGACACCACAACCAGGGAAAGGAGCAGGGTGGCTGCTATGAGGGAAGCCACCACAGCACTGCTGACCTGCTGGCAGAAATTACCATACTGCTGACAAAAAGCATTCCAATTTGCGCTTGAGTTCCCATTATGAGCCAGGTACACGATGGCAGCAGAAGCAGAAGCAGCTGATGTTGTCAGTCCCATCATTACCTGCGCGAATCCATGCATGCATTATTTTAAATAATTAACACTGTTCTTAGCGAGTAGAATGTTAGAGCTTGCAAGAGGTTCTGATATTAGCTAGTAATGGCGGCTAGATGAACTCACGGAGTCGAGGATGAGGAGGAGGAGCCTTGGTCCTGATGCATGAGACCGAATGATGCAGACTATTGAGAAGGGCAAGGAAAGAACAAGGTATCCACTGGCTATGGCATTAGCAATCACGAAAAACCTGCAAATGGACACATTCCAGCTTAACTATACGTGCCCATTATCGCAAATTAAAGCTAGCTTGTTCATAATGATCGAAAACTCTAAAGCAAACACAGCTTTATAAGTTAAAAGTAAGAATATATAGTCTACGCGTGCATACAAGAAAGTCGGGAGATCATTATACTGAGCATGGAACTGAAAGAACTGGGTGAAAAAAGGAAGAGTCTGGTCTGTTGTCCCCATAAGGCTAGTGGCAGCAAAACCAGCGACAATGGCAGACAGCCTGAGAACCAAGTCGAAAATGGCTGCGCCTTTTTTCCATCCTTTTCGTGGGCGCCGAGCAGCTTTTGCTGCGACTATTACAGGAGCAAGAGCACCAGCAATAATGCCTTTTCCTTTCGTTTCTGCCTTTGGTTCTTGAGTATTGATTTTTGTTGCTTCGCCACTCTTGTCTGAGTCCATTGCAAAAGGATAGTACTGATCAGGAGAGGAGAGCTGGTTGGTAATGGAATGCCACGAAAGGATGGGATTATATATATATAGGGTTCATGGAGGAGAATAAAGTTAATGGGTTAGCTCTGTATTAGCAAATTAGGTGTTTGTACAACGTTAGCGATCGATCGAGGAGTGGTTGCCAAGATCTAGCTTGCTCCACTAAATTTTTTTTTAAAAAAATAATCGAATTGGACGTATTGAAGGAAATTACGAATATAAAGATGGAGTCATCGATGCTTCGAACTTTCGATTTTCCATGAAATATGCACTTGTTAGTTCACTCTTGTTATTTTATCTATTGTTAAAGGGTGAGTGTTGTCATCAGCACTTCTCTTTTATGAAATTGATGGATTAGGGCTATCTATGCTTTTCAGGTTTGATCTAATGTATGGGATTTTTAGTAAGTACGTAGTTGTAAGAGAGAGAGAGAGAACTCGAATCATTATATTATCAAATTAGCTTAGGTCACCGGTAATTGTTTTTTTTTTTATTAAAACTACAGCTTTTTAAAAAAAAAATAGTGAAAGCCCAGCTAAATTTGAATCGGGTTTAAGAAGTTCAATTAATTTATTAAAAACCCAATTGGATTCACACGAAGGTTTTGCTGAGTTTATATTCTCTCCGCTTCAAATGAAAACTCTGTGCAGCTTAGATTTTAGATCCTAGATTTTCTAGGTATACCTACCGGACAAATTTAGCAATCATAACTTCACTGCCCGAAGGGATAACTAGATAGTCCAACGAAAGAAACGGATCCCCATCTTATGGATTGACCAATGGAACCTCCCATGGAAAAAGAAAAAAAAAATCGGTTTCATTCCAAAGCCAAAAGATTTTCCCTCGTCTTTGCAAAGATTTGGCTTCTGTCCTTTCGGCCTCAGGTTCACTACTCCTATCCCCTCCGGAAAATAGAAAGAGGCTCGAGGCAGTTTCAAACAAACTGGTTCCGGCAGCTCATGGTGGATTAATCTATTTTCCCGGTCAACCAAGCTGTGAGGGCACTGAAAATTGTTTTTCCGACCAACATTTGTCCCTCTTGAGCCAAGTCTTAAGAGGTTAGGTCTGAACCAGATGCCTCTGAACCCCCAGCTAAATTAAACATGCACAGACAATCATCATGGTTGCAGTCCAAAGAGGGGAGTTGTTAAAGTAATCACCATTAAAGATACAATTTACGGAGAGACATAAATTTGCTCAATACAAAATTTATTCTCACAACATGAAACGAGTGCCAAATTGAAATCAATAGTGCTGCACAGAAGAAGAAAAGGATGCCTTGCACTCTACCTATATTACAAGCCGCGCTAGTTGAGTTCACCTTTAGTTTTTACATGTATCATATCTCAAAACCCCTCCTCCATAAGGGAAAAAGAATTAATTTTAACGTCTATCAATGCATTGCAGTTGGATTCCTATGCGTGCTATCAAACAAACCATTTTTCCTGGCTTCACTTTCCTAACAGAAATATGTTTCAGGAATTAGTTAACATCAAACTATAAACAAGGTTTATGGCCGCACTCTCAATCCTCTTTCCGCAAGCACGTCATGGACTCGACGAGCAACTTCAGCGGTGTCGTTTAGAGGTGGGTAGCTCCAGCTTTCTGAAATCTGAGAGAGACAGACGAACAGATTATTCACATAATCAAGTGAAGAAATTGATGTGAACTCAGCACGCTAATTCTTCATTGCACAAGGAGAATGACGATAATTTCCAGAATGAAGAACATAAAAACTATTAACCAGAAAAAGTTCCCAGTACAGCCATTACAAAACCAATCAACTAAAGTGGATGAGAAACAAGCACCTTCGTAGTTGCCTGACATTATATAACCATTCAAATTTAGCTTTAGTTATTTTGATTAATAACACAACTGTTATCAAGTAGACGTATTATCTACTTCTCCATAAAGTATAATTTTGAAAACTTGCTCTGGAGGGAGTAATAAATGAAGTTGCTTTTAAATAATTGAAAAACCAAAGTTTGACAGCTACTATGGGACCAGGAGAGTACTTAGAGCACACCATACCAGGCAATTGTCCTTGTGATCAATCAAATGGGAGAAGAAATTTGTCCATCAGGTAAAAGGGCTCATTGTATTTAGAGGAGTCAAACATGTGCAATTACTTTGATAAAACAAAGTCAGGGTACAGGACTCTACAAATAGTGGCATGAAAAGAACATAAATAAAAATTCTACCATTTACTTACATCCTCACATCCTGTAAATGATCGAACCACCCCTCTCTCCCTCAAAGATTTATGGAAGTCAGCCAACTTCCATGTGCAACGCTCAGATCCCATCACATAAACAGGTTTCCTGCAAGAACAGTATGGAAATTTTAAATAGCGTTTACAGGGTAAAATAGGGCATCTCAGAGCTTTAATATGTTTAAATCTTTCAAAGATGATAGAAATAATTGTTCATACATACCCAGTACTGCAAGCCTCGCTTATCATACTGACTGAATCTGCTGTGACAACAAATGCATCTGCCCAAGCTAAATGTCCCATATATGGATTTGGCTCTGAATGTTATAACATAAAAAACATATAAGATTGTGACCTCTAAAAATTTAACTAGTATGAAGTTTCTGAATCAATCAACAATACCTTCGCCGTCCCATATGTACACTTTTGGATTGTTTGCTAGTTCTTTAATTATTATGTTTGAAACCTGAAGGTAGATTTACAATAACATATATTGAGTAATAGGTGGCAAGTATTGAAAGAATAAACTGCAAGGAACAAGTGGCTATACCTTCTTAGGTGTCCTATTTGAGAAAGATATCCTGACACTCCCACAGCTCACAAGCACGTTAGTCAAAAAGGCAGATAACTGCTGAGCAAGGTCAGATCCATAACGACAGCGACCTAAAGAGTTTGGGGCACCATATTATATAATCACATTTAAAATACTAGGTCCATGAGACAGAAAGAATTAAGAGAACAGAAAACTTCTGAGTTAAAATAACCAAAAACCGAAACAAAGCAGAAGAGAAAAATAACTAAGCCTATTTTAAACCGAAAGAAAGCAGAACAAAAAAATAATCAAGCCTATTTTTTCATTTTTTTTATTCTTTATTTGGGATACAAATCCTTTCAAGTATGGCAGTGTTCTGTTTTAAATTCAGTTATTGCTATGCTAACATGAAAGAGAATAAGAAAATTGCATTTCCTTCAAGAAATTAAATATAACTAGTGTTAAGATGATATATAATAGAATCATACAAGGAATTGTGTGTCTTCATTTTCAGTGCATAGTAAAGCCAGGTTTAGTTTTGGTACTTGAGTTATTTCAAGAGTCCACAACGTAAAAACAACAAAAATAGTCAGCTTTGACTCTCATAACAATTTCATCACTTAATTTCTACAATCAACTTGTGCTTTAGTGCAAAAGGATTCCCCTTTCCAGCAGACAATCAAGATTGGAACCTCACGACCTCCCTCACCCAGGGTTCAACCATCCAGCATGCAAGAAAAATCAACACGTGCAGTAGGTACTACAAAGGCAATACTCCTATGAGATTAATATAACACAAAATAATGCACAGATCACTATATGAAGAAATGATGGTGAAAGTGAGACCGGCAATTTGCAGCAAAATTTCAAATCACAGAAACAAACAGTGGGTTAAAAGTATAATGGCTAATTACATGTAGGCCCTCCAATGTTAACCACCAGCAAAGGCTTTGGCAAAGGTGCGAACTCATCATGCCATGTACTAGCTGCACTGCGCAACGCAGCGAAATCAATTTGATGCAAGGCTCCCACAGTAAGAACCTGCAGTTCAATGGTCATGTTATAAATTGCAGATAACCATCTTCAACAAGAGATATTTTTCAACGGGAAAAAAAATAAAAATTTCATTTCAATGACCTGATACATACCACATGCTGATCAGGAGGTTCATGTGGAGTTATCCACTTCCGAATAAACCGAGGAATTTGTTCCTGTGCTTGAGGAGTCAAAGCATAATAATCATGATGAGGTGTGACCACCAAGTCAAACCTACTCAAGTCTGACCTTGGATGTTGAATCTGCATGAGAAAAATAAAGGGAATATCAGAAGCTTGAAGTCAGTAGCAGAGAGCGGATTAAGTTAAAGTGCCAAGGCAGCTTCAGAAGCTGTAGCTGCCACTATATAATAAGCTACCATAAGGATTTGCTAGCCCCTACATATACAATGCTGTCTCCTTCCATCAGATACAAATAGCAACAGGTTACAAACCTGATCCTAATCGATATATTCTTTGGATAGCCATCACAGAACTGTGTTATTATTTATATAATGTAGCAAATAGCTTTATCAGGTGCAATTTAAATGAAGGGAAGGCCACAAACCTGGACAAGGAAAACTTTTTCTGATGCTAAACGTTTTATAGAGCTTGCAATTGAAATAGTATCTCTGCCAGATGCAACCACCAACAAAGGGCCATCCCTGAATGAATCAAAACAAATATATTTACAGAAAAAAGGAGGAAATCTATCATCTGTTTAGTGAGAGGAACTAAAGTGTGCAAAATGGGAAAACAGATCCATATACTTGCAAATACCAACTAGTTTGGAACGAAGATGTACTTGAGTAGAGTAAAAGGGATCAAATCTCAATAGATCCACTGGGAAACAAAGACACACAAAACTGAATGCAGACAAGAATTTGAGATCATAAAAAACTGAAAGGCAATAGTGGATCGAGATATAGGTCTATCAATTCTTTTCAAAAGAATTGATAGAAAGTCAATCAGGAGTCTAAAATTGTAATGTTAAACCACCATCAATCATTCATAACACAACCTTTTCACTTCCATTCGAGCACATGTTACAATCCATCAATCGCCAATATCATTTTCTTTCCATTTCATGAGGATTCGTAGCAAGTAAGGTGTTGTCTATTTACCTCTATAACAACTCATTTGAAGTAATAACTTACGAGAACAGTACTTTCTACTTTGCATCTTTGTTCGAATAAAACAGTAAAATTCGCTCAAATATATATACTTTCAACACCTTTAGCAAGTTAACAGGCTCAAATTAAGCAAAAGTCCGTAATAAACTTACTTCTCATAACTCTCGCGAGCCATATTCACAATCTGCTTCGAATCAGCTTCTAAGATTGACGACAAGCCCACACTGCCACCATTTTCCGAAGGCAGAGGCGCAATTTCCTTCCCTCTTGAAACTATAAGCCGCGAATAACTATATATCCGCCTTATGATGTAGTACAAGATTTTGTGGAGAGAGACCGGAAGGCAATGGAGCCACTCATTTATCCCTCCACTTGGTCTCGTCACTCTCTGCATCAAACTTCTATCAGAAAGAAATACTCGAAAAAATAATCTAAGGATAAAAAACAAATCCCTGACTTCGTGTAAATTATGAAAATCTCAGCAAAATCAATCAAATTGAACTAACAAAAACAGGAAATCATAGATTTTTTTGGTGATTAAGGAGTTGAGAGAGGGAAATGGACTGACGTATAGCACGTAATTATCGGCGAGGCCGAGAGCGTGAACTAAGCCGAGGCTCTGGTTCTCTGATCCGGGAAATCCATTGCCAATAACGACGGCGCGGCGAATGACGTTGTACGCGCCGTTTTCGAAGATCTCAGGTACTCCCATGGTGGGACTAGGTGGTTCCGGTAGCCTTATCGGCCTCATGGATTGATTCAAAACCCAAATTAAATATCTAGAAAAATCGAAAGCATGGATAAAAATTTAGTTTGATGGAATTGAGGGGGAAGAGAGAGAAGCAAGTGGGTGGAAGAAGTTATGGACAGAGTGGGAGGTAGTTTCTTTCTCTACTGCCGATGACCTTTCGCTGAAATGAAGTTTTTTTTTTTTTTTTCTCCCGTCGAGAGAGAAAAGGGCCACGGTATTAAATAAAGCCCATCCGTGTGGATTTAAGTAAATCGATATTATCCACCAAGCCCAATATTAAGAATCATGACCCCAATGGTTGCCTATTAAACTCAAATTCAATGGTTAATTTAATGGATATTGATATGAACAAATATATATTATTAACTAGAATATAAATATTTTTGAATTTATCCCTAAATCCGATTATACATTACTGTAATATATATATATATATATATATATTATTTAACAAATATTAAAATATAAATATTGTCAAATTCAGCGTGAAATTCAATTATACATTAGTATAATATGCAAATAAATACATTTTTATTTTTTATTAATCCAATGTGTGTGTGTGTGTGAATTTTTTATGTTTAATAATAATAATAATAATTTGTACGGAGTAATTGATACAGAAAGGATATTATGGATATCTAAACCTTTTATACGTAGAAACCTAGCTTATGATATATATCCATTGCCATCCTTTTACAATTTCTATAGGCTCCCTGGAGGAGTTGTCAGCAGGTAGATAGATTCATACGCATTGATATGGTGATGCAACGGTAAGGACATTTTAATTGACTTGTCAATAAGTTGTTTGCTGGTGTTTACTTCGTTGATCAGATGGTGTTTAGTTTACAAAGTCCGGGAAAAAATAGATGAAAATTTCCAAAAAAAGTTGTATTTGGTCAATAAAAATTACAAGATCTTGAGGGAATTCTCACGACCACAGCAAGAAAAATGACTCTAGGGTACAAAGTTGCAGGGTTGAGCGTTCGTGAGACAGAGGGTGATCCACTTGAGCAATGGTCAAGCAATTTCAACTGGTTTTTGGGAGCCATTGGGTGCAGTACCATGATCAAACAGTGAATGTAGGTCACATTGATTTTGGTTTCTTTGTCTGTAATCGTTGGCATCCACCAAGTGCCCGGTTTTGAGGCTTGATTTCCAGGTGAAAATGGTTGTCGCTGGGAAACGCGGGTCGTCCAAACAGACCCTAAATATTTTGCCCTTTCAAATGCTCATGCACTAAAGAGAAGAAAGCAAGAATATTTCTTCAACATTCATTACACAGTTGGAGAAATTTAGCAGGGCAAATTATAGCAGGTTAATTCACACACGCCTTAATCAACTTCATTTCCAGTCTCAACAATCTTGTTTCTTTGACTATGGAGAGGGAGCTAGCTTATAAGTTGCTCAAGCTGTGGTAATTTGAAAAGGCTGGCCTGATGATCATTTTATTCAGTAATGTGATCACTTGATCAATATGTGCAGCAACTTTCTATCCTTAGATTGTTTCAAGTGCCAAATTCCCCATCATTTTGACAAGGGGAACAGGACACTTTGTAACAATATCAAACCTAGATGAATTTGAGGCATTACGAAATAATGATAAGCTTAAGAAAAGAAGCTCTCTGAGAGATAACCTGGAGGAGAGGAACCCTTGCCAGTAATAAGGATCCAAATCAAAGAAAGCATCAAAAAACCTCCTAGTTCCATTCAGATCAAGCTTCAGCAAAGTCTCCATCCCAAAAGAATAAAATTCCCTTGTACATCTTCTCTCTAATGGCCACAACCCATTCCACACTCTATGATGAAGTGGCCTTCCTCTAATCATTCTGGTTGAGCCAAGACACTCCACAATTGCATCAGCTACGATTGGGGCCAAGGCCATTGTTCTAGCCACCGTGTACCCGGTTGAGGGGTGGACTACCCCTGAAATCCCACCAATAGCCATCACACTTTGAGGGATTTTTGGGAGAGGTCCTCCCATTGGGATCACACATTTCTCATTTTCCATTACATTCTTCACTCTGATTCCTAAATGTCTTAATCTTGCTACCATCCTGTTCTTAACCTCCGTGTAAGATAGCATAGGCCTGCTAACTAGAGAAGTTTCTTCCAAAAATACCAAGTTTGAATCAAACGGCATGACATAGAGAAAGGTCGGGATTTTTGAGTTATTGGCACGCAAGTAAGGTTCATTTCCCATATGGGAATCTCTCCAATCCATAAGAACCATTTTATCCAAGTCAAATGGATGACAATCCACTTCAGCTAGAATGCCATGAGCAATCTGATATCCATGGTTTCTCGGCTTATCATACTCGGTAAAAGAATTAGCAAAACCACTTGCATCAACAACTAAGCTAGCTTTTAGTTCAATCCCATCATCACAAACAATTGAAGACTCAAACTCCTTGTGTTCCATATTCAAAACCTTAGCCTTATGAAACCTAACCCCATTAGATGCACAATTCTCCAGCAATTTTGTCTTCAATTCTTTCCTACCAACACGACCATAAGGACGGTCTAAATACTTGGTCCTGTCATCATCGATATGGACACAAGCCAGAGGCCATGTCTTGTCCAAACAATCAACAAACCCCAAGCTCTCAAACTCATCAACCCAGACACCATAGTTGTTAGGCCACATTGAAAGTGGCGAGGGATCAACACAACATACCTTAATTCCATAGCCGGACACTTGCTCGGCAAGACGCAAACCAGCCGGGCCAGTCCCAATGATGATCACATCAAAACAGCGAGGCCTGTCAGCAGGATCAAACCATGAGAGATCGAAATCCAATAACTCGGGTTTTGATTCGGGTTTCAAGTCAAGAAAACTTCCAAACTTGCTGCTTTGGATTCCATAGCGGGATTTTCTTGAAGGTGTGATATGGGTTTGTGGAGAGGAGAATAGAGAAGGAGATCTATGGTTCAGCTGGAAAGTTTTTCCTGCGGGAGCTGGAGGAAATAGCCCGAGACAAGTTGCCATATGCAGCATAGAGAGAGGAGGGTAGTAGTTGCAGAAAAAGAGAAGAACCGGTGAAGAAATTGTTATAAATGGGAAATGAATTGGAAGATAGTGTCAGAAATTGCCAGAAATATTTGATTATGGGTTTTAAAAATGTTTTTTAAGAAAAAAATATTTATTTTAAATTATTTTTTAATATCATTTTAATAGGTTGATATAAAGAATATTTTTTAAAAAAAGTATTTTAATATATTTTAAAAAATATTATTATAATGCATTCTCAAATAAAAAATCATTTAAAAATAATAATTATCTCCCATTCTCATATACCCCTTTAAATATTAGAGTCTCTTTATATTTCTATAAAAAATACTTTTAAGTTTCAAACGCAACTTTAATGTTGACAACATGTTGTCAATAAACAAAACTGAACAGTTTCCCGTGACATCTATATCTCCAGAAGCGCGTGCTTGGTGTTGTATTTTGGATTGCTTACGATGGTGGGTCCCGTCTTTTTTCCCTCTCCCTCGTGCTGAATTGAAAACCAAGATAACTACAAATCAGTCTCCATGGTATAATATATTAACATATCAGTCCCTAATCTTAAATATCTTATTAATTTTTTCACCTTCGCTTAGTATAGCAAATTCATCTTCTATTCTCTCACCATGAAGTTAATTTTTTAGATATTGTGATTTTTTTTGTTACCATGAAATAAATCAAATATAATTAATGTTTTTCATTTTAATATTTTTTTAATTAATCATATTTATTAAATATTCATTGAATTAATTATTTTTCTTTTCTTATAAATATTTATTTTTCATATATATCAAATACCGAATAATTATTTTCAAGTATTTTTTAGTGACATAATAAGAGAAAACTGTATTTTTTTACATTTTATTATTTAAGTGTCTTGTATTTAATTTTATATATTCGAGTATTTCTTTTTAATCTTTTTTTTAACGTAGTAGTTGTTATCTGAACACCTCGGGCCAGGAAACAGGCAATAAAAATCACCCTACACAAGCTGGAGATCACTTTTCGTGGGCAGGTGGGGGGAGAGTGTTGTGGAGGTGTGATGAGAATCAAGGATTTTCATGACGTGACAACATCTAATTTGAAGTCAGGAATATAAGATGACATGATTAGGATCTCTAACTTGAAAGACGAATCTCTGAATTCTACTTAGAATTAATATATATATATATATATATATGTATGTATGTATGTATGTATGTAACATAATTTTTGTTATCTCATTGTTGCATTATATTGAAATTTTTGTATATTTTTTATGAGAATAGCGAGAAAACGCTATTTAAATTTGAGAATTGACTCAAATTTGATCAAGAAATTAGAGTTAATGAATTTATTTATTCAAATTGTTTAAGGATTTTTTTCTTAGTTAAAATGTAATTTTTTATTTGGTTTAGATTTCTACTCTCCCATTCAAAAATTTATTCATAACCTTATAGTTCAGAATTTTCTTTATTGTTAATTATAACTACAAAAAATTTTAAGCTTGAACTTTTTAAGGCTGTATTTCATCAAATGATAGCAGTCGTGAGAGAAGAAGACGTCGACGACGACGACAACAACTAGAAGAATAAATCAAGCAGAATACGCTAGAGTAATCTATAATGTATACCTCAAATTCCGGATACCTTATATATACGTACATACATCTCTCCGGCCCCTCGACAAACAAATTCCCTCTAGCTAGTTAAATATTATACAATATTGATGGACTCCAATTAAGTTGCTTAGCATACAGGAAATCATATAGCAAACCCGTCAATAAATTAAAGATGGCATTAAAAATTGTTTAATGCCACGGGTGGGTTTCACTAACATTTTCAGCCAGCACATTAGCATTCTGGAGTACACATCAACGGTGCTGTAGTAACCAAGCATGTAAACCCTGTTCCCGGTGGCGGTGTTAGGGTTACGTGGCGGCTTCATAACATCATACGGTGCAGTGAAATTCTCGGGTGGCGTCGTTTGGTCAAAGCCGTTTTTTAGTCCAAATCTTATGGACCCCAAGTAAGGCGTGGGGAACATTATTGATAGACCACCTGGTGTAGCCATCCATCTTGTTCTGAGTGCTTAGTAGGATGATCCTGCGGTGGTAAGTTGATGGAGGTTTTGGGATTGTTTTATGATGGCAGTTGTAAGCAAATATAAAACTATAAAACTTGTTTTTTACTTAATAAATAAATGTATATAAATTCGGAATAGCATAAATGGTTACATGACAGCTCAAACATGCAGAAGTAAATGACAAAAAGACTACCGTGCGCGTGCGCGTGAACAAAAATTATAAAAGTGCACGGGAATCTATCTCCACCATTCTAACAAAATAAAGGAGAGATGAAAGAAAGCAAGAAAAGATTATTATTATTATTATTATTATTATTATTATAAAAAAAAGGGAGGAGGAGAAACAAGAAACAAATTATAAGTGGAGAGAAGACGAGGCAAATAGAATCATGCCTTCGATTAATTGAAACAATTTTTCGCTTTTGAGTTGGCACCCATTACATATGTTTAAATCATTGTTATCCAATTCGTTAATGGTATAGTTTTTATCGTAATTTTTATTTCATACTGTATCAGAAATTCCAGCCATAATGCATTGGAATTGTACTGAGTATACTGTTCGGGTCTTCCACGTCTCTCTCGAGTTGAATATATTTATTCTGCCCCTATACCTGTTCCCGCCTCACCCTATATATATATAAAAATTATTGCATCAACTTTAATTTTATAAAATTAAAAATTATATTTAATTTTTAATACTTTTTAAATTTTTATATATATAATTAATTAATTAATTAATTATGAACCGGTATAATGTCACAACAAAATGCTCATGAGAACCATTGGTGGGGTATATTTTTATTGCTATAAAGGGATTCCATATATACATGAGTGTTCCACTTTGCACTCAAACACTCATTTCCTACCTACCACGTTGCATTAACTATATGAAAAGGAGTCATAGATATACAAAATGTATTCTAGAAATATGATTAAATTAATGAGATTCTACTTTTTTATATCTTGGACTTTACTATATAAAACCAACTCCTTTAAAATTATATTGTAGCATCAAAACTCTATTCGCAAGTCAAATCCGTTCGAGTTTTATAGCTAACGGTAACTTGATTCATTCAAGTTTATACAAATCTTCATTATTAAAAAATTAATTAACCATCAAGTGGAATGAAAATCTATTTATTAATTGAATTTCATCAGCTAGATAAATCGTATTAAACCCAATTTAACATGCGAGGTATATATATATATAATAACCCAAAAATTGCTATCTCCTAGTGCATAATATACAGGTGTAGACCACATATTTTGATTTCAGCCGGCTAAAATTGGCATTATTATATAATTATCAACATGAAGGTTTTTTCTGCCTTAATTAATTTGTTATATTTCACATTTATTTTTAACATGTGGTCAAGATACATATATGCATATAATACACTCTCAATATTCTATATAATGAAAAGTATAACCTACGTATATATTTAATACTCAATTATTTTTTAGTTAGCAGCCAGCTGGTGGGGTGAAGCATGACAGTCATGACCACGATGCTGTTTTTGAATTCATTGTTTCGGTCATCTCCTTGTCTATATATATATATAGCCTAACATCCCAATAAATAGCATAACAACCCATCGTGCATCCACTGAGAGAGCTTTTTCATTGTTTTCTTCTGCAGGAAATATCACTTTTCACCTAAACCACCACACACTTCATCTTTTTGATCAGCATCCGATAGAAGAAGATGGGGAAACGATTCTCGGGCGAACCATTCTGCAGAAGTTTCGAGGGTGCTCTCATGGTTTGGTGCATTTTGCTTTTATTGATCCAGTGTTCATTGGCTGCTACTTCTAGCAAGTCTAGCCACCATTTTTACAAATGGGAAGTGGAGTACATGTACTGGTCTCCAGACGGGTTAGAAAATGTTGTTATGGGCATCAATGGAAAGTTTCCCGGACCAACGATCCGGGCCAGAGCTGGAGATACAGTTCGTGTGCAGCTCACAAACAAACTCCACACCGAGGGAGTTGTCATTCACTGGCATGGAATCAGACAGGTTTCTATTCGCTGATCTGATCACTCTCTCTTGATGTCTGACTTAATTTACTCTTTAATTATACAGAATATATATGTGATTTCGTGGAAGAATCTTTGCATGCGCGACAATGCAGGAATCTGGGCGATTAAGTTTTCAAAGCCATGCTTAATTATTCATCTTGCATTCTCGATCTGCTGTTTTTCTTTGCAGAAAGGAACACCATGGGCAGATGGGACAGCTTCCATTTCCCAGTGTGCCATTAACCCCGGAGAAACCTTCGATTACAGGTTCACAGTGGACAGGGTACGTACGTAAAAGCCAGCTTCCTTTCTCTTTCACTCGATGATTTCTATTAAGAAAAACGTGTGTTTTAAGAAAAAGACATTAATCGTCATGCACCCACCGGCCTGCTACCACCGTGGGATATGTCAGTAGTCCAGCTAGTCGGCGGGTAAATGTTAAAATATCCATTAATCCAATAAAAAAATATATTAACCCATGTTGATGATTTCGTGGAGTTAATCACATAAACATGTCACGACAACGGGTGCATGTTGCCCTGAAAAAACAATGGTTTTGCCAGGAGGGGCCGGGTAGGTAATTGACGATATCTAATTAAGCTTGTATATTGAAATTTTGATGCGGAGCAGGCAGGAACATATTTCTACCATGGACATTATGGAATGCAGAGGTCAGCAGGGTTATACGGGTCCCTGATAGTGGATGTTGCAGAAGGAGAGAAAGAGCCTTTCCAATATGATGGTGAGTTTGACTTGCTTTTGAGTGACTGGTGGCACAAAAGCGCTCATCACCAAGAGGTTGGCCTTTCTTCCAGACCAATGCGCTGGATCGGTGAACCCCAGGTACGGAGTCTCGCCATGCAATAATCTCATGTTTCCATTTAAGATGAGTTTTTTCTAGCCAATCATCTCACCCCTAGCCCTAGCCCTAGCCCTAAAGAATCTTCATATATACTGTATTACATAGTCCTGGACTTATCTATAAGGCTGGTAATTTTTTATTATTTTATTTCGAGAAAAGGACAGGTTTAATTTCAAATATAAAAAAATAAAACAATTTGGCAAGTAAATTTACCTTTCCAATTTGTGGTCAGAGCCTGCTGATAAATGGAAGAGGTCAGTTTGGATGTTCTCTAGCGGCCCACTACAGCAACGACAACTCCTCTCTCGGTCAGTGCGATGTAAAAGGACACGAGCAGTGGGCACCCTACATCCTGCGCGTGGATCCAAACAAGACCTACAGAATAAGACTTTCTAGTACGACTGCTCTGGCTTCTCTCAACGTGGGCATCGGGGTAAGCATCTGCACACATGCATGCCATGCAAGCTCATATCAAAATATTTTAAGATTTAGATTCTCGTAAATTGAAATATATTAAAATAATATATTTTAAGATTTAGATTCTCGTACATTGTAATATATTAAAATCGTAAATTTATACAAGTTTTGTATTTAAGAAAAACTCAAGAGTTATATCTTGAAATTGTATGAAACAGTTAAAAAAATAAAATTAAAATGATTTGGTGGAGCTGAAATAATTCCTTAGCCATAACTAGCCGATCGATCAAATTGTGACCAGCTGTGACAGCAAAATAAGCTTTGGCTGGCTGGCTGGCTGGCTGGTGGTGATGATATTTGGACGTGATGTATAACAGAATGTCGGTCCTCTTTAAGCTAATTAATTATTAATCCCCTTCTCGCAGTGGCTCTGTTCGTATAACACTAGGAAGTATCTTTTTATTCGGCTAATTATATCAGGACCCTTTGCCCTTGTTTGTTTCAAATTTACGACATCGCTTACCTACTTTTACAGGTGACACGTCTACCTTCAACATCACATGCAGCAGCGTCATTTCTTCTGCTTTTATTTTCTCATCTTCGGACATGGTTATTGCTTTTGCTTTTCTAAACTGACCCCCTTCTAATTATTATTTTATATATATATTATTTGAGATATTATTGATGGGAGTACAATTGTTTTTTAAAAGCCCAAGTCCCTTTCAGTTTCCACACACAGGCTAAATGTGGTTGTTTGAGATAATTTTATTATTTTTCCTAGTTTTTTTAGATTTATTTTTCAAATTTGGATCTCATGTTTTGAGATCTTCTAATTTATTTAAAGGTCTTGTAAACCTCCAAGGACTAGGCAGGGAGGTACTATTGAATTTATTTTCAAAAATAAAATTGTGAGTTTAGAATTTATATCCGCAGCAGTACTGTTGTCATTCCCCCCTGCATCATAGAATAATATTGCCGCATGCATGCATGCTTGTGAATTCAAACAGTAAGACTTCGTGAAATGCAAATGTGATGCATAAAATTAATTACTTATACATGTTCACATTTTCACTGTTTCTTGTTGTCAGGATCACAAAATGGTGGTGGTGGAAGCAGATGGGAATTATCTCCAGCCATTTGAGACCGATGACCTAGACATTTATTCCGGCGAGAGCTACTCCGTGCTGTTAAAAACAAGCCAAGACCCCTCCCAAAACTACTGGATTTCTTTCGGTGTGAGGGCAAGGAAGCCTCAAACCCCACAAGCCCTAACTTTACTAAACTACAGAACCAACTCTGCATCAAAACTCCCTCTTTCTCCTCCCCCCGTAACTCCTAGATGGGATGATTTTGCTCACAGCAAGGCATTCACAAGCAAGGTCAAGGCCTTGGATCATAAAACAATCCCAAAACCTCCATCAACTTACCACCGCAGGATCATCCTACTAAACACTCAGAACAAGATGGATGGCTACACTAGGTGGTCTATCAATAATGTTTCCCTCACGTTGCCTGCCACGCCTTACTTGGGGTCTATAAGATTTGGACTAAAAAAGGGCTTTGACCAAACGACGCCACCCGAGAATTTCACTGCACCGTATGATGTTATGAAGCCGCCACGTAACCCTAACACCACCACCGGGAACGGGGTTTACATGCTTGGTTACTACAGCACCGTGGATGTGATACTTCAGAATGCTAATGTGCTGGCTGAAAATGTTAGTGAAACCCACCCGTGGCATCTCCACGGACATGATTTCTGGGTGTTAGGGTATGGAGAAGGGAGGTTTACAGAAGCTGAGGAGAAGAAATTTAACATGAAGAATCCACCTTATAGAAATACTGCAGTGATATTTCCCTATGGATGGACTGCATTGAGGTTTGTGGCAGATAATCCAGGTGTCTGGGCTTTCCATTGCCATATCGAGCCGCATTTGCATATGGGCATGGGCGTGGTTCTAGCCGAGGGTGTCCAGCGTGTCCCTAAGATTCCCAACGAAGCTCTCTCTTGTGGTTTGACCGGGAAGAAGTTCATGACCGGAAACAATTTTTAATTTATCGACGGGTTTACTATATGATTTCCTGTATGCTAGCCCATCAATGTTGTATAATATTTAACTAGCTAGAGGGAATGTGTTTGTCGAGGGGCCGAAGAGAGATGTGTGTACGTATATATAAGGTATCCAGAATTTGAGGTATACATTACTGTAGCGTATTCTACTTGATTTACTCTTCTAGTTGTTGTCGTCGTCGTCGATGTCTTCTTCTCTCACCACTGCTACCATTTGATGAAATACAGCCTTAAAAAGTTCAAGCTTAAAATTTTATGTAGTTATAATTAACTATAAAGAAAATTATGATGAATAAATTTTTGAATGGGAGAGTAGAAATCTAAACCAAATAAAATTAAAAAATTTAACCAGGGAGAAAAAATCCTTAAACAATTTGAATAAATAAATTCATTGACACTAATTTCTTGATCAAATTTGAGTCAATTCTCAAATTTAAATAGCGTTTTCTTGCTATTCTCATAAAAATACACAAAAAATTCAATATAATGCAACAATGAGATAACAAAAATTATGTTACGTGTGTGTGTGTATATTATATATATATATTCTAAGTAGAATTCAGAGATTCGTCTTTCAAGTTAGAGATCCTAATCATGTCATCTTATATTCCTGACTTCAAATTAGATGTCGTCACGTCATGAAAATCCTTGATTCTCATCACACCTCCACAACACTCTCCCCCCACCTGCCCACGAAAAGTGACCTCCAGCTTGTGTAAGGTGATTTTTATTGCCTGTTTCCTGGCCCGAGCTGTTCAGATCATATTTGGAAGATTCAAACATTTTAAAATTATGGTTTTGCTCTTTCTTCATATAATTAATTTCATTTTCCATGCCTTTTTTTTGTCTAGATCATTTCAGAGATGAAGGTTAACTGTTCTGCCAATGTCAACGAAAATTAATATTTTTATTATATTATATATATTAAAACATCTACAAGTGGGCCATGTACTGTACAGACTACATTGTTCACAAAAGCCCTGCAGGGTGTCGATTTTGATTTTGCATGTCCGATTCCTGGCCCGGATCTGCTCACGGAATGGCCGGACCCGCAGGTCTAGCATATTGGACTTTTCGGTTTTATTACTATTTTTAGTTTCTTACAGTGGAGGCTTAAGAAGGAAGAAGATCATTTATGGTCAGTTTTTTTTTTTTTTTTGTATGTATTCCCCCCTCATTTATTGCGTGTTTAATGATTTTTTTTGGTCACTTTGTTTCATATAATTAATACTGGTGTATTAAAAATGTCAAATGCTGTGTAATTAAACTTCGTTTAATTTTTTTTTTGCCTATTATAAGGATTTCAATTATTAATTCTTAAGTGATTTATATTGCTATACTTTTTTTTCCAGGGAATGAATATTATATATAATTATTAAACGATAACTACAAGGAAAAAATCAGAGATTAATTAAGGATGAAGAAAAGAGTGGCCGCGATACGTAAACATATTAAAAAAGACACGTGTCGGTGATTTATATATAATTTAGCAGCACGCTCTCTTTTGTTTTCTTGTCCATTATTAATCAATAAATCTAGGTTACTTGAGACTCTGTGTTACAATTCCGAAACAAAAATCTTTTTTATTCCGAGACAGAAGATAGAAACGATAATGTCTTACGATTACCTCTTCAAGTACATAATTATCGGTGATACAGGTTGGTTCCTCTTCCTTCTCTACTTGCTTTTCTTTTTCTTTTTTCTTTTCTCTTCAATTTTGATTGGGATTTGAATTATAGGCGTAGGGAAGTCATGCCTGCTCTTGCAATTCACTGACAAAAGATTCCAGCCCGTTCATGATCTCACCATCGGTGTTGAATTCGGAGCTCGCATGGTCACCATCGATACCCGTCCGATTAAGCTTCAAATCTGGGACACCGTACGTTCTTTGAAAACTTGATAATTTTGTCTAGATAACAAGAGTTTCAAGTTCATTTGATTATGGCGGCCTTTTTCGATTTCCATGAATTAGTTATTTATTCGGTATTTATCTTAATTTTTTTTATGAAAGAACATTATTTCTTCTTGAAAATATCGATGGGTTTTTATTACTTTTGGATATATTTTTGGCTTTTTGCAATTTATTTATTATTACCTGATATTTTGCTAATACTTAGTTGCTGAAATCGTTCCTTCTGCTACTTGCGAACTCCTATATTTGATACACTACATGAGATAAAAATCAGTTGTTTGTGTTCCTGAGCAAGGACCGTGTTTGGTTTATGTTTTAGGCGGGGCAAGAGTCCTTCAGATCGATCACTAGATCCTACTACAGAGGAGCAGCCGGAGCACTTCTGGTCTATGACATTACCAGGTCAGTGTGTGCATATAATAGCAGCAATTTTGTGTCTCTTACCAACATGTATTTGTGCATGCACGGTTCATTTTGGCGACTTATTTTTTCTAGTAGAACAAAGAACTGGGATTTGAGATCCATAAGTTTATGATTTTTGTGGGTGATCACTTTATTCTTTGAGTACAGCGTTTTGTGCGTGTTTTTTGTAAAATTATCTTGTATAGTCTTGCAAACTTGTTTTCAGTAAGTGAAGACTGAAGCTATAGTGACGATAATTGAAGAGTATTTGATCATGCTTGGTAAAATATGTGTTTGAAGAGGTCAAGCTGTACCATGTTGTTTACCTATTCTTGTGGAGTTTTTACTGTTTTGAGTTAAGCATCTACCCTAGTGTATCACGCCCTACGCGATTCTGTAGTCCAGAGAATCAATTTCTTGCTATTCTAACGTTAGGGTTCGGGATGCTTGAATAGTTGCCCTCCAAATCTGTCCCTATTTTTGCAAAACTGAATGTATTTATACTAGCAGTTATAGGGGTACTCTGTATTTTAACTTTGAGGCTGCCCATTAGCTCATATATTTTATTGTTTACTCTTCAAATCTACTTTTTTTTATATATAGCTTTACTTCAACTGAATATTGGAAGTTTTGCAGGAGAGAGACGTTTAATCACCTAGCAAGCTGGCTGGAGGATGCTCGGCAGCATGCAAATCCCAACATGTCAATTATGCTTATTGGGAACAAGTGTGATCTTGCTCATCGTAGGGCTGTTACCAAAGAGGAAGGGGAGCAGTTTGCAAGAGAAAATGGACTTCTGTTCCTGGAGGCATCTGCAAGAACAGCTCAAAATGTTGAGGAGGTTATGTATCCTAACCCGAGCCTCCTTTTCTTTAGGTCTTTAGTTCCTGGCATCCCCCGCCTCCAACTTAAAGGCATACCAGCTAATGTTATTATAATAATTCATCACAGGCCTTCATAGGGACTGCTGGAAAAATCCTTCAGAATATCCAGGACGGTGTGTTTGATGTATCCAATGAGGTAAGGCAGTGTTTGGAATAGGTGATTTTTTCTGGAATTATTCATTTCATTTCAGTACAAGTTAATGTTTGTTCTGTTGATACCTTTGTTGCTACAAATGCAGTCTTCAGGGATCAAGGTTGGATATGGGCGCCCCCAAGGTGCATCAGGTGCAAGGGATGGAACTGTTTCTCAAAGAGGGGGGTGCTGCGGCTAGTTGAAACACAAATAGAAACTGTAAATTTGTTCTTAATGTTCAATGTCATTCGGTATATCCGGATCCCTCTGATGAATATACGTTTGAAACTTTCATGTGACTGCAGAAGAACATTTAATGTATAGATCTGACACCAGTTATCTGAATTAGTTGATTTTAATGTTAGGTATTGAAGTTCGTTTGCTGTAAAGTTGCTCGATCAACTCTGAACTGTGAATTTACACGTTAATTTGGTAGACATGCGTTCATCATTGTTTCCATAATCCATGACTCCACCTAAAACTGAAGGCCAGACCCAAGTATGATAATGCTCTTTTTATCTCATGGATGCGAAAGTGGGAGCGTTAATTCAGTTCTTATCTTGTACAGTATTGAAAGCTCGCCTGAAATTATCCACCACTATGCATTATGAGCACAGCTGTTCCATTTTTTAATGACAAGTGGTTGAAGAGAGAAATTCAGGTAACCATACAGGTCAGCAGACTGACTCGCGGCTGCTATAAGAATCTCGGTCAAGGTCAGGATGGTGTCAGATATGGCGGTTCCATTCTAGACATAGCCTCGACGTGTTCCATCACCGGAGAGTCTGTAACTATCCCTGCACAGCCGAACTCACTGTCCGAGCTTCAAGGAAACGATATCCTTTATTTGTTTATTTAAACCTAGCTCTGGCGAAGTGCTGCGAAGGTATGAGCCACGGCAAACGTTCATGAGCTGATTTTTTATCATCTATTGGAAAATCGGCCAGCTGCAGAAGTGAATAGGTGCTTCAACTGCTATTGATCTCCTAAAACAATAGTTCGGGAATGCATAGGGTAAATTTCTCTTAATCCAACTATGGTATTTGGTGGTTTGTAAACATAAACACCAAATACCTGCATACAGCAGCAGAACTTAGATCCAAGGAATTGTCGGAAAACCGCTGGTTTTTGTGGGGCAATAGAGAGTTCACCTCCAGATTCTTGTTGGACCTTCTGCTTCTATAAATAGAAAAGGAAACCGATCATGTGAGGGAGGTTGAAGAATGCATGATGCCATGCCATAAAAAAGAGAGAAAGTCCCAAGATGCATATGGTGAATCCATTTATTTACATTACAAGAAGACCTACTAACCAAGACAGAATGGCATGAAATTTCTAGAGGATGTCCATCCATTCTATGTTGTTATTACACAAGGCTTCAGCATAGCTAACATATGTTTTTCTCATTGGAAGGCATGGTAGCAAGCAGGGACATGGACTGTGCCCGGGAATGCATATTGATATGGAGATGCTTTCATGATTCCATTCACGCTCTAACCAGTAAAGTAGACAATGAAAACAAAAAATTAGAAGAGAAAAGTCACGTATTCCCCAGTGATCATGGTGGAGAATGACACAAACAGCATAACAGATCCCTTCGACATTCCCTAGCTTTCTCTCTCTTGATTTGAGGGCTATCCCTGACATTCATTCCCTTTCTTCCATTGTATCTCTCGGTCTCTATTTCCAAGCTTCCGTTTTTTGGATCTCCATTTTCGAGGATCAGATTAATTGGGCCAGACCGGACCGGGTTTACTCATTGTTTTCCAAAAATTATTAAAACAAGAAAAACATTGTTGATTATAAATTACACTTTCAGTAACCATATGGAAATGAATCAGGTAGTTTCATTATAATGATTATATTGAGTTTTACCTCTAATTATATTGTTAAAAAAAATCAGTCTATATTATCTAGCCTAATTTAACTCGTTAAAATTAAATAATATAGATATCATGGGTAATAGTTATTGAAAAATTACAAAGTTAACACCATGAATCCGAGAATTTTTGAAACCATATCAATTAACTCAATCTAATGCTCTTACTCTTTTATATATATATATATATATATATATATATATATATATATATAAGAAGTATTTTAGCTTCAAATTCTCGTAGGTGAAAAGTTCTGTAGAGTATAAATAAACAAATTATTTTATTATTATAGAAGAGAAGTACAATTCAATAGCAGTGCAAGGTGTGAAAATCATAATATCAGCATTTTATATTAATACAAATATATAAAAAAATAATATAAATTAAATTCATAGATATTTGTATTATCAGTAATTTAGATATATTCAACTTATTCTTATAAAAAAATCTAATTTAAAATTTATAAAATGTTAAAAATTAAATTGAATATAAATTAAAACTCGAATATATACACTCATACCCTTGCAATAACAGCAGCTGTCAAGGCTATTGAAAAGACACCACTTAAGCAACAGCTAATAAAAATACACGATATGAATTCTTAAACTAAAAGGATCGATTAGTATTTTACTACAAATACAGGGATGGATCAGAAATCAGAATAGCAATATTTCACTTCTTGAACTTGGGTTTTGCCAAATTACCGGTCCCAGTCTCATCGTTCTCACTGCTGCTGCCACCTCCACCCCGTCGGCCCCTTTTCTCTGTCTCTTAGCACGCTACAATGGAGGGAGAGAAGAGAGAGAATCAAAACCAAGCAGCAGAAGAAGAGGACCAAATAGTCAATCCATGGGAAGTCGCCGCCAAAGACGGCGGCAAGATTGATTACGACAAACTCATTGACAAATTCGGCTGTCAAAGACTCGACCAAACACTGATTGACCGTGTCCACCGCCTCACCGGGCGCCCTCCTCACGTCTTCCTCCGCCGTGGCGTCTTCTTCGCCCACCGTGACTTCAACGAAATCCTCGACGCCTATGAAAAGGGTAAAAAATTCTACCTTTACACCGGCCGTGGTCCTTCCTCTGAAGCATTGCATATAGGGCATCTCGTTCCGTTTATGTTTACTAAGTAAGTGATGAATTAGTTGATTAATCAGTTGATTGTTCTTTGGTTTCCTTAAAATTTGATAAAGTTTGTGTGTTTGTTGGTGTGTAGGTATTTGCAAGATGTGTTTAGGGTTCCGCTTGTGATACAGTTGACCGATGATGAGAAATGTATGTGGAAGAATTTAACCGTGGAGGAAAGTCAGAGGCTTGCACGTGAGAATGCTAAGGATATTATTGCTTGTGGGTTTGATATCACGCGGACTTTTATTTTCTCGGATTTCGATTATGTTGGTGGGTAAGTTACAAGCTTAGCATTTGTGAAGCATGTGTGGTCTGTATAGTATGGTTAGCCGTTAGCATTTGGGATTGAATGTGGCGATGCTGATATTGTATTTTCTGCTCGTCGGATGGTTTTTTGATGTATTGTGCAATCTTTGGCTTGTCTTTGATATCAATTGAAGCATGTCCTTTGTTAATTTTTGCTGTGCTTACTGTCTGTTTTTACTTGAAGTGCATTCTACAAGAACATGGTGAAGGTTGCAAAGTGTGTCACATTGAATAAGGTGGATATTTTCCTTCCCCCCCTCTTTTTTTGTATATATTGTATTTACTCATGTGTAATGTGTCCTTATTGAGGTACTTGTGTTGATTTTGAATTCCTCTGTTTTCGGACAATTGCACTAGTTTTAAATTTTTCTGTTGCTGTGCAGGTCCAGGGTATTTTTGGTTTCTCTGGTGAAGATCATATTGGGAAAATCAGTTTTCCACCTGTGCAGGTTAGTTTTGTGCTGCTTTACACTGATGTCATAAGACAAGCATGCACGTGTCGTGGTGGTGGGAATTAATGTTTCTGGACCTCCACGATACTCCATATCTTGATAATTGCTTTTTATCAGTTTTCTGAAACGAATGAGACATCCAAGGAAGGGATCCAATATATTTATTTTTGTGTGTGTTTGTGTAGGCAGTTCCATCGTTTCCCAGTTCATTCCCACACCTTTTCGCAGGAAAAGATGAACTCCGTTGCCTAATACCTTGTGCAATTGATCAGGTCAAGCTCTCTCAATGTTGAAAGTTTGAGTTCAATCTAATCAATGCCTGTGGACTGCTTTGTATTTATTGCACTTGTAACTCTTTGAATGTGAAATAACACACTGCTTGCTGTTTTTGGGTTGTTCCATATAGATGGTATATTGGCATTGGTAGAAAGCTGTCATCTAAAAGTGCTGATATTCTCATAATCCGGTGCTAGTTTTCATTCTTCAGGGAATTTTTTGAATCTTAGAATGATAATCGGACCATTTGGATGATTACTGTGAATGTTGTGCAAATATCTACACATGTATGCTATGCACTTGCTTCCACTCTTACCATTGTCTTCCTTTTGTCATTTGTTCAGGATCCATATTTCAGAATGACACGGGATGCTGCTCCTCGGATAGGATATCACAAACCTTCATTGATTGAGTCAACATTCTTCCCTGCGCTGCAGGTATGACATTACTCGTGTTCAAATGAAGACTAACATGCGTTTGTAAAATGCATTTATGAAGTTCTTATTTGTTGCGCTGCTGCTATGCTATTTCTGTTGTCTCTGCTACTACTACTACTAGCACTCTCTGTTAGTTCAACTTAAGATATGACAACTGAAAAATGAAGTGGAAGTAGGTTAATAGCCTTGCAAGGACATGCTTTCTGATGTGGATAGAGGAATTGCCTATGAAAATGTGTATTGGATTTAATTAAATGACTCATTAGAAATGTCAAATATAAAAAAACCAAGAAAATGATGCATAGCACATTTGGAGGGTGCGTTGCCCCATTAGATGAAAGGAAACTTTGTTATCATGCTTGGATCATGCTCATCTCAAATACTTCAGGAAGGATTTAGTATTTTTGATGCTTGAGAGGAACATTTTGCACATGCCTAGATGCAAATCAAGAAACTAAACGAGAATGTGCAGGGAATGCACAAAATACAGATGCATATACCTACCGATAAAACTCTTCTTTCAATTTGGAGAGACTGGATAACATGTGCTTTTTGTTTTGAATAACTATTTACAGAATAGTATAAATATTTTCCGGTATAGTAACATGATGGTTATGATTTACAGCGAGGGAGTTTCATGCTATATTTTTTCAAAGGCTTTTTATAATGGATTTTTTTTAATCTCAAGTGCCTTATGCTTTAGCGTATTTTAAGAATTTTAATGTTCTTTTCTTGAATGATTTAAAGAAACAAGCTTTAGTAGAGGAATGATTACTGAAATGTAATGTTCCTATCTTGGCATTGATAGTAAACTTATAAAGTTATCTGCCTTTGTACATAGGCACATAGCTTATGATTTGTTGCTGGAAATATCATGCTGATCATCTTTTACTGAATGCCATGCAGGGGGAGACGGGAAAAATGTCTGCTAGTGATCCAAATTCTGCCATCTATGTGACTGATTCGGCTAAAGTCATTAAGAGTAAGGTATGGCCTTGGAAAGGACATATTGATCCTTGCATGCTTGTGTGTGCACATGGTGTCCTGTTAACATACTGAGCAGATAGACTGTTAATCTGCCAGGTTTTCTAGAGTGCCAAAAAAAATCCGCATGATTTTCTGTAAGATTTGAAGGTATTTAATCATGTAGTTATGCATATCCTCCTCCTCATTTTCACTTTTGAAATCTGAACCAGTACCTAGACTCTTGTTGGTCATCACCATTAAAAGGTACTTAATTTTAAAATTAAGACTGAACTTGGACCTTAGAGGTCTGCATTTCTTAGAATTTAGAATAATGACAGCTTAGGTCAATGTGATGAATAGCATGGTGTATTTAGTGCTGTGATCAAACTTAATCTTTTTACTAATGGCAAGTTTGCTTGTTGGAAACAGATCAACAAGTACGCGTTCTCTGGTGGGCAGGATTCTGTAGAGAAACACAGACAACTTGGAGCAAATCTTGAGGTAGCGAACACTTTCAGGAACAATTTATTTGCGTCAAAAATTGGAAGAACTGTTGTTAGATGATTTTCATAAATATAGAATTTGTGCTTGATTGGCGAATGATAGAATTTCTTGTTATTTGGGATCGTTTTTGAATGCTTTATTTCTCATGACATGGAAAGTGATGACAAACATATTTCCTGTATTGGCATTATTCAGGTAGATATTTCAGTCAAATACCTGAACTTTTTCCTGGAGGATGATGCTGAGCTTGAACACATAAAGACGGTGAGATTTCTTTTCTGGTTGATTTGACTGATTGTCTATTAAGATACCCCAATGTTAGTAAGCAAACAAAAAATAAGATTTCTTTTCTGGTTGATTTGACTGGTTGTCTATTAAGATACCCCAATGTCAGTAAGCAAACAAAAAATAATACTTGATCGGCTTCTCTTTTCTAATGCACAAGTATCCTTGTTTAGGAGTATGCTGCAGGACGTATGCTAACAGGAGAAGTGAAGGGCCGCCTTGGCTCAGTTTTGTCTGAGATAGTAGAAAGACACCGTGCAGCTCGAGCCAGTGTGACTGACGAAGTAAGCCTTTGGCATCCTTCAATAAATCTATGCAATGCCGATTACTATGGTTACTGTATTCCACCTTAATAGCACTTGGACGTGGTGGATCTATGATCTTAAATAGATGCTGAAAATCTCCAGAAATTGGAGTAAAAAAGATCCTGATATCCATCTTTCTGGCTGTTTCGCTATTTCAGGTTGTGGATGCATTTATGGCTGTCCGGCCTCTTCCCAATATGTTTGACTGAATGTGAAACTATGCTGGTTTTCTGTCAAGCTTCAGTCGAAGAATGAATCCACCGTTGCTTTATATTCTTCAGGCAAGGCTGCAGAGTGTTCACGACACAAATAGCCTTCCGAGTACACAAGAGCAGTGACCATTGTGCAGCCATCGGGTTGCCATTGTTGGACAATTTCATTTTTTTCCGACTAACTCTAAATGTGAAAACAAATGTTTGGTTTTATTTCTTGTATTTAACTACACGGGAAGTTTCCTTTGTATGAGAAACATTTTTGTTTAAGAGGATAGATGCAAGTAACTGGTCTTCTTTTCCTGAGGTGAGGATAGCGAAGACTTTCTGATGATCAAGAGAGAATCTCCATTGTCTTACAATCAGCAGCAAAAGGTCAGTATATTAAAATAATATTTTTTTGATTGTTTAAAAAATATTTTTAACATCAAATTCAAAAATAAAGTAAAATAATTATATATACATGTATGTATGTATGTATGTATGTATTGCCAATTTAGAAACATCATACCTCCACATTTCGTGGGATGAATTAGCAAATAATTCCACTAGTTAATGCCAGGTAGAGATTACGATTATTAAAATTATTGATTAGTTTGTGTTGATAATGTGTCCCAGAATCTATGAAATCGAGATCGAATTTCTAGAGAGCATGACTGGCTCTTGGATGCCATGAGTACCGCGGATTGAATTGACTTGAATCTCCATGGAATCAAACCTTATTTTCAGTGCCAGTAAACATGGACACTTGTGAATATTGAATAAAGAGAATTGAAATAGCCTTGTAAAATTACAGAAAATATTATTTAATATACAAGAATGTGTTGGAAAATAAAACCCTGAAAATACACATTGATTTGCTTTTGTTCAAAATTGCATTAATAAAAATCATTTTATTTTTATCAAACCGGGATATATAAATTACTTTCTATACTAAAACAACTTCACCTTTCATGTACAGAGCGAGGCTTTTCTTTTCATTTTTTTTAATTTAATCCTAAAAAAAAAAGTTCCAATAATTTTGTAATCTAATTACATGAGATAGAGTTGTCAATTATGGTAGGAAAAAACAACATTCGCTTTTTATTATTTTTTAAAATCAAATCATGTTTTGTATTGTTTTAAAATCTATCAAATTTATCAGCATCATGTCAATCAACTTATATATTGTTTATTTTAAATTATGGCTAATCAAGAAAGGAGATTATAAATTAATTTGTTGGGTTGAGCTTAACAACAATATTCTATAATTCCTTCGCGTATTTTTTAAAAGTTTTATTTAAAAAAAAATAGTTCACCACTCTACCTGAAGTGTTAAGTAAACTAAGTATATTTGTAGATATTTTTAAATTAATCTACTAAATTAATTTGTGTTTCCAACTATGTTTTGGTCTGTTTTAAAAAAGAGTTTATATATAAGACACAGGTGATCTTCTCATCCACGACAATACCTGAATAGAAAGAAAGAATTGTGTCGATGGATCATTTTAGCTAACAATGAAAAAATATATATTATATTCTAGTTCCACGAGACATTAAATATGATCATGAATATTTCTATACAAAATCTATCTATATAATCATTAAATATAAAAAAATTATTATATAAAAAATAATAATTGGATTTTCATTTGCAATGCACACAAACACAAAATCATTTATCAATGAATTTGATGTTATTTGCGAAATGTTAAAACAAAATGTTCTGGAGCACGTTCGACTGCATTTTTTTTAATCTTTGTTTTTTTTTTAAAGAAATTAATATTCTTGTGTTTTTTATTGTTTTATTGAGATGATACTAAAAATAAAAATTATATTAATTTGATGTATTTTCAAGTAAGAAATACTTTGAAAAATAACTTGCATCTCAATATCAAACACAATTTTAGAGTCTAATTGTTTTTATGTTTCAAAAATACTTTTATAAGAAAATTATTTTTTTCCTATTTAAATTATATTTCTAAGTGTTTTGCATTGTTTTGATGTGTTGATATGAAGAATAAAATTTTTAAAATTAAAAAAAAATATTATTTCAAACAAAAAAAGTATTTTAAAATATTACAGTGCCAAATAAGTTTCTAGTATCTAGAATTGAAGTATGTTGTTTTTGGAATAAAAAAACATCTATTTATTAATATTTAGTATGTGATTTGTGTTTTAAAAGAATTGCATTCTAAATTGTTTTATCAAACGTCACCCCACCTTAAATGAAATTTATTAGTACAACATTTTTGGGAAAGGAGTTGAAAATAGAACAACTGTAAAGTTAGCAAATACATGAATCATGTTATCAGAAGAAAAAAAAAACTTTTACCATTAATTTTAAAAATATTTTTCATTTAAAAATATATTAAAATAATATTTTTTATTTTTAAAAATTATTTAAAATTATTTAAAAACTCCAAATAAATCTAACACCGGTAAAACTATATTTTTCGTTTAAAAATATATTAAAATAATATTTTTTATTTTTTAAAATTATTTAAAATAATTTAAAAACTCCAAATGAATCTAAAATAAAAATAATGTTTTTTAAAAATATTTTAAAAAATTCATATCAAACACCGGTAAAACTATTTGGCAACTCAAGAATTAATGGCCAGGTGTAAAAACACAGGATTCACACAAAGAAGGATAAGCCGTTGCTGGTGAAGAAAGTCAGTTAGCTTTAAAAAGATACAGTGGTACATATGGATCATCAAATCAAGACACGGGACATTGCCCCCACAAATAACTCTTCTCTGTCTTAAATGATTACAATCTCTCTCTCTCTATCCCTTGTCTCTTACATAAACCGGCACTTTCAGTGTTTTGGATTGGATTGGCCTCCTCAGCTTGAAAACTTGACCCTTCACCCTCCCTTCCTCCCATTTCCCATCTCCTTCCTCTTACTTTCAAGGGTCCTTGATTAAAGTTATTTGCTTTCACTTTTCCTTAACCCCACCACCATCACCACCACTTGTTTCATGGTCACCAAGACTCCTCTTTTATCACATAGTTTATTCTAGACGATAATAATACATACCCTTAGTTGGAATATTATATGCCCTTCTCTCTCTCTCTCTCTAGCTAGTGTCAAAGACTTCTACGACGTTGGTGTTTCCTGGTAAACTTTTTTTTTCCTTTCTACCACCTTGAGCTTTGTTATTGGTTTTGCTGATGTGGTTTTGTGTTTTTGTGTGCCGTGTTTGCTGTTCCTAGTTAGCGGATCTCTAAAGCTTGATTATTGGGTGTGGGTTCTTGAATTTTTGTGTGTATAGTTTTAGTTTTGGGATTCAGTTTTTTGATCTTGTTAGATCCATGGTGTTTGATATTATTTGAGGGCTTTTTTCCATATTGTTTGGAAGGAGGATTGAGATTTTTATGACTGATCAGTTTTTTTGTCTCCTGGAAAGTCCGACTCAATTTTCATAGAAGGTGAGATCTGGACAGTCAAGTTAAATATGGGTTAGCTGATAGGATCAGCTGATTTAAAGTCTACCTTTTCCCTTCTATATTAAATCAAGTAACTCTGATGTCACCCTGATCCATCTCTTTTCATGCGTGAATTCTCTGTGTGTGCTGCTTATTGACCTGCTTACTTCTTTCAATATGATGTAGTTTATGGTTCTATAGGCTTTGTAACCTATGTTTTTTATTAAGATATTGCTAATTATAAAGAACGAGTGATTGTTATGTGGGATCTTGATTGCATCAGTTAATGGAATGGTGGATTATTGAATGGTTATGCACACCTTATCTATTTTGGAAATTATAGGTTGAAAATTGTTTCTGATATTGTGATTTTTATTATGTTTTTGCAGGCTTCACCAGAAGTCAGAAGCTTGGCGAAGAGTAGCTTGAGGAATTCAAGTTTGGTGATTTAAATCAATTTGATCTTATAAATTCTAGTCAATTGGAGGAGTTTTGATCTGTGAAAGATGTCGATGTTTGATGAGATGGGGTTTTGTGGTGACATGGATTTCTTCTGTGCTCCACTTGTGGAAGGGGATGCGGCTGCTCCACAAGCTGAACCAGAGGTTAATGTGGAGGATGACTATAGTGATGAGGAGATTGATGTTGATGAGCTTGAGCGAAGGATGTGGAGGGACAAAATGCGTCTCAAAAGGCTTAAAGAACAGGCCAAAAGTAAGGAGGGGATTGATATTGCTAAACAGCATCAGTCCCAGGAGCAGGCCAGGAGGAAGAAGATGTCGAGGGCACAAGACGGGATCCTGAAGTACATGCTGAAGATGATGGAAGTTTGTAAAGCTCAAGGTTTTGTTTATGGGATTATAACGGAGAAGGGAAAGCCAGTAACTGGGGCATCAGATAATCTTCGCGAATGGTGGAAGGACAAAGTCAGGTTTGATCGAAATGGTCCAGCTGCCATAACAAAGTACCAAGCGGATAATTCAATCCCAGGGAAGAATGAGGGTAGTAATACAATTGGTCCAACTCCACACACCTTGCAGGAGCTTCAAGACACCACCCTGGGTTCACTCTTGTCTGCGCTGATGCAGCATTGTGACCCTCCCCAGAGGCGGTTTCCATTAGAGAAAGGTGTTTCTCCACCATGGTGGCCTTCTGGAAACGAAGAATGGTGGCCTCAGTTGGGGTTGCCGGAGGACCAAGGCCCTCCACCTTACAAGAAGCCTCATGACTTGAAGAAGGCATGGAAGGTGGGCGTTCTCACAGCAGTGATTAAGCATATGTCTCCTGATATTGCCAAGATCCGCAAGCTTGTGAGACAGTCCAAGTGCTTGCAGGACAAGATGACAGCCAAGGAAAGTAGTACTTGGCTTGCAATTATCAACCATGAGGAGTCATTGGCTCGTGAGCTCTACCCTGATTCCTGCCCACCAGTGCCATCATCTGCAGTGAGTGGATCTTTAATCATTAATGATTGTAGTGAGTATGATGTTGAAGGAGCTGAGGATGATCCAGGCTTGGACGGGCAAGAGTGCAAACCTGAGACTCTTTCCTATTCTAATTTAGGGATGGAAAGAAAGAGAGAACGGCTACCTCTTCGACAACAACCATATCCAATTAAGGGAGAAGTTATGTCCAGCATGGATTTTATTCAAAAGAGAAAGCCATCCAGTGATATAAACATGATGGTGGATCAGAGAATCTACGCGTGTGAGGCAGTTCAATGTCCTTACAGTCAAATTCGTTTGGGTTTCCCCGACAGGGTTTCTAGGGACAATCATCAACTGAACTGCCCCTTCAGAAGCAGCACTTCATTAGAGTTTGGACGGTCAAATTTTCACATGAATGAAGTGAAGCCTGTCATCTTTCCTCAACCATCTGTACAATCCAAGCCAGCTGCTCCCTTGGTAAACCCTGCCCCTCTTTCCTTTGATTTATCAGGAGTTCCAGAAGATGGTCAAAAGATGATCAGCGAGCTCATGTCAATCTACGACTCTAATATCCAAGGCAACAAGAACACGAATCCTGTCAACAATTTGGTTTCAGAAAGTCACCATGTTTTCCATCCAAAATTCCAAAACCAACCGGACAATCACAATGTTTTCCAGCCAAAAATCCAACACCAACAGGGCAATCACTTCCGAACTCAAGGCAATGTGATCAGTGGAAATATCTTCAAAGAGTCCAACGTCAACCCTAACCATCAATTATTTTCGCAGGAAGGTGGCCAGTTTGATAGGTTTAAGCCTTTGAATTCTCCATTTGAGACCAACCAAAACAGCAGCAGCAGCTTCAACTCAATGTTCAGCTCCCCCTTTGATTTGTCCTCTTTCGATTACAAAGAGGATCTACAAGGACTGGGAATGGATTCTGTGCCAAAACATCAGCAGGATGTTTCAATTTGGTTCTAGTGAAAATACCAAAACTCTCCTCAGAGTTGAAGGGCTTTTCTGATCTTGCATTACAAATCCAGTGTAAACTCTCACTGGCTAGAAGCAAATGTACTTTCTTTGTATTATTTTCTCAGCAGTTAGTATTATTGTAGAACCCAAGATAGCTTAGCAGGTATCCTATGGTGGGCTATAATAAAGTCTGTAAAATTCCCATAAATTAACCTGCTTTTGATTACATATGAGGTATACGATATGGCTGTCAAACAAACAAGTTAGTTGTATTATTTTCTCAGCAGTTAGTATTATTGTAGAACCCAAGATAGCTTAGCAGGTATCCTATGGTGGGCTATAATAAAGTCTGTAAAATTCCCATAAATTAACCTGCTTTTGATTACATATGAGGTATAAGATATGGCTGTCAAATAAACAAAGTTAGATGTGTTTGCTTATTCTTCTTTTTTCTGGCTGTTTATGGTTAATCACGCAACCATAGTTCTAGGGTTAGGAATTTGATATCGTGGCTTGTAATTTGTATTGTCATGCTCGTGTATCTGTTAGGGTGTCATCTAAGTAAATTACTTTAATTAAAATAATAGTTATCTTTGTATATACAAGTTACTTATCTTTATTAAAATAACAGAGTTCTCTTTTTATGTACAAGGAGATCGATTTGGATGAGACAACTGGGTCATTAGAAACATGGTTTGGATCTTAAAATTTATGTTGTTTTAATTATAAATGTAAGAACATATTCTTAAATAAGTAGTAAAATACAGGATTGTTTGAGTTGAGTTGAAATTTGTTTTTTAAAATAAATCTTATTTTTTAAAAATTATTTTTGATAATGTTATATTTAAGCAATCATAAAATATATTGAAAAGTAAAAGAAGATCAAACTAAAAAAGAGAAAACACTTTTAAAAAAGAGAAGATCACATCAAAGTCAAAGTCACGCTAGAACATGCCGGCTGCTTCGTGATGAATGGAAAGGGTTGTCTTTTTGTGCGGCATTCCCACGTGATTTCTAGGCCCTGCAAGAGAAGAAGACAGGTGGAAGATGCCACGTCGTCTCTTCTCTCTAACATTAATATCCATCAAGGTCGCGATATGATTGGTGCGCGGGCCCCACAGGTTGATTGAAAACTTGAACGCCTAGCTGTCAACAGTCAGCATTTATGCGCGTGTAGATTCAAGACGTGTCATCTCAGCCCTCCACTCCTGTGGGTCCCTTGACGAGACAGCTTGCACTAAAAAACAAAACATTGAATCACTTCCAGTGGATGAGTTGATTTTCGCTTCACGTTTTTTTAGTTTGCGGGGCTGCTCTGATTTCTGAATCACTGCGCCTCTGTTTTTAAAAAATAAATAAATAAATATATTTTATTTTAAAATATACTAAATTAATAGTTTTTAAAAAACACTGCAACTAAAAAGGCGGTGTGGGGGTTATTATAATAACCCGTATAGATGTGAACACGTTTGAAGTGTGTTTAAGAATAATTTTCATTCGAAAAAACATCTACTTTATTTTATTTTATTTTGTCTTTCCAGCTTGAAAAGACAGGGATTTATTTAAAAAGTATTATTTTTATTTTTTTGTATCTATCTCTTGGATTATCAAATATTTATTTATTTATTTGCCAAGTACGTGAGGATTAGGAAATACTTAATCACCGTGGCTTCCTTGTCCGTCCACGTGTTTTTCCAACTCTTAATTTGTGCTACTCGAGTAAAAGATGGTGGGGGCCGAGGTGGCTTAATGATTCCATCCACTAACTATCCCACTTTTTTAGATAACTACTACGATTTTTTTATTGGAAAATACCGGGTCTCATTGATATTCTGCAAGCATAAAATAAATATTAATTTCATCGAAAGATGCTATAAGCAATTATTTATTATAAACTCTAATGGTATACCGTCCTAAAATATTGCCAATATAAACATATTCATGACACTTATTTTGTTGACAAATTAAGAAAGTAACAGAGTCCAAATTAAGAGGGGATGGTGCAGTGCAACGAAAACAGGCGTTGACCACAAGTAAATTCTTAAATTAGGTGAAACGGAAAGAGTTAATCAGATCTCAAGAAATAAATGAGTTAGAAAACTTGAGTCGTCGTGCATGAACCAATCAGTTCAAGAATCATATGTTATATTTTTTTGTTTAATGGTTACGTATATAATAATTATTTAAGGTTTATATAATTATTAATTATCATGCTAGTAATAAAATAATCATGATCTTAGCTGGCGATGCTAAGATTATTTAAGGTTTATATAATTATTAATTATCATGCTATAATAAAATTATCATGCTGTTTATTGTCAAAGGCCCTATCACTAGGTAGGTTTATCGTCACTTGATTCTCTGTTCAGCAGCAGATGGGCACGTCCAAGCACGGTTGACACGTGTAAAATAAATAAATCAAAGGAAAAAGATGTTTTCAAAGCACAACATCACCGTTTTCCATTATTAATCATTATACTTATAGCAAGTTGATTTGGAAAATTAATAATCTAGGGTTTGATTTGAACTTTGTTTAGAGTTGAGCGAATCCCAGCACTCACCTTGATGAATTTAGTTGGTTGACCATGATTTGTTTTGATTGATAAATCCAGTAGTCAACAATAATTTATTTGTTTTTTTTTTAAGGAAAAAAAAAACTATATGGCGAACCTGATGGTACATAAATTAATCCAATAATTCAAGTGTTTTTCGAAATTAGACCCCGGATGTAATTGATAATTATATTTACAATTATGATAAGTATACCATACATTATATATTAAAAATATATTCCCTCCCACGTTTTCAGATGTTCCCCTTGACACAATGGTTTTAGGCGTGAGGTGAGCACGTGTTTTGAGTTATTTGTGTTTATTATTTATTTTGAGAACCCTGATCTATTTATTTATTTATTTATTTGAGAATTAGAAGAATGCATTTTCTTACTCGGTTCTCTTACATTTATGTCTGATGGTTTGAGTTTTGCTTTGGGTCTGAATTCCAGGCCTCCTGGATCAATTTCATCCTAGGTGGGCCTGGATCTCTGCAACACTCGAGGCTAGATGGGCTGGTCTCTTTAACAGGCCTTCATGGGCTTATTGTGGAAGAGATAGAAGAGCCTGGGATACCCGGCAGAGGACATGCATGCCTTGTGTCATTAATTGATGAGGGATTTGGTTATGAATTACTGTAGGCAAGCTCAAAATCCATGGCAGGTCCATCACCTCTACCACTTTGAAGAAGCTGAACATATCTTCAAACAAGCCTTCAGGCCCTTTACCAGTCTCTGTAGGGCACTGTGCCATCCTTGATCTGAGTAATAATATGCTTCCAGGGATTTTATCCAGAATTGGGGAAATTATGTTGAAGCTATTCGATTGAGTTCAAATTCATTGACAGGGACTTTGCCTAACCCACTTCTCAGTTCTTGTGACTGGAGATGTCAAACAACTCGTTAAATGGTGATCTTCCGCCGGTGTCGGGTAGATATGGTGATCTTCCGCCGGTGTCGGGTACACACTCACAGCTAAAAGCGATTGATCTTAGCCTCCATCTTCTTACAGGGCTCCTCCTTTTTCCAGATTTCTTCACCTCGACAACGTTGACTAACCTCAACCTGTCAGCCACCAATTTCACAGGGGATATACCTCTTCAGGAGGTCCAGGACTCCAGAGAAAATTTGAAAATTGTTGAACGATGCCATGGCATTCTCCAAATTCTTTTCTTTTTATGTTTACTCCGTAACCCCAAATTCACAAGTTAGTTTTATCTTAACTTCCTCGTAACATCAGTTTATGCATTTGTGGTGAATTTTAATGCAAATCAATCGGCAATTAATTGTCTTTCCTCCACTTTAGCAAAAGCTTGAGCTTGGGCCATCCTGAGGTCCCTGAAGCAAATCTTTCCATCCTCCAAGTCCTGATTAGCAAGCTGACCTCCCCAGCTCACAACAGCTAGAGCTTAAGCTACCTTAAGAGATCAGTCATCCTCGAGTTAAGTTCCAGGAGAACAGACCAAGGACCAACTAATTTCTTCAACTCTGCACTCCAGCCAAATTACTTCTCCAGCTTCGTAATTGCATAAATTAAAACCCATGTAGGAGAGATAGGCTCAACAGAGATAAAATCTGTAGAATTTTCAGAGCACGGTTCACTAAACCATGAGAGTTTAGAGATTGTACAGAAGGCTTCCTTCCATAACAAGTGGAAGCTCAGGTTTAAGATCCTCACAATCCACGAGGACACGAGACCTGGACAACAACTGAAGGTCCCAGATTCTCGATTTTGCATTTGACTAGGTAATTTGGATAAGTATAGAGCAAGTTGATTGGAGACTGCTTTACTTATAACCAATCCATCAAGCAACAAGTGAACAAAAACTCGTCTACCTGAATTCTCAGAGGAAAGCACCAGGATCAGCTTCCTTAAATGGTAGGGAAATTACTGTGAAAGTAAAGATCTTCGTATCCAGATAGATTGTTACCATGGATTTGAGCTGTGGTGTTTCATCTGTTCTAGCCCGAAAGAGTTTTCACGATGCATTAAACGTAGATGGACACTACATGTATCCTGAACTTTGAAAGCAGTAAGAGAATGCTTCAAAGTTCAAGAAAATGTCTTCAAAACAGTACTCTAAAGAAGACTTTTAGCAAATGCTCATATAAGGCCATCCCAAGATCTGTCATCCTTGTGATGGAGTAAACAGAAAACTGATTTAAAATAACATAATATCTGGATTGAAAAAACTTGACAAAATCCACAATCTAAACTATCGGGGAATGACAGGCAACGTCTGGATGCTAAAATCAATCACAAGTTGGAACCTCTTTTTATCTATCCATGTGCTTAGTCATCCACAACACCCCATGTGTAAACGACTCATAGATTCCTCGGCGGTGACCCACAAGTCTAAAAGCATCCTAGACCGGCCGAGGTTCGCCACTAATTGAGATTGTTTTTTATAATATTTTTTATTTAAAAATATATTTTTATTTTTTTAAATATCAACACATGAATTATAAAAACACTGATTTTTTTAATTTAAAATGAAAAAAAAATGAAATACAGAGAGACATGGATGAAGAAGCTAAGGAAGTAAATAGAATTTTGTAAGAAGAGGGTGATTTAGAGTTTCGTGTTTGTTTGTTTTTTTCAATCCTTTCAAACAAGTCCCTGTCAAATCATTTAATTATAATTGCAACCACAACCTGGGAGCGTACGAATGCTTTCATGATCGCATCAGCATGTCTCTTGCAGTACAGGAATTCGGACGATCATCTCATCTTCTCTCTCTCTCTGGGATGAAAGCAGAATAATTCCTGCTAGCGACTGGAAATAAGACGAAGATATTCCACTCAAAAAAGGTTCTGATTGACGTGGGCCAGCTTAGATTGTCTGCTAGGGCACTGTTGTGAGGCCCGTCGAGTTTACGTGGTGAGATGAAAATGGTAAACCCTGCTTGTATAATATCTACACATGCATTATATTTCCTTATTCCTTGCTGAGAAAAAGGAGGAGGAGATGGGAGATGGAGACGGACATCTAATTGAATAAATATTTAATAAAACCTATTAAAATGAATAATTGTCAGGCACTTTTCTCTGATCGAACACCACGTAAGAGATTCTATATCTATGGATTAAAAATAGGGTCTCAAATACAAGATTGAGCAAAGAATAAATAAATAAATAAATAAAAGTTGGAATTTTAAAGATCTTTGGATCCTAATCACATGCAGGGTAATTAAATAGTAAAGAGAGACTGGATTATTAAATCATACTCGTCACAGAAGATGTCTTCTTTTCTCGTCCTTTTCAACTTGGATGAGTTCCATTCCCCTTTCCAGCTTCTCCACCTTTTTCTTGTCCTCCACTTTTTTATTTTTAGTCAAACTGTAATTCCGGGTTAAAAGCTTCGGGGCTTCAAAGTCAATGAAGAAGGGAGCTCACCGGAGACTTTTTTTTTAAAACAGTTTTTTTCAAGATAAGCGATAGAAAAATTTGTTTTGTTTTAATATATATTTTTTTTATTTTGTAATTTGATTTTTTTTAGTTTCGATCCTTCCAGAATAGTTCTTAAATTTTACTCGTATTTATATATCTATACCCTTATTTATGATTTTTAATTTTTATTGTTATTTATCTCTGTATTGAATACAATTTTGCGTTAAAAAACAGAATAAGTTTAGTTTTGATGGGGTGAAACTCTCTTTTACGCATGTATAATAAATCTTATGTTGTTATTGATTTGTTTTATTGTGTTTTTTTCATATATTTTGTCACTTGATATATTTTTTGTTTATAGTGATTATGGAGTTAGGCAGAAAATCGTTGGCGCGTCTGGCAGACATGTCAACAATCTCTGTAGGAAAAAAATATTTGAAAAAACATGTGATTGCATAAAACATCCCTAAAATTAACTCTTGTATTTTGTCTTTTTGAATGGACACTATTTCAGAAGAAACGAGATGCCTAAAACACCCCAATTACAACTTTAATTTTTTATCTTATTCAAGGATAAAATAATTATTTTAGTTTGCATAGAAGTGCATACAATTGAAAATACCTCCACGCCGGCAACTGTTTATTGTCTGTACTGAAGAGTAAAATAAAAATTTACTATTTCAATCCACGTTAACATGTGTTCATAGCCACGATGATACGAGTAGAGCTGATTTAGCTCATTGGATGATGTAAATTATAACGACAAATGAATATGAAAAATAAACTTGCCTGGAATACAACACCAAGGACCGTGTAAGTGGTTGAGCATGCTTATAGTTGAAAATAATGTTTGTCTAGAATAATTTTTTTATATTTTTTTGGTAATTTTGTTGAGCTAATAATGTTAAAAATATTTTTTAAAAATAAAATATATACTATCTCTATGTATTTATAAATAAATAATATTTTAAAACAATTATCACCGCAACAGTTACCGCTCTACAGAAAGTCTATTACTTTTTTTCAGTGGAAGTTGTATACAGAACCTTGATAATTTTTGAAATGGGTCTAAGAAATGGAGGGGGGCTCAAAATATGCCAATGGTAGGAGTAGATTTTTATTTTATTTTCAATCTTTGTCGATATCGTTCCGGTTGCCGTACTAATTTTTCTATTGGAACGGAACGCTCCAGTTTCGGGGCTATAGTGTTCATATATAATTAATTATATATATACAATTAAAATATTAATTTAACATGTATAATTAAAATTAAAGATAATTAACTTTAAATTATACAATATAAACATAATGTCAAACAAACATAATATCAAAATTATAAAAAAACTCATAAGTTAATTAAAATAAAGATGATTTTAAGGTCGGAATGATATCGAGACGTTCCGGCTAGAATTAAAATCGAGATAAAAATAACACCGTTTTATTTAGGTTTTTTCACCGGAACAGGATTGAAAACTATAAATATAAAGTATCTATAGAATTAGTATATTCTTCAATTACGATTTTTTTTCTGATAGTTTTAAAAGGTTTATCCTTCGTATTTATTCTCGAGGAATCAATAATCGAACGCGAGGTGTCGAGGAAAATAACACATCTCCTTAACCCTCGAACGGGTAGTGCCACGTGTTTGCTATATTCTTAGCTTGAAATATTATACGGGTTAACTTGAGCTAGCTTCAAAAAGAACGAGTCAACTCAATATACTATTATTTTATATTTTAAACAAGAATTTTAAAACAATTGAAACGACCGGCCAGATATGAATCGAGGTCGCTAAATCACTAGGTTGTTTGAGCTTTCCTAGATAGTTTGATAGTCTAATTTAATAAAATAAAAAAAACCCGGCTTGAGTCAAGATTTCAATCAGTTGGTTTTTATTTTAAATAAAGTTGTATGGCCGAGTTTAATGACCATAATAATAGAAAATGGTAAGAAGAGTAAGGTGTTGTTTCACATTGAGTCTCAAAAATATTTTTTAAAAAAATTAATTTTTTTTATTTTTTATTTTAAATTAAAAAAAAATGATGTCTTTGGATCATTTTCATGTGTGGATGTTAAAAATAATTTTAGAAAAAAGAATATTATTTTAATTCATTTTTGAATTAAAAACACTTTCAAAATCAACCTTAACCACACTCTCAGACAGTGATTATACTCTTTACTCAAGACCATATATATTAAAAAACAAAAACAAATGACAAGCTTGGTCGTCTCACTGTGTATCTAGACGCATATTATTGTGGATTTCAACAATAAAATTACTATTTTACCCTCGGACAAAACATTTAATCCTTGTAATCAGGGGTGTTTGGATATTTTTCAGGGGACATGTGTGTCATTTTAAAACTGTTTGGGATTTTATGGTATTTTCTTTTTAAAATTGCACGGTGAAACTATCATTTTACCTCTGGGAGGTGACAAAAAAAAAGACACGGGACAATGGAGAGTTTTCATTTCCCTTTTTTTGTAGAAGTATTTTGCATTTTTCAGAGCAATTTGATGATTTTAATTGTTTGAACAACAATATTGATAATAATTTTAACTGTTATAGTCATGATAATGACGGTAATGTAAAGATGAATTTTCAATAATATTTTCTATTTTATTTTAATCGATAAAAAATAAACTACTTATTTTTATTATTTGATCTATTTTTAACCTTTATATTTTAATTTAATCAGGATTATAAAATAAAATAATATTAATAAGAGAATTCGATTGTGTGTGTCCACGAGCAGAGCGGCTGAGCCCACAGAAAGAGAGCTTTCCATGTCAATCTCCCTTTGGTTTTATTCGTCTAGTCTTCATTTTGTTTTTTGGCTGCTGCTTTGTCCGGGCACATGCTGTTGTTTAATTCAACCCGGCTGCAACTTCTTCCGAAACTCTCTTTGTAAAAAGAGGTTTTTTCCACTCCTTTTTAGCGGCGATAAAGGAGGGGAAAGCGTAGGCGATGACGTGTCGTGATAATTCTCGAAAAAAGTAAAAAAGAAGCTATTCCGGAGAATCTTTTGAGTCATCTGATTCTGATCCTCCTCTGGAAATATCTTTTTGATTCTTCGGGGTTGTTTTTTGTTTGAGCGATGTTTCGAGTGGCTGATTTACCTATTATCCACGTTAATTAGTTAATTTATCTAAATTTCATTTAAAACTTCAGTTAATTAGATAAAATTATACTACAGAAAAGTTTTGACTGGTTTAAGAAAAATCATAAGCATGCTATTTTAAGATTTATAAATAAATAGCTATTTATCTGGGATAAACTTTAGATAATTCTCTGAATTGCCCTTTTTTTTACCCAAATTAGTTCAGATAATTTGTGTAATTCGGTTTTGTAAATGGTGTTTGACCCACCCTTGTTATGATTTGCTTTCTCGAAACTTCACGAATTGCCTGGGAAAAAAGTATTTTCTTTGTTTTTTTTTTAAATAATCAAAGAATCAGAAATTCCTAAATTGCTCAAAAAAATTGTAGTTGAAATTATCCCTAAGAAACATGACATGATAATAAAAGGCTTATCTCGAATTCAAGTCAGGGAGGGTATTGTAACAATCTTGAACAACCGAAATTTTACTTATTCATCTAGGTCTACAAGATATATTTTCTGAAGAATGTAGTTTCTTTGTATCCAAAAAAATATAGATAAATAAAAAGAAATTAACGTCCGGATAAATTAAGATACAACACAGAACAAAGCTGTTGGCTTGAGAATAATTGGATTTTTAATAAAAATAAAATCTTTAATTTTTCTCTCTCGATAGAGATGAGTGCAAAAAGCCCTGACAACAGAATCGAGTTATGCCTAAGATGGACCAGCCATGAAAGCCTCTTGGTAGGGGAAGATGGAGTCATGACTGATGAGAATGAAAGGCAGGTGAAATGGAATAATTCATAGATACTACTGCTAAACTTTTTCATTCTGATTGGGAATGCGTTTCAAAATGATTTTAAATTTTTATTTTTTATTTTAAGTTATAATTTTCAGATCAATTTCATATACTGATATCAAAAATAATTTTAAAAAAATTCAGATAATCATTTAATTTGATAATATTTAGCTTAATGCTTTACCAAAATATTTCCCTCTCTTAGAGTCACTTGAATTGAATTATACCACCAAAGCCTCATTAATTTAAATAAATAAATAAATCATTACAAAACTGAAAACAGCACTCACACCACAAAGCTTGAAAGGGAAACTTTATTATAAAAAAATTTACAGTCACGATCTATAAAGAAGTAGCAAGGCAGCCACCAGCAAAAAGACTAAATAAATAAATAAATAAACTTATTTAACAGAAAAAATAAATTTTGAATAAGATTGAGAAATTATTAAATATACAAGAAGAACTTATACTTCATGCTCTCATATACACAATGAAACATGAAACATATTATAAAAATAATTCTTAAATCTCATAATTTTTTTGTATATAAAAAACAAAATACAGAATAATTCCTTGCATAAGTGGGTTATGTTGTGTTTAGTTTTGATTAGGTTGTCTTTCCAGGTTGCGTTTTTGCATGAGCCACTTCTCTCTTTACCTTCCGTCAGACTCTCTCTCTCTCTGGCATTTCAGGTTCTCAAGTGTACTGTACAGTCCCTCGCCCTGTCTCTGAAACCGAAATTCTTTATTATTATCTCTCTCTCTCTGTCTCTATATCCGAGCAATACTAAAAGAAGAAATGATGGTTCTGTTTCTCATCTGAGTCTGAGCTTCTCTGAATTCCATGCTCTCTCCCTCTCTTTCCTTTTTCGCTCTATCAATCAACCGACCATGCTATAAAACCAGTAAATTTTCTTGATTGGATTACATCACTCCACATCTTTTCTCAGGTGACCCCCGAACTCCCTTGGTTTCATTTCTTTATTTTTTTCAGACTTTTCTTTTATTCGGTGTTTGATTAACTTCTAGCTGTTCTAGCATTGATACTAGTTTTTGATCGATTGTTTTTTAGTGTTTTCAATTGCTCAAGATTGATGCTTTTTATTTTTTGGTTCATGTGAGTTTTGCTTTAAATAGTTGAGCAGGAAAGTATTGTGCTTTTTTATTTTTATTTATCCAGTTCTGCCGAGTTCTGTCTGTTTTCATTGAATTTGATCTCTGTAGATGCAAAAATTTATTCAGTCAAGCGGGTTTTCTTTCTTTACGAGGTACTGTTTCTCTCCTCTCTCTGTCTCCCTTGGTGGGTCTTTTTTGTAATAACTGGTTAAGTATACAGACGCAGAGATTGTGAAAAGGTTAATCTTTGTTAGAACTGGATTTGAGTACCTGGAGAATTTTTTAATTCGATGCTTGTTGTTGATACAATGATTCGTTTTTTTTTGTGTGTGTGGAGCATGTACACATAAATATTCATGGAGATTCCCACTCCTCTTTTCGGGTACTCTTCTTTTCAGGCAAAAGTCTTATAAATTTAACAGCTCTTGAGTTCTTAGATTCTGCAGCTTTTTTTTCAAATTAAAGTTCTAAGCTTTCTGGACAGTTGTCAATGATTTTTCTTTCTTCGGCTTGGTACAGGAGTCTAGGTTAAAGGTTTTTGATATTATACCATACTATTGGATTCGAGGATTAAAGTCACTGGTCATAGTCATGATTTTGGTACTAGTTCAATTCATTTTTAGGATCATCTTGCCTATCCAATGACTGAATTGAGTGTTTAACTCAATTCAGTGTGTTTATATGCTATCCGAGTTTGCTTTATCTCACTTCATCAGCTTAAAAATTGGAAGGACCTTATACTTCTTCTTCTTGAAGGTGGCTGTGGCGAATTTTGCTGAAACTTTCCTCTTATCTAAGTAATTTAAGATGTTTGTAGATCTCTAAAATTGGAATGTGCTATAATTGATATACATAGTTTAGAGTTTCGCAGGTGCGTACAAATGATTGCTGCATTCTGGTAGAAGCTTATCTTATTTTATTTGTAATCCATTGAATTTCAGGAAGATGCCTATGCCTTGAAATTATAATTAATTGGGAATTGAAACATCTGGATCTGGGAAATGGGGGCTTCAAACTCTAAAACAGAAGAAGATAAGGTATTGAAGCTTTGTCGTGAAAGAAAGAAATTTGTTAGGCAAGCACTTGATGGCAGGTGCTCACTAGCAGCTGCTCATATTATGTATATCCAGTCACTGAGAAGTACAGGAACTGCTCTTAGGAAGTTCATTGAACCTGAAGTTCTGTTTGAATCTTCTTTGTACACCTCCACTAATGCAACACCAGAGCCGCTTGCTTTGACCGAGAAATCTATTTCCCATTTCTCTGTCTCCTCTCCATCTTTATTTCACCCTGTTGATGCAGCTGAAAACCATTCTCCATCACCATCACCTCCCAGCTCAAGTCGGATTCAGGCACATCATATGAAATCTAGGGGCTTTTATTCTAAAAAAGTTGAAGAAAAATCTCCTGTAGCTGTTACAGGGACAGTAACCTCATCCAGTACCCCCCAAAATACCACACCTCGTTCCACTGAAAAACATGAAACACCACAGTTTGAAGATTCATCAGTCCCACCAGGGTTTCAACAATGGGATTACTTTGAACTTTTAAACCCGATTGACAATCAATTTTCTTTCCAAGATGGAAGGCAAATGAACCATGGGTTGGACAGTGCTGATGATTTAAGACTAGAAGAGGAAGGGATTCCTGGGATGGAAGATGAAGAAGAGAAAGCTTCGATTCTCGAAAGTGCCGAGACTGAGGGTTCAGAAGATGAATTTGATGACCCTCCTGCTGAGACTTTGGTTCGAAGTTTCGAAAATCTTAATAGGGTAAATGATCATGTTGCACCTAGTGCCTCACCAACCATGCCTTCTGCAGGGAGTGCAGCTTCAGAAACAGAGTTATTGAACGGGGGGAAAGGTAACTCTCCTGGTTTGTCACCATTAAGAACTCCATTGTCAGCAGTTTCCATTTCAGCTGACAAAAAGAAAACACCAATGAAGGAAGAACAATCAGAAAATAAGGTTTCCCCTAAGGACTTCTTTTCAAGCATAAAAGATATTGAAAATCTCTTTATAAAAGCTTCTGAATCTGGGAAAGAAGTTCCAAGGATGCTCGAAGCAAATAAATTGCATTTCCGTCCAATAGCCCCTGAAAAAAATAGTACGGTCTCTCTCTCTCTCTCTCTCTGAGCCTATTATTTTCGGGAAATAATATTTTTCAAGTTTTTTTTTTAGTTTCTTATCATTTCTTAGCAGCTGTGATGTAATTAGAGGACTTGAATGTTTACGAGATCTTGGTGAATATTCTCAAACATTTTTCCTATGTCTCTTTGATTTAGTATTTAAAGGACAGAGTGACTGACCCGGATTGGTTTTCTAGGACGGGGCATGTTGGTTTATAATTGGTTTGAAGTCTTCATTCTTGAAAGTTGATCAAGACTTATGTTTTGTTTTTGAAGATTAATAACTACGTATCAATTTCATTTTAAAACACCTTGAAATTACTCTATTTTCTACTCTCGCAGATGGATTTCTGGCATCTACATTCATGAAGGCCTGTTTTTCTTGCGGGGAAGATCCCAGTCAACTGCAAGAAGGTAGCTCCCTTTAGTTTAATACTAAACCTTATAGAGAACATTATCATGAGACAGTTAAAAAAAGGTTCCTATATTACTTGCTAATTCTTTCCTTTTTACTTAGAGCCTGCCCAAAAGGAAATGAAATACTTAACTTGGCATAGGACGACATCATCACGATCATCCTCATCCAGGACTCCTCTTGGATTAAATTCCAAGCATGATTCAGATGATCTGGGCGGCAATCTTTTTGATAATTTTTGCATGATCTCCGGCAGCCATGCTTCCACCTTAGATAGGCTTTATGCGTGGGAGAGGAAACTTTATGATGAAGTAAAGGTATTGTGATTTCTTAAAATAATTACAGTATTGATATTACTTCCGTTCAAGTGTTTTGCTTTATTTTGATATGATATTAAATGCGGTTTACTTGTTTTGCCAACTTCACATGAGACCAGAAAATTGAATGAAGATCTGTTGTAAATGATCGCATTCCAGCTGTTTATCCTTTTTACTACTAATGGCCTGTTTTTGAAGATATTATCTGTGTCTCAGTCACTCGCATGGTGTAAGAAATCAAAATGGGTGTTTTGATGCACGTGGTGTAGGAATCAAAAGTAAATACCTAAGTAAATAATTTCAAAGGGAAATATTCCTTCATCACATTCATTCTTGCTATGTCATCTGTTACAGGTTTTGTTACTCCCTTTTGTACGGAAGCCTCCACCTTTCTTTTCACTCTGTCCTCCGATTGTCTATCCAATATTGATTAATTTAGTGTTTATAATTGTTGAATGGTCCCCGATGTAAATTACTGGTGATAACGAAAAACATTGATCGACTTTATTTTTTTGTTAAAATAGGATAACTTAGGAGAAGGAAAATTTTGGTGTTGATGTGTCACTGCATCATTTGTTGTTCATGAGCCCTGTTCTCTGTCAAGCAAACACTCTTATGGAATCTATGTATGTTACCTCAGTTGTCTGTATTGAGTTTGAAATTAACGAATAGACATTAAAATCTGACATTGCAACAAAGAAAATGCTGAAAGTTCTTCACAGGTTAATAGTATTTTCTCCAAATTTCAGGCTAGTGAGATGCTCAGAAGGGAGTATGACTTGGGCTGTAGAACCTTAAGACAACTGGAATCCAGTGGAAAAAGTCTCCAAAATATCAAAATTGATAAAACTCGCGCTGTTGTTAAAGATCTGCACTCGAGAATCAGAGTTGCCCTACACAGAATTGATTCCATATCGAAGAGGATTGAGGAATTACGGGACACAGAGCTCCAGCCACAACTTGAGGAATTAATTGAAGGGTATGTATTTTTATGTTCCATTACTTAAGATCAAGTGGTGACTGAAAGTTGCCTGAATGTATGAACTATAACTTGGTTTTGGCATATTCAACATCACCTCACTTTCTTCCTGTGCATCGTACTGTTGTGAGAGGCACCACTTGATTATATATTGCTAAACTCAGTCTCGTGTCATTACTGCATTAATAATTAAGCATGACATTAAAAATTGATATTGAAAGGTTGGCTCAAGTTTAATACTCGATCTAGCTGATCCATTGAGAATTTCTCCCCTGCATTGCCTCAAGTAATATTTACTGGAAATGTATAAACTAAAAAATAATTGCATTACAATGGTAATGGTTGGATTCATTTTTTGCAATTTCAATAAAGCATCTGATCCAGATGACTTTCATACGAAAATCATACCTGTTTTTCCCTGATTAAGGAAGAGGAGTAGTCCTTGCCCTGGGAATAATTCATGAAAAGAATTATATATCAAGGTGGTTGTCCAAGAGAGTTATGCATATAGTTTCAGTAAATAGTTTACTCTGGTTATCACTCTCTCTGCTGAACGCAGGCTGAGCAGGATGTGGGAAGTGATGTCTGAATGCCACAAGCTTCAGTTCAACATCATCACGGCAGCATTCAACAATGGTAACGCCAAATTCTGTGTACAGTCGGAGTCACATCGGCAGGTTACTGTCCATCTCGAAAAAGAACTAAGCTCTCTATCCTCAAGCTTTACAAAGTGGATTGGGGCTCATGTGTCGTACCTGCAGGTTATAGACAGTTGGCTTTTTAAATGTGTATTTTTTCCAGAACAAACTACCAAGAGAAAAAGGAGGCAGAAACCCCCTTCAATGACTTTAAGATCAGATGGACCTCCTATATATGCCACCTGTGGTGTCTGGTTGGACGGTCTTCTTAAGTTGCCTGACAAGGAAGTTGCGGAATCTATGAGGCTTTTAGCAGCTGAAACTGTTCACTTTTTGCCACGCCAAGAGAAGAACCAGGGGAAGAAATCTATCTTTAACGGCAGCGATTCAGCAGTTAGCATGTTGAGAGATGAGGCCTCGGAGGATTTTATTGTAGGTTTTGAGCGTTTTCAATCATGTTTGGAGAGATTTCTTGGTCAGATGAACAATTTTGCTGAGAAATCTGTCGAGATGTATGCAGAACTTGAAAAGGAAATCCGTAATGCCAAGAGTAATTATGAAAAACTGATGTCCCAACAGCAAGCTGCGTGATTGGAAAAGAGAGCTTGGGTACAGAGAAGAGGGGAGCAATTTTGTTGCATTGCATGATCATAACAGGAAGAAACTCTGACAGGCAAAGCACATCAGATGGAGCTCTCCATTGGATACCGCATTTGTACATGAGGAAAGGAATAAAAGGGTGCTTAGTGGCTGTTCTGTGGTTAAATCAAAGCTGAAAATAAAGAGGCTAGTAAAAATTTATAGTGAAATTAAAGATGTGTTAAAGGGGTGGTTTTGTATTTCAAAAGCTGTGCTGTGAAGAAATGCTGCTCTTCAATGTAAGAGGATCTGTATAGTCTCTTCTTATCCCTTTTGTTTTTCTTTAGTAATTAATAATTATTATTATTATCAGAATTCAGATAAAACTGCACCCCATTTTTCTCATCGTCTTAATTATATGCTACATATTCATAACCTGGGTGGTGGTGGTGGTGGTGGTCAGAAAACTATATCTAGCAAGGAAAGGAAAAGGAAGGAGGTGAACATATAAAAATAAAAAATCCAACATAAGAACAAGTCATCAAAAAACATTTAAGAACGAGGAGGCACACTAAAATCATTTCAAAATTCAACCCAGCGCAAGCTGGCATTGATAGCTGACACTGATCACACAGAAGACTTGAAAAATCCAGGCAGAAAATGTATTTGCCTTCACATTGTCTATATCGTTAACTATTTTCTTACGATGCATCAACAACATTAATTTTTGTAAATAATTTTGTTTTTAACAGGCAAACAAACTCCATGCATGGAAATTATTGCTAGAGACCTTTTCTTCTTCTCCTCGTAAGTAAGAGCCAGATGTTGATTGATGGCTAGTCGGGAAGGTGTTTACATCAGGAAAATAGAACTGAAATGAGAGAGACATATTAGAGAGAGAGAGTTCACGCAGACTAGGTCGCTCATCTATCCTGTCATGCAATCATGTTGTCACTATCAGCCATTCCAATTTCCAAGTGGAAGAACACCAGGCTTCGCATCACAGCATGTATATAAATACAAATATGTTCCACCATTTTCTGAACCAGTCCAGATTCCTGAAACTTTGATTATTCAACGAAGAACTTGTCCAGATTATTTGTATATCCGACCCACCTGTTTTGGACATTTTCCTTGGTGTCAGATTTATTTTGTCTGAAACACTGGACAGTTTCAAATCTCAAATTATTCTTGATTTATTTTAATTTATTTTTAATGATAATGCATCCTTCTTAGCTGTCCATTCTCAAGCCCCAGTTTCATTAGAGTATGAACAACTTCTCAGGCTCATTCACCTCAATTAAATCAGCTAAAATCATCTTCATAGCGCTTAATTTGTTTTATGTAGAATGGATTAAGTCGGTAGAAATGTAATATGATCCCACAGAATGGATTCCGTCAATCCCTTACATGCACACCACCATCTTGAATCACCAATAAAATAATTTATAAGAGAATAAATTCATTATATATATATATATGCGCGTGTATAATTCTGAAATATCTGTTCCATTTATTTGTAACATGTATACCACTACTAAAATCATCTTGATAGTGCTTAATTTGTTTTATGTAGAAGGGATTAAGCCGGTACAAATGTAATATGATCCCAGAGCATGGATTCCGTCAATCCCTTACATGCACACCACCATCTTGAATCACCACTAAAATAATTTATAAGAGAATAAATTCATTATATATATATATATATATATATATATGCGCGTGTATAATTCTGAAATATCTGTTCCATTTATTTGTAACATGTATACCACTACTAGAATCACAATCTCATCGAAAGAAATATTAATTAACATATAAAAAGGAGGAAAAAAATCCCAAATTTATTAACTCTGCCTACCACAAATCCACACCATAATCACAACTTTTAGACCCAATCCTTGCAGAAGCCGTCAACTTATCCACCGTTAATTCACAGTCAACTTTGACAGTAATCTTCCATGTCTTAACAGACCCGAGCTTAAGCTTAACCGGAGCCCTCAAAGCCAGATTAAACGGCACAGCTCCTTTGCTAGCCCCGGTGGCTAACGCCGTACGAACACCACTCGTTAGCTCAATACCTGTCCCCTTCAACGACGTCACAACCACCGTCACATTGTTTTTGTCTTGGTAGAAAACAGGGAACGACCCCGTAGCCATTTTAACAACGTCGCTGTAAACATTAACGGAACTTCCTTTTTCGTAATAAATTCCAATTTTATTGTTGGGGTTATTCGCTCTCACGGTAACGTTAAATGCCGGAGAGATCGGTCCTGATGACGTCAGATTGAACCCCGAAATGGAGACCCGCTCGATTGAATAATCCGGCGACTCGGGTCGGAAAACGAGATAGAGGATAGCTGCAGCGAGGCCTAGGAGGAAAAGGAAGGCAGCGAGGAATGAGAGGAACCAGCAGAGGCAACCGCAGCAACGGCTACGGCTGGGCTTACCGCGGGAGAGACGTTCGAAGCGTTGAGCATTTTCCGGTGGCGGAACTCGGTAGACCTGGTCTTTAGGAATTTGGATGACGTAAGTTCCTGGCGGTGGTTGGCCCGGCTTCTTTGACTGAGGATCGGCAAGTTTCGTCGGTGACTGTGGGTGATGTGCTCGATCCTCCTCCTCCTCCGGTTGTGGCTGTGGAGGTTTGAACTCGGTAGTCTGTGGTGGTGAGTCATCACAAGGATGAACTCGGTCAGCCATTGTTGCTGTCGCCGATGACAGGGCCGGTGAGAGGAGACAACCACTGCTTCGTGCCTGTAACCGATAAAAATGAAGCAGAGATACAAGTCAGGGGCTCAGTTATGTCATGATTGGTGTCTTAAATAGGTGTGTCTTCTACACGAGACCGCGTGGGGGGTTATCGATAGGGGTAAATGAGGGATTTCGCAAGATAAAGGCCAAAACAAAAGAGCGTGTAACGGTACCGCGTGAGAGATTTGAGGGTAAATCTGGAATTCTGTATTTTTGCTGGAGAAATAATATATAATTTTCGACCACCTGCGGCCTTCATTGCCCGGGGAAAAAACATAATTCAAACCTCAAATATAACGCCATCCAGGTCTTAATTTGTATTCAAAAAACTCTATATCAGTAGTATCGTAGAAGATTTTTTTATTTTTTATTTTTTATTTGAATTATTTATTAACTACAGCTAATGAAATATTAAATATTTGTGTATTCGATTGCACAATCGTTCCCAGGGATGAAATTGAAACAAAACAGGTTACATGGTCCACTTAACATCATATATAATCTTCCAGATGTTAGCTCGAATTCATGCTCACTTGTATATCTTTCTCCGGCATGGTATTAACTATTAAAATAGTTTTTTGAAAAAACCAATCTTGCCCTCTAATGAGAATCGTGCAAGAACAAGCATATAGTTAATAATTTTGTTTATTATATTTAATGGAACGGTTGAGTTGGACAATAGAAGTCCTTTGGTAGTTTAGCTGATGCCTCATTTGTGTAATTGAGATTATCCCGGTAATTAGATGATAGTTTGAGGTTCATCTTGAAATAATCCATTCCATGCTGTGTTGATAGAAGCCACGTGGCTCTTTCTTTTCCCTCTTTATATTTTGGTAAATACCAGTAAAGCGGAGCGGGGAGAGTAAATAATGAGGGACAGTTCACTCTGTGATGTCATCGACGATCGCAAGGTTGACTGGTCGAGGAAGGAGAGAATGCACTCTCTTCCCCTTCTGAGGTGCATGTAATTTATTTATATATAAATCGTGTATATCACTTCTCCATTTTAATTAATCTGCTTGCTAGCCGGCACACACACGCCGTTGCAGGGGAAGACCATACTACCCTTCCTCTCCCTCTCCCTCTCTCTAGAAAATGGAGGTGAGAGTCATTATGTGGTTTCTCAAATGATAGGGATGTGTTTCAGCTTACAATACTTGTATATAAACCATGATTTATTTATTTTCTAGGTTAAATAAAAAAGGAGGGAATGAAAGGGGTACCAGTGTCATCGTCCATTAATGGTTTCGAGGTGGTCTAGCAGGATGATAGCTTGCAACGTAAGATATCTGGCTGGCTTTAGCCAGGAAAAAGCAATGGGGCAGGTAAAACTTAAAGAGAGACAGCGTTCAAGAACAGGCAGCCATGAAATTCTTTCCCTGTACACTTTCCTTGACTGATTAACGCACACCAAAGGCCACCCACCCTCCAACGATTCTTTCCACGCCAGCCTAAACAAAAATCACTTCATGCAAGAAACATGAGAAAATTGCTGTGTGTGGTTACTTTGAGAGAGTTTTGAAGCTTGGTTTCTGCTGCTAGCGATGCCATTTTTTTCCTTTTCTTTCGATCATTTTCCTCTAATAATTTCAGGTTTAAGACTTTCTGCCTTTAGGTTTGAGCTTTCTTGTTCACTAACACCTTTCTGGATTTTTTAAGAATTTATGGTTCTTATGGAATTTTCATTCCAGAAATCTAGATAGATTGAAAACGATCTGATGAACAGAGCTGGATGGAATGTCTTTGAAGAGAAACCATCTCGATGTGTATTTTTTAATGGCCATTAATTTACCATTAGATACAAGTCGTTTGGTGGGAATCATGTATTTTAACGAAGAGTTCATGGGGTCGGACAAAAATTATTATTTTCTTATATATAAAAAAAAGGCCAACTCGAAGCAGCTGATGAATTTTGTGAGATTAGGTGTTTACTAAATAATTAAATTGTTAGAATGGTTCGTGATGATCATTACCAGAAGAAAATGATGTTCTTGGAGTGTGTCAAAGGAGCATTTGCTTTATATATATATATATATATATTGGTTGTTTTTTAAACTAATAATTTTTATTTTTAAAAAATTACCGAATTGAAAAGAAAAAAAAAAACCTTTTACGAGACCGTGTTTTCAAACAAGGCCCAAGGCTGCTACGGCGTGTTTTTTCCCGTAAACCCACATCAAATTCTAGGTCATGAACCACTAGATTTGGATTTACTACCTATGATAGAAACAGATTCACATAGGAACGGGATTAGCTCTCCAAATGTTTCATGAAAGGTTTGAATTTGTATGTGATGAGAACTTCGACAAAACATAAGAGCAGCTCACTTGTTTTGTGCGGACTGGCCTCTAAGCTCGGTCCAAACATAAGATAGCATCTCTTGAATTAAATAAATTGAACTGGTGGTGCTTGTCATGTCTATATTTGATCTAAAGTTTTTACTATTTTTTTTTAATGGTTAGTGGCATGGTATGATTTTAATGGATTTTATCAGATTGATCTGATAAAACTCGAGCTAAGTTTGACAACTAAGCTCATGAGATGGGAAACCGACACATCAATCTTAACTGTTGCAATAGGATTTTTTGCACTAAAATGGAAGTCTGTAGTGAGATCCAAAATAAAGTCCATAATCTGTTCAAAGGCTAGACGTTACGATAAAAAAAAGTTCTGAAAAACTAGTTGATATTCCCAAAAAGAAAATGTGTGTTTCAAGACGAAATATTATGGTTTTATCCATATCACTGTACAGTTCGAGTTCCATTGGCTCTGAAAAACGTAACATGATAAACACCTCATGGCTAAAACTCAAACTCAATAAAGATGCATAAGATTATAAGAACACCTACAGGATGATACCAGAAACGGATAGCTCAAAGGCCGATGAGTTTCCTATTCAAATGCTCCCCTGATAAATCCCCATGTCCGTGGTGGTCATGATCATGAAAAATAAGCGTCAAGATTCCTACCAAACATAGAACTGAGCCAACAAGAAGTTTGTCATATCGCTCAACCCAGTGAAACTTCAGCTGGCTGGCACCATAGAATGATAGAGCCACGAGAGATGTCATCACAGTTATCGTGCTGCCAACGAAAAATGATCCAGTGTCAATCAATCTTTATAACACTGCAAATAAACCTACATGGTTCTGGCTATTGCGTAACTTAACATTCAGAACAGCAACTAAGGAAAGAGAAGAGACCAGTTTATCCAACTGCTTGTTATCAAATACAAGAATTCCCACAACCTAAACAAATAAACGTAGTGTGAAAGTAACTTTCATATTCTGGACTTCTTTTTCCTCAGGCAAATTTCATGCAATTAATTTAAGTTTCTGGTAAATAAACCCAGAGTGAGAAATTATTCTGCACCTGATAGCGATCGATTAGACACCTATACCAGTATAATTCACAAAGAGAAATCCAAACAATAGCAGAGTGGACATAACAATGATACCTGAATAACAGCACAATGATGGCAAGCACCATCATGGAGGATGAATTCCCAACAGCAAGAAAAACAGGGAGTGTCGTGGCACAAGGAGATAATGCAGGAACAAGGACAAGCCCCGCCACGGCCATTTTCTCCATGGGCTGGTTGTGAGAATGACTATGCCCTCCCTTCCCAGACAGAAACAGTATTATATAGCAACCACCAAGAATTATAAGCAAGAGTGAAGCAAGTTTGTGAACTGTTTCTTCACCAGCAATAGTATTCGCCATAGTAATTGCTGTTATTCCAAGAAGTGAAGTAGATAGCACATGCAAAACTGCCCCAAATGCAGCTGCATAAGAAGAAAAAAAAGCAGTGATGATACCTACCACAGGCACTGCAACACCAATATTGTAACACAATACATCATGAGCCTATGAATCATTAAATTTTTATTTTTTTAGCACAAATCTGAATCTAGAATAGAGCCAATTTAGTAGATCTCAAAAAATCAGCGTGAACAGTACAGTGCCAGGTTTCGAAACATCGTCGGGTTAAGAGTGTATTTTGGTAATGCCTTTGCAAGTGCTATAGCAAAGAGATTTTCCGCTGAAGAAACATCCATTTCTTGGGTGTTTTTCAATGCTTTTGACGTAGGGCTGCCAAAACTATCGAAAGGCACCTAGAGAATGCTTTCAAGCACTTGCAAACGCACTGCGAAACACACTCCTTGCCGACCCGATCAGACATAAAGACGCAAAAATTTAAGCACTAAACATGCAATGCTATAAAAAAAAAATTACTAAAGAGACAACCTTCATATGTTCTTAATTATCAAAACCCACCAATAATTTTCTAATTTCTGGCAAGTAAATAAAAAAGAGAGAGCCGGATCTAGACGGAAAAGAGAAGCAGGACAGAGGGAAGAGAGTACATACTGACAAGGAGAGTTCTGGAGAGAGTCCATTTCTGGGCACGCCCGACAATAGAGAAAGGAAGCCAATGTGTCGGAATGAAAGAATGGAGAAGAGAAACAGTGGCGATTCCTCCGATTGTTGACAGATCTTCTGCGGTGAAACTCTCCATTGTTTACTTCTGTAGTTAATCGCGCAGATGGTTTCTTCTTAACAAATAAATGATCTTACATTTACTTAACAGTAAGTCCTGATCGGTGGTGGTGGTGGTGGTGGCGGCAGCGGCGGCGTGGTGGAAAAAGATTTCGCGTTCCTGGAATATATGGTAAGATCCAAAAGTAAGGGAAATATAAAATGGACTTTTTTATGTTTGCTTTTACCTTTTACCAATAATTTTACCAGGAATAATAAATACGTATAATTATTTACAGTAAAATTGTGATGGGACCGTCAAACTGCTTTGAAACCCGGCTTGATCCGATAGGTAGATATGCAATACGAGTGACTAAGATATTAAATCGGGCATAACTTCACTAAAAATAAATAAATAAATTATTTATTTAATATGACTCGTACAAAATCTTATAGATCGACTTGGGACTTATTTGAAAAATATTTAGACAAGACCCATGAATTATTTAAAATAAAAACAACATTATTTTTATTTTTATATAATTATAAAAAAGTAGATTTACCTATGTTGTAACTTGCAAGAAAGAACTATTAAACCGAAAAAAGAAATATATAATAAAAAATCTGTATTTTTACATAGTTTAAAAGAAAATAAAATTACTAGAAAGTATAAATTAAGAAGAAAACTTGATTTTCTTTTTTCAATCGTATTTTACTCCCAAGGATGCATTCGTTTTGTGCAAAATATTACTTTTTCTTCAACCGTTTGTGCTTTTTCACTACTCTATTTGTGCTTGCATGGGTCAGTAAAATCAGCCACGTCGTCAAACGTTATAGAGCACACTCCCTCAGAATTGAAAACCTTGAATTTTTTTTCATCATCACTAGCTACTCTATGTAAAGTTTTAAGATGACTAGTCCCAACAAACCATGGCCGAAGGTTTAACGCATCTGATTGCCCGATAAGGTGGGCTGCGAAGAGCACCGGAAGCTGGTTATCATATCCTAAAAAGCAGCTTCGGTAGAATTTGATGCCCGACGTCGATGGCAATAAGCATCAATGAAACTGAAAGTCTAATCACGGGCTGTGGCTCCAGATATGAGCCACAAAACATCAACAAGGGGAAGAAAATAGAGATAAATTTAACATGGGAAGTAAGGTTAACTCAAAGATTCAAAGGATAAATTCTGATATAGCAGGTAGAAAACGGCTAGCTATCAAAGAACCATACAAGTTCAGAAAAACTGTGCTTTTTAACAAAACATCACAGTGCTCTCGATTGAAATCCACATTCCAAATGGAAAAGGAACCAAAACTAAGGAGACATGCTATTGCTTGGAAACTGAATCAATGATCACCAGGTACACTCTTGATGATATCGGAATCACCTGAAGAAAACACGAGATTTTCCCGATCAGAAAACAAAAATCAAATAATGTACTTCGATATCATAATAAAGGCCACTTCTATTTACCTGCATCAATAATGCTGAGGCAGCATACTCTGAAATATTTTCCACAAGCAGTGCCCAAGTCGACATTATCTGACACAAAATCCAACACAAATAGTGAGGGAAAGGATCCACAGAGCTCATGCAAATTTTAATGAGCTCATTAGCTGTTTAGAATTCAAGATAGACCATTTTGCAGTTTGTTCAAAAAGTGCAGCTGACCATATTATGGATTAGCAGCTATTCTTTCATGAAAAGGATGGGAGGAACAGCTGATGTCATAACACAATAAGAGCATCACACCTATCAAAACCTACTCTAAACCATATGGCATTATTCAATGGACTAACCTAAAGATTTCGAATACGATCACATGATTTTCAGATGAGGTATAATCTTAAAATGAGTAACATCAAATATCAATTTCAGTGCAATGATACACTTTATAGACTACTTGACCATTAATCATTGAGCTTATGAAAGGCACCAGTGAGCCCAACGAACATTAGCCTTCATGATTTTGAATAGTTTGCAATGCAAGCCCTAAAAGGCAACCAGTCGATTCCAGAATAAAAAAACCAATTCCAAATTTTAAAATACAAATGGACCCTGGATACAACAAGCAAGCTTCTAAAGTTAAGTTCATGACTTGACATGAAAATGCAAGGAATGAGAGGAGAGATATGTTAGAGCAAATTCAAGAAACTCACTTCCGTTGTAGTGATGAACCCCAACCTTGGCCAACATAGCATAATATTCAATCTCAGACTTTCTCAGAGGAGGACAATTGTTGGAGATGATTATAAGCTTCCCTGCAAACAAAAACACATACGCGTTAATTTAATACATCCAGTAATACATTAAAACAAACAGATCCTACAAGAAACAAACAAAAATTCAACCACGGCACTGTTAACAATCAGAAAACTAAAGCTCATAGCTTTCTCCGCTAAACAACCTTCACAGGCTCACAGATCAAGGTAAAGTAACTCTTCAGTCAGAAACCTTTTTAGAAAATCAAGTAAAACGCGAACCCAATTAATCAGATCAACAAACGAACCAACTCAAATCACAAAAAAAAAACTATAAAGGAAAACGATAGATAGGTGCCTACCCTTTGAGTTTCTGAGAGATTTCAGCACAGTCTTGTACCCCAGGGTGTATTTTCCACTCTTCATGACCAGAGCCAGTCTGTTGTTGATAGACTCATGAGTCTTCTTCTGCAATGATCGAGGAAAAAACAAAAACAACCGAAAAGATTAAGCATTTTTTTCAGATAAAAGAAGAAACAGAAAGAAAAATAAATTGTCGACAAAGAGAAAAACGTACTGTCTTCTTGGCGGCCACCATGATTGTGATGCTAGAGGTTTCTGCAGACAAATTGAAGGCTCGCCACAGCAAGAAACCCTAGACTCATTTTATCTCTTTATTTATATAGGGAGGAGGCTAGGGTTTTGTAGCATATGTGTTTGGGTGTATAGTATTTTACACGCAGGCCGACCTTGGGATACTCTTAACCTGGTTTTGCTGGTCCTGAGGATTTTCTTCCTTTTTTTATACAGAAATATTTTACATCAAGGAGTTGTTTGTTTTGATGTTAAATTGTGTTTTTAAATTTTAAATGTTTTTACATGAGGTTAATTTTTTATGTCTTAAGAATAATCTGATGATATGTAACAGAAATGAATTTTAATAAATAAATAAAATATTATTTTAAATAAAAATACATTTTAAAACACTTTTTTATAACCACGATGTTTGGAGTCGAGTTCTGCGCATTACAACTAATTCTCGGACTTATTGAACATTCTGCAAATCCAAGTAAACATATAAAACACTACGGGGATAACAAAACACATGAGAAACTTGAATCTCGATACAAAGAAGGAAACAAGTCACTCGTTGTCCAGGATTCATATTGTATGTTGAAGAGATTGATGTAGTCGGTTCGTGGCACGAGTCGCCAAATCAGTATATCACTAAACTTTGGTACACTGTCATTGTGAATGAAAAATATTTTAATATATTTTTAAATAAAAATTGTGATCATCTAATCATTAAGATTATAATTAATTTACGTGCAAGTATTTCTTTTGAGATTCAATTAAAAACAAAAAAACAAAAGTAAATCTGTTTTGTACAAAGGCTACTGTTTTAGAGAGGGAGAGAGTCTTTTTCTTTTTTCTTTTCTTGAGATGAAATATATTTGATATAATCTATCAACTCGGCGTGCATATATATTTTTAGAAAGTCAAGATGGATATCAAGTAGTGACATTGATATCAGTTAATTAATCTATATTTTATATCAATAATATAGATTAATTATCCATATACTAAGATATTTCGCAATAAATCGATAAATTCATGATTTCTCAAATGAAAATTTTTATTGTTTGCAATTGTGCTCTTCAATTGAGATTGACCATGCATGTTGTTTTCATTTCAATTCTTATTCTTTTGATCTTTGGTTTGTTTTCTATTCCTTAATTTTTTTTTCGGTTTGCAAAGTTTATTTCGTTTCAATATCCGTCCTTTAATTGAAAATTGATCATATGTGATATTTTTCATTTTGCTCCATATTATTTTATATGATTTAAACAATCACACTATACTATTTAAAACTCACTTTATTTTTCCAATCTATAGGTTTTGTTTTGTTACAGTTTTGTCTTTCAATTATAATTGATTATATATATTGTATTTCATTTTGACTCTTATTCTTTTTTTTTTATTTAGCATTAATTCATTGTTTTTTGTTCTTCTTGGACAATATTTATTTTTGTCCGTATTTATGCATCTATACTTTTAATTTTTATCATTTTTGTTGGAGTTTTATTTTTATTTGTTTTAGTCCTGAAATTTTAATTTATATTGGTGATTATTTTAAAATTAATACTGTTATGTTTTTTCCTTTGTTCTTTTTTTGTGTTTTCTGTTATTTTTATTTGTTCTTCGAATCAAATGATTTTTTTATGCTTGTAATATTTATTTTAGTTTTTTCTTTGTTAAGTTTTTCATGCTTAGATAATTTTATAATAATTTCTAATGATTGTAATATTTTCTTACTTTTTTTTTGTAAAAATGTTTTTTATTCTTTGTGATAATTTAATGATTATGACTATCTGGGATAATAATTTTAACTGTTATAATCATGATAATAATGATAATATGATACTGGATTTTCAATGATGTTTTTTTATAGGTAGAAAATTAATGATTTATTTTTGTTGTTCAGTTGTCGTAAGTATTTATACAATTTATATTATATTATTGTGTTTAATTTAATTTAAATTATGAAATAAATTATTTCAAATACAGTGAATTCGATAATTCATGTTTTCAAATATTCTTACTTTTTAATAGTGATAATAATTTTGTACTAGTGATTTTATTGAAAATTATTAAATAAATAAATTTATATCAATATAAAATTTATATATTTTATTGAAAACTTGCACTCCTCAGAAATTTTGTATAAATTTATTATTTTTCTAAAATTTACAGTATAATAAAAAATTCAACACTCAATATTTTTTCTTAATTAAAAAAATAGTTTCGACTTTCGACAATAATAAAGTACCGATAAATGACTAGTATATATGTATTTTGTGCTGGTAACAAAATATGGCGGCTGTAAAGGTCATGTCATACAGACGAATAAAAATATTATTTTTAACCATAATTATTAAATCCAATTGAACAAGATGACCTGGAAAATCTAACACTTAAATCCAACTTGAACTCGATTTTAAAAGAAAAATATTGATTAAATGAAATTTATAATAGCTTGATATATCCGATAAATTTTTAATGATTTAGAAGAGATGCAAACTCAACTATATCAACCTTAATCTATATTTTTTTATAGAAATAAAACAATATAATTCTAATAAATAAATATAGTTAATTGAGTTAATAACCTAGCAATCCATGCACTTTTCCGAATCATTCCCGAAACAAGTTACAATTGCCTATTAATCGGCAAATAATTTATTTACACGCGCACACGCCATCTCATTTCTTATCTGCGTTCTTTTTCCCCAAAATCTCCTCTAGGGTTTTCACCACCAAAAAAAAATCCCCAAACCCCAATGGCCGAAGTCATTAACATGCCGGTCGATTCCCTGGACCGTCGAGGCGGGAACGGCAGCGGAGGAGGACGGGACAAGAAGGATAAGCCACCCACCGACGATCCACAATCCTCGCCTCCACCACCTCCACCTGTTCAGCGACGCCGCGAGAGAGACTCAAGAGAGAGACGTGAAGATTTCGATAGACCACCGAATCGACGTGGAGGCGATTATTATGATAGGAATCGGTCTCCACCACCCCCTCAACGAGAGAGGGAGAGAGAGTATAAGAGGAGGAGTAGTGCGAGTCCTCCACCTCCGGTTCCTTACAGAGATAGGAGACATTCGCCGCCGCCTAGGAGGTCGCCTCCGTATAAAAGATCGAGGAGGGAGGATGGTGGATATGATGCTAGGAGAGGAAGTCCTAGAAGTGGATTTGGAGGAGGTGATCGAAGGTGAGTTAGGTTTTTATTGGTTAATTTTGACCGGGCCTTATAGAGATTCACTTGTGTCGTGCTTCGGTTGGTTAGGTTTTAGAATCTTGACAGTTATTTAGTTAACTGAGGGGGTTTATATCTATCTGCTAAAAATAAAATAAAATAGGAGAAAGAAATATAGTAGACATTAAAACTTCGGCAGTTATTTTGTTAATTGTGTGTCCATGGACTGGAAGGGCATTGGGTTTTATCTTTGTTTCTTTGTAATGCGATAATCTGATTTAAGTTCAGGTGGGTTTGATTAGAATTGAACTTGAGATTGAATTTGTGTTGAAATATATATATATATATATATATATATATTTATATATTTCAATCGCTGGTGATGAATTAACTGTTACCAGTCTATTAAACTTCATAGCGTGGGCAAGGCGTCACAGTTTGCAGTTCAAGATTCACCTTGTTAATCAAGGCCGCGCCTTGTATCTATGCATAGGAAATGTTTGCTATATTTGCCTGCTATTCTTTATTGTGCTCTTGGCAAATTCCTTTGTGCAATATTTGCTCAACAAATTGGAAACTTTATGTCTGGTGTAGGTTTGGATATGATTACGGTGGTGGATATGACCGTGAGATGGGAGCTAGGCCGGGTTATGGTGAAGAAAGGCCTCATGGCCGATACATGGGCCGTGGAGGTGGATATCAAGGCGGTCCTCCTGGTACCGCTCAACTGCTTCTGATGGCCTTGTTTTGAAATTCTAAATGTGATTTCATGTGCTCTGCATAATATTTGTGGTGGATAGATATTTCTAAATGTGATTTAATGGAAGTTACAGGGCACTTATTTGCAAACTACCTTGCCAATAGTTAGCGTCCTAACTTAAAGATTTGACTTGATTAGAGCTTTGTGTCCATATTTATATATGTATTTTATTCCATTTTTAGTTACTTTGGTTTTGTTATAAGGTGTTTCCTACTGAAAATCAATGATCAAACTAGATCCCATGGGAATCTTACTGAGGATTTTTTTTCTGTTTGAGAAAATCCAACCATAGAAGGGAAGATACACATATATGAAGTGATTGCCTTTACTTTTTCTACTATTAAAATGGCAACTATATTCAACCTTGTTTCTACGCTCTTTCTATTTTTTGAAGTGGAGCTCACCAATTCAATTATTGTTGCAGATTGGGAATTGGGACGTGGTGGTTATGGCAATACCTCCAATGTAGTGCCTGCTCAAAGGTAATATTATTGCCGTGTTATAGACTCTAGCTTTGGATGGAGTTGAATTATCCTTCATTATCAAAATTTGATGTTTGCATTGTTCTTAATATTACTTATTTGCCTTATTGTTCACAAATTAATTGGAGTGAATGCTCACAGGTAAATTTCCCTCGACTTCAGCGCCTCTTCTTATAGGCAGTTCTGCACTAGATCAAAATTATTTTCTGAGTTTGAGAGAACTTCAATATCCATGGTTTGAACAGGGATCTTTGAAAATTAAATGCTGTCTGGTTTAGTTACTGCATTTGTGATTTTGTATTTGCTTAGTCGAGCAACATGTTTCCTCAGGTTATATCGTTTGAAATCTGAATGGGAACCTTATTGGTACATGACAAAGACTAAGTAGCGAAGAGGTTATATGAACATCAATGTTTCTGTAACATGGAATATCTTAGCAGTACCTTTTGATATGTGAAAGCGTGGTTAGACAGAATCTATAGCATTATCTCATTGTTTTCAATCATATAGATAAGGAATTTTACTGACGTTGAGTGGAGCCTTCATTATACTTGTTTTTCTCACATGGTAACTGCATATTTTTCAGAGAAGGCTTAATGTCATACAAGCAATTCATTCAGGAGCTTGAAGATGATATATTGCCATCTGAAGCTGAGCGCAGGTACGATGTGGAATTATCTTTGGACTCTTTGAAACTCGAGCAAATAATGTGAACGTGATCATGGCCTATGATTATGCAGATATCAAGAATACAAGTCAGAGTATATTTCGACTCAGAAACGGGTTTTCTTTGAGGCCCATAAAAATGAAGAATGGTACTTCTCTTCACTCGGTTAGTATCTGCCCCTCTGTTGGCTTGAATGAGCTAATGTTAGCTGTCTATGTGCAGGTTGAAAGACAAGTATCATCCAACCAATTTGGTCGCAGTCATTGAAAGGTATGTTCTACCCTTCATATTTTAGGAGAATTTTTTTTCAGGATATGATATTAAGTTTGAGTGTGGGTGTGCAATGGCAGCCACTCCACAACCCTTTCGTTGTTTGATTGATTGTTCTTTGAAAATTCTTTGTAGAAGGAATGAGGTTGCACGGAAGGTTGCGAAAGACTTTTTGCTGGATTTGCAGAGTGGAACATTGGACTTGTAAGTTTGGAATTTCTATCCTTAAATTTACATGATTGGACCTTGCTTGCATGCATGCTCTTGCTTTTATCTCGTCCAACTTAAAAGTTTTCATCCATACTGTAGAGGTCCTGGTGTCAATGCACTATCATCAAATAAATCAGGGCAGGCAAGTGATCCAAATTCTGATGATGACACAGAGACTGGTGGTAAACGAAGAAGGCACGGTCGGCCACCTGCTAAAGACACTGATATTTCAGCTGCTCCAAAGGCTCATCCAGTGAGTTCAGAACCCAAGAGAATCCAGGTTGATGTTGAACAAGCACAAGCCCTAGTACGGAAACTTGATTCTGAAAAAGGAGTCGAAGAAAATATTTTAAGTGGGTCTGATAATGACAAATTGAGTAGAGAGAAATCCCATGGAAGCTCCACTGGCCCTGTTATCATCATACGAGGCTTAACGTCAGTCAAGGGCCTCGAAGGTGTGGAGCTACTGGATACACTTTTAACATATCTCTGGCGAGTCCATGGATTGGATTACTATGGAATGATTGAAACAAATGAAGCTAAGGGTCTTAGACATGTGAGAGCTGAGGGAAAGATTTCTGACAGCAACAGTGGAACTGAGTGGGAAAAGAAACTTGACTTGCGCTGGCAAGAGAGATTGATGGGTCTAGATCCTCTAGAAAAAATGACTGCTAAGGAGAAGATAGATGCTATTGCAGTTGAAGGTTTGGATCCATATGTCCGGAAGATTAGAGATGAAAAGTATGGGTGGAAGTATGGTTGTGGAGCCAAGGGTTGCACAAAGCTCTTCCATGCTGCTGAGTTTGTGCACAAGCATCTCAAGCTGAAACACCCTGAACTTATTTTGGAGCTGACTGCCAAAGTGCGGGAAGAACTGTATTACCAGAACTACATGAAGTAAGCAACTTCTTTCAACATTATTTTCTTCTGCTGATGTTATTGATCATGTGACAAGTACCTTATTCTCATTTGCAGTGATCCAGATGCTCCCGGTGGCACACCTGTCATGCAGCAGTCCATGCCGGTATGATTCATCTAATCAATAGTTGTCAGTGATCCACATTCCTGTTTATATTTTCTATATGGTTTTCTCACATAAATCTGTATAACTGTGTGTAGAATAACTTTTAACTGTGTAAGCCTTTGTTGTTTTCCCTCTACCAGCTTCCTCTCTGAGTATGAGCTAACAGGATTTTAGCTTATTCAATTTCTCCTGTATCTGGTTTGAAAACATCATATTTTTTATGATGGAGCTGCTAGCTATACTGATTTCCATTTTTTTATATATTATGTTTCATTGGGGTGTAGAGGGGGTGTAGTAAACCTGTTTTTGTTTCAACACATGTAAACAGCATAAATGTGCTTGCTTCAAAGCTAAATATGAGAGTTGAAACGTGAATATTAAAAAAGCAAGAGGAGCTATCAATAACAATTAGAAGAGGGTAGTGAGGGTGGATACTGTATGCTATTTAAAAATGTATTGTTAGGTAGCTTTTCTTGTAAGGGATGAAAGTAGGCCAGATACTTAATTAATAATGCCCCCCATCATATTGAGTTCCAGTTCTTTCATTCCCTTATAGTTCTATCATCTCTCTGTTCTGTATGTCCACTCTTGTTTCAGCAGTATAGGCATACACTGTACTCATAAGCACATTGAGATGTATCTGTAAACTTGTACTTCTCTACAGCCTGTGTTCCTTAACAATATTGCATTTCCCCCTTGATTTATACTGCAAGTAAAGTGAGTGGATGAAGGAAATTTCATTTTCATTTTTTTGAGACTATTGAAAGAAATGAGGTCTGATAACTCCAGATTGCTCTCTTAACTAATGTCCTTTCTTTGGGAATCTGTGTTCTTATCATCTCTGGCCATTAGAGCATCATAGTTAAAGTGTGGGCTTCTTTTTTCCATAACTCCCATTCTCAGTTGGGAAAATAAGTAACATACCAAAACCACGCTGATGGAAGCAAAAGCTTACCCATGGTTCTTTTTTGTTTCTCTTACACTTATAATCCACGCTGCCATTTAGGTTGAGTTTCATTGATCATAGTCACCGATAAAACATTGTTTAAGCTGTTTCTCCAAAACATTCTCATGATCTGTCCACAAAAAAATTAACTATATTGATAGGTGACTCTCCCTCCTCCTTGAGTAGGAAATTATGCATAGTAGCCACTGCAGTTATCATATATATGCTCCTCAATCTGCAGTCGTGTTTTTTTTTTCAATACTTGTTTTACTAACAATATTTTTCACGATAGTATTATGATTTCTCCCCATCATTCTTGTTTATGAATAACCACATGCTTTCATCACAGAAGGATAAGCCACAAAGGCGCAAGCTTGGTCCATTGAAGGATGAACGTGGCAACCGTAGAGAACGTGACAATAGAGCAAATGGCAATGAAAGATTTGACAGGTCTGAAAACCCACAATCAGGTGACTTCCAATCTAATGATGGTCCTGATGGAGGTAATCCTGATGAAGCAATGTTTGATACTTTTGGAGGACAAGGCATCCATGTACCTCCCCCTTTCCCCTCAGATATAGCTCCTCCTCCAGTTTTGATGCCTGTTCCTGGAGCTGGGTAGGTTGAGAGTTTGAGCAATGAATTTGCTGCTGTCTTGGTGGGGATAGTTCTGTACTCTTGCTGTTTTTTTGTTTCTTAAGAGCTTGTTCTGATGACTTGCAGTCCACTGGGGCCTTTTGTTCCTGCCCCACCTGAAGTTGCAATGCGCATGTTTAGAGATCAGGGTGGTCCTCCATCGTTTGAAGGTGGTGGCAGAAATGCAAGGCCTGGACCCCAACTAGGCGGGCCAGCCCCAATTCTTCTATCACCAGCCTTCCGACAGGATCCTCGACGTATACGCAGGTAACTTTTGTTGCAACCTCTTCTAACAAAGTTTGTATCTTGTGTGTGTAAGCTTTCTGTGTTGCCTTTCCCCCTTCAAACTTCTTTCTTGTGCAAATATTTTAATTTTATTAAATTAAAATTCATGTCATTTATCAGTCAAAAAAATTTATCCATTAACAAGTTTGGAATGGGCATCACTTAGCATAAGCTGGATTAAGATCCATGCCAATAAAAACATGACAGTTGCCATGGATTTCCTGACAAATAAGTGCTATGGTGTATGCTGTATATTGTTTATAACAGTCCTAGGGTGCTGGGCAGAATCATGATTATAAAACTTAAAGATCTGTTCCCCCCCCCCCTCCAACAGTTTGGGGGAGAGAGGGAGAGAGAGAGAGAGAGAGAGAGATGCGCAGTTGCATATAGTTCTACAAGTCTAAACCTGCCAGGTTTGAAAAGTCACCGTTTACAACGATCTTGTGCTTGATATGGTTCTTTTGACAGGCAGTCTAGTAATGCACAGTTGCATTTAGTTCTACAAGTTTAAACCTGTCAGCTTTGGGAAGTCACCGTTTAAAAAGATCTTGTGCTTGTTATGGTACTTTGACAGACAATTTACCAAGAGTTTTTACAGTTTAACATCTCGTCCTTAATCATGATGTGATTCCTCTGGAACTTTGGAATTTTTGCAGCTATCAAGACCTAGATGTGCCGGAGGATGAAGTCACTGTTATAGATTACAGGAGTTTGTAGGTGTCACTCGTGGTTCACAGTAAGACTTTCAGATATGGATTCTTTTTTTTTTTGGGCAAATTTAGTTTATGTGCTAGGTGGACTTCAGTTGCATAAAGCAATCCAACTGTAGAAGCGTCAACTTCTACTTAAAAGGGATTTAAGGGCAGCTCATCTTTGCGTTGACGGTAAGGCTGCACACAATTGATACGAATTCTAATTATGCCAGTGATGAAAGGTGGCCCTGAAATATATTTTTTTCATCTCTGCCCACCTATTGTCTTGAGAAGCTGCACTGTGTAACTAGGGGTGGGAGAATATACAATATTTGACGAAATTGTATTTGTAGAATGGACTTTGTGCAAAGCAGATTTCACATAGCTTTCAATTTCATAGTTTTCAGTAGCTCGAGAATATATATGTATTTTTTTTTTAAATAAAACAGGTCCTAAAGACGCACCAGATGAATGATTGAGTAGTCAACTAAGCAGAGTGTTGAAAACCTAAAAAACTTCACCGTGGTCAGTCCTCGACGGTGCCGGTTTCAGCAAGAAATGTGCAATTTGGCTTTGCAATGTTGTGTATAAGTTATTTCCCTGCACTCTCCACGCTCTTAAATAGTACTGTCATTGATTCCCCCACTGACTTCAGCCAATAATTGGATATTGATTGTTTGGAAAAAGCATCCATCCTTGAGTTAATACCATTCTTGCCTCGACTTCCCAACGACTGGCGGTGAAGATTAGAGCAACACCATGTATGGAGGTTTCTAGCGAAACACAAATTATCTTTGATCAATTACGACAAAACTTGGGAAAGATTAGGAACAAATGAGGCAACTGGGTCAAGTAAAAACCCAAAATGGCAACCGTTTGATGCCTCGGTATTAATAATTTTGGCACTACATGTACAAATATGTTACAAACAAACAAGGGAGCCGGGATGGGGGGCATGCCCGATTCAAAGGCAACAGCGATAGACAATTTGATGAACACGCTTCCTCCGTCCTTCAAAACTGTCTGGCTACCTGGGATTTAGCTGACTATAAACATCAGCTTTCACTTCCGATGCTTCTTTGACGGAGGCTCTGCCTGGGGCTCAACCTGCTCAACATGAAAACTTTTATTTTATTTAAGTACAATGAAACTTCAAAAATATGGAGCTTTGATTTTTTCTATTTTTTTTTACTGTGGTAATTTCTTTATAAAATAATGTTAATATCTGAAATTTGTTTGACTGCATTGTTCTAGCTCCAATATAAAAAACAAATGAAAAAAAGAGGAGCAAGATTGCTTCAAAACAAGGATCATACTGTTCACAGAATTTCTAGCCGAACACATACTCAGATTACATGCAGATGAACTATCATCAAGGTCAACACAACCAAGGGCAACCAACCAACTATTGAAATCTGCCAATTTAAGGGATGAACATGGTAAAAACACAGACCATGCTGAACTTTTCGACTTGTGTGAACTCACCATGCGGATTTTACAAGGTAATGGCAAGATAACATGTGATGCAGAACGATTGTGTATACTACTTATCTTCTAAGAAATGTGCGGGCAGAATGTTCATGTACTAAAAGATGTAATCATGAAACATTTACTTCACCTCTAACCCTACTGGTTCTCAAGCAGTAAGAAAACACAAGTTTCTTTTCTTCATTAATAAAGAAAGCAATTAGTAAGGAAAATAGCAGATGTGCAGTCACAAAACGAAAATATGACAACCTCTAAACTACGGGGCAGTGAATCCCTTGAAGGCACTAGAAGTATGGGACCATGATGATAAAGCATCCTAGAAAATTATGTGTGAATTAATTAAGGCTATGGCATATCCCTATAAATAAAGTGAATCCATGATATGTTTAAAATGATTCTCTTGAGATGTTTAATACAAGCATTTGGTGCCAATAGTCATGGCTCCTTGTCATATAAAGTTTCTTAAAAAGTAGCAACGATAACTTAGTGCAATAGAGTCATGGCTCTTTGCCATATAAAGTTTCTTACAAAGTATTGATAATAACGATTCTACATTTTGGATAATGCAAACCTGTCAGTACGTGTTATAAAAGATATCTACCATGTTTGTCCATTTTCGTTAAGTGGGGAGGGCATGTAGAAATTTCAATTGCCTATAAACATTACATTTTGAGAAACAAGGAAATCAAGCATCAATATTAGACACAAAGTGAGTGCGAAAAAAAGATCAGAGCTCATCATCTATTTTGTTCTCTTCTGCTCTGATGTCCCAAGTGATGAAAATCTCTTTATTCCCTTAAAGTGATTCCGTGATTTAGACTCTTCAAGCTCCAGATCCAACAGAGCCAGGAATCCCAGCTCATCATCTATTTTTTTTTAAGTGATCTAGAGCTTGAAGAGTCTACATCACGGAATCACTTAAAGGGAATAAAGAGCTTTTCATCACTTAGGAGATCTCCTCTAACGATCAGACGATCATAACAGGTTAGCTTATTCCCAACCTTACAAATTTCATCTGAATCAGGTAAGAACTTTCAATCTTGAGGCATACACCTACAAATTAGGGTTGACAGCAATAGCTTTCTTGTTGAACTAGGCAGATCCTTAGGAAGTTTATCAATAAAGACTCCACTAAGAATTCAGCCTTGATTCTACTTCCTTCAAAGCTCATTTTGGTAAAACATGGATAGATTGATTTGGTTCTCTCCTCTGTTCAATAGGGGACATCAAGAAACTGGACACAGTGGGGGGGTATTTTCCTATTTTACAGATTTATATTTGTTTGATGGACATTGAATATTCTGTACCCAGCCTGAATCTAATGTTCGATTTGTACTTCACCAAGAGTGAGAAAGCCTAATCTATGTTTTGTAGTGTCGATTTAATTATTTTTTCTGCTTCTCAAGTCTGTTGTTCTCATTAGCCAATAAAAAAGGAATTGTTTTTTCTTGTTATGTAACATTTCTTGAATTTGAACACTGAATTGGATATGCAATAATTTGTGAATTTTAAAAAGTGGTAACTATTTAGATTGTGAAAAGTATGCACATAAAATAATGAGAGATTGTTACCATAGTTCTTTAATAGTTTGCACAATTATGCTCAAACAAATATGATGTCATCCAGAATGAATTCCCGTTGCTAAACACCGACCTGACAGGACTAGCTCTTTATCTTCTTTTTTTTACAAAGTATGGTTAGGAGATTATATGAAAGGCTTCAATGCGCAGTCAAAGCTGCCAGCAACATTTACAGAGACAATAATGACCATTTTTAATGCAAGAATTTCCTTTTCTGATAAAACACAAGGAATCAAATTTACTATGGTTGCAGTAAGGCAGCAGCAGTTACTGCAAAAGATTCATGAAGAAGCTTTTATAAATATAACATACTTTGCAAGCATAATTATTTTGAGCCTAGATGGGCACTCCAGAAAATTTGAAACAAATACAGGCTCCATAAAATGGAAGGGGCAGCATCAACAGTATCAGAAGATGAGTACCAAAAGTGAAAAAAAAAACACTAGAAGGAAGAATAGAGTGCTTACAGAAATTGAAAGCTGCTCGCGAATGTAGGCCATCGATCTCAACATGGCACCTAAAGTATCTCTGGAAACCTGAAATTTAACCTCTGACTCTCCCGTAGTTGTTTCAGTGTCTTGAAGCTGAAACCAGGAAAAGAAAAGACATGTTCCAAATGAAAAGTAAACTACAACAAATAAAAGGTCAACATACACCTCGATGCGACCAAAAAGCTATCTGTAAGAGTGAAATAACTGATGAGATTATTAAACATTAAAAGCTCTCATACTATAAGTGGGCAGAACAGGAGCTGAGCTGAAAATTACGTTTCTTTTATTTATTTTTGGGCCTGGGATTCTTTAGCTAGTCCTAGATCCTGTCTCATCTGGTTCTTTTTCTAATAGGATTAATAACTACTAGCACATCACAAACCCACGGACAAAGTTCACCAAATCTAGGTGTCATTTGGTTTGGAAAAGAGAAAAGGAATAAGCATGTTTATAGTACTTGAATTAGAAAGATTTGCACAATGGGAATCTCTAATGCAAACAAGACATGATCAGGGAAGGCAGAGACAGTAAAAATCACTAGGTATTAGGGGAATTGCTATAATTTATTTTGACTGTGATAGTCAGCATGTAATTATTTGTGACTGGTTGCATATTAAGAGATCACATCAGAGTCTGTTGCTTATTGTCCATGCTGGGTCACACCTCAGTCACAACTTTGGATATGTGTAGTGGTTATTTGCAAAATGCAACAAGTCTTTGATAGCCCTACTCACCGAGGATTTCTGGGTTTCAAGAGGGGGAAATGCTTGTGAGATTGTGCTGTTTGACAAGGAATGCAATGTTCTATAATTGTTTCAAGCATTTGGACAAAGCCAACTTCTAAGATCTCATAATAAATTTGTGGCAAAGCTAATCTTGTAGAATATAATAATTTTTTTTCTGAATGTTTTGGGACATCTATATAGTGTAATGCTTCAGTGGGTTTAAAATATTTTCTTTAGTGGATATTCAATAGAATCGGAGAGGGCTATTGTCTTGATAACTATTTTTGTGTTTTTGAGGGGTCGTCCAGATTCCATGTTGTATTCACTTTGACTTTCCTTTTTAATAATTATAAGAACAACATGATGAGTAATAATTAAGTTTCTAGAACTTGTCCAGATGGGATGTTTGGAGAAATAAGTTCATTGATAGATGTATAAACAAGTTAAAAAAGTACGACCCAATGCTGAAAGAAATTGGGAAAACAATGATTGTGAGGGAGAGATAGAAAGCACAGGCACACACCCATCACATGTTCCCAGCTAAATTATTAGGGCAGTGTAAAGATGAGAGTTAGATGAACATAATGCAAAAAACATTAGAGAGAAAGTCATGTCAAGAAAATATAGATCAAGAAAAGAAAATTCCTTTAACTAAAATAGTGTCTGACCATTATTATATGCTAGAGGGTTGCCTTCCTATGTTATGGAAGCAAGCATTCAACCAGTAGTTTAATCCCTCAACCATTTCTTTCAATCTAGCCTCTCTCATATGATAAAAATAAAAGACCAGCCTAATCCCACATTTAAAGAGATATACATCAGCATTCCAGTTTCACACTCTACATTATGTCTTCCGTCGCTATCTGGCTCTCTTAAATGTGTATTCATATTTCACCCTTTCACTCCTCTTTCATGTTGCAATCACTGACTTAGGTAAACCTAAACCACACTACATGGGCAAGAAAAATCATGGCAAACCTAAAAAAAGAAAAGAAAAACATAAAAAAAAAAAGAATGATAGGAAAAGATATGGACCATTGACACAGAGCATGTCGATGCTGCTGTAAAAGCATGGGTCCACAAATGAATATTGCCTTAACCCATATTAAGTTATTTATATGCATAAAACAACCCCAAACAACAAAGGCTGTTTCATTTGCACAATAACCAATTCTATAGATCGTTAATTTCATTAATGCCTAAAACATAATGACCACTTTTACTGCCAGTATCAGTATCTCTAAATCATAAATCAGAATAGAAAAGAAATCAAGAAGCAGACTTAGTTTTCACTTGAGAAGGGCCAAGTTAGAGACAAAAAATTCAAAGAAAAGCACAAAAACAATACTAATTTCCTATAATTGATGCAGCAGTAGGTGTTTTAAATGGCATAGGCTGAGAGTGTAAGGTGGACAAGAAGGGATAGCGTATATTCTGCAGGTAAAAAATGTTCTTCATTGCTAGTAGACAAACTGTTCTTCATTGAAGAATAATTTGTTCAAGAAGCAAGAGGAAGAAATACATCAAATTCAAAGTTCAGACTACCACCTTGATAAGGGCTGGCTTGAGGTCCTGAGACCTGCCACACTTAATTCAAATTTAATATAAAGCCATAAATAAAAGCATATGGGCAAGATAAATGGACATATACGCTAACAAAACACATCCTGAACCAGCAGCTTGTTTTACTCTCCTTTTCTTTTGTCTTTGTTTTAATGAAAGTGGAAGCACAAAACACATGATATTCTCTACAATGGGTTTAGAGATTTTATTAGTCATGGTGACAGGACCTGAGTATCAGATTTATATTTTTCTGTTACACAGGTCTGGTTTTGAATTGCATACCTTCAGATTGATGACAGCAACTCTGTTAGCTGGTGTTGAGAGCTGTTCACTGATGTATGCCATAGACCTCAACATTGGCTCCAATGTAACCCTTGAGAGTTGAAACTTAACCTCTAATTCGGTTGATGGAGTCTTGCCATAATCTTGCAACTGCAGCAGTTCCACAGAAACTATATGTGAGGCCCCAGGTCGATTGTCAAATACACAGCTAGAGAATAACATGACTATTATTGACAATAAGCTAAAGATTAAATCACTAGCACTGAAAACATTAAGACAAAACAAAAAAACAAATACAATTTAAATATTTGAAAACGTTTCATGTATTTACACCCTGACTCAGGGATGTCAACTGTAAAAAAATCTATTCTTTAGTGGCTAGATGACCATTTCCAGCCCATCAGAGCTTTTAGTTTATTAAATGCATACCTTTAGGTTGATGACAGCAACTCTATTCCCTGGAGTTGAACTCTTGTTCTCCATCACCCACGTCATTGATTTGAGACAAGGAAGAACTGCCTAAGCAAGAGGTATAAATTGCCAATTTAGTGGCTTTGCTATAATTTGAAATACACCGGATATAAAAATTAATGCTTAAAGCAAAGCTACTTCACATACCATGTTACCAGGAGGTCCATCATCACGCTGAAGCGACACAGGGGCCATGCGGGGAAGATTCAAATCAGCAACAGATTGCAATGGAGGGCCAGTATCATTCAGATTAAATCGCCTGGTAACTTCATCTTGTGGTGGCCATAAAAATGGGGTTGTATCTGATACTGAAGTTGAGATCTTCCAATCCTCGTGACCAGTCCCACTACCCTGAGAACCAGGAGGTGAAATTTTGGCAACATTTTTCTTCACAACAGCAACCTTCTTCCCACCTTCTCTAAGAGCACTCATAGCAATGTTAAAAGTTTCCACAGCTATTGCCCCTTCCTCTGCATATTTTATGGCTTCCCGACATAGATTGTTATACCGCAGAGTAAGAGACTCTTCGCCAGGCAAATCAACACCACGGTCATCTGTTCCTGAACCAGTTTTGGCATTTCTCGTCCATCGTTTTAAGATGTAATGGGGCGGCAATGTAAGAACATTTGTCACGGTGAATACTGTCAAAACATGTCTACAAAGAATGCCAGAATACTCAAACATTTGGCAGCTGCAGTTTGCTCTCATTTCTGGATAGTTTAATGAAACCATATAGGCCCTTTGGTCATCCTCAAATTTTGCAACCCTAAATGTGCTGATAGCTGCATCACCTTCGATCCTATTAGCAGTATATACAAAAGTTTCAACTAGCTCTTCTTGAAATTTTGCAAATATCTTCCTCGTATAAAGATTTGCCGCCTGTTTTTCCATAGGAGATGGAGTCCTCAAAACTGGTGTGGTGCATATTGTATCAAAATCTGCTTCTAACTCTCTTTCAAACCAATTATCTAATGCTCTTTCATACTGTCTAAAGAACATTGGCAATGCCGTCTGTTGGTTCACATAACCATCAAAAAACGTACCATCAAATCCTTGATTTGGAAACATTACAGCAAAAAAAGAATCTCGAAAGTACACTGGAACCCATTGAGCACGAGCATCATACAATGATTGAAGCCAGCCATGCCCTCTCAAATCATATTTGTCAAGAATATCAATCCATGAGTTTTCAAACTCCTCGATAGTTTCAGTCAAGTTGATACAATTATACAGTTCCAATTGAAAATTGGGATGCGCATTACACACATGAGCCAATTTTTCCTGGCCTTCTCTTAAAACATGCCATTTACTAATACAGTGCCGGGTATCAGGAAACACCTGAGATACTGCTGTCTGAATGGCCTTGTCTTGGCTGGTGATTAGTGAAGCAGGTTGTTGATCATACATTGCTGTCAGAAATGTCTTGAACAACCACACAAAAGAAGCTTCAGAATCGTCAAGAAGTATCGCGCAGCCAAAAATAATTGTTTGACCATGATGGTTCAAACCTGTAAATGGGGCAAATGGCACCCTATATTGATTTACTCGAGAATTTGTTTCAAATGTAACCGCATCACCGAAATGAGTGTAAGCTGTTCTTGACCTTGCATCAGCCCAAAAAACATTAGCCATTCGATTTTCATCATCAAGTTGTATTGCATAAAAGAAACCAGGATTCTCAGCTTGCATTTTCTTGAAATACTCAAGCAGATTCTGCGCATCCCTTCCTAGTGTTCTCTTTTGGTTACTGGGCCTAACAATATAATTCACTGCTGTAGAAGTCTTGACGACACGATTTGGTTCGGCAGGGGTAGTGTTCCTAACTCCATGATTTGTCTCCGAGACAGGTGTGCGGTTTCCATCCATGGAAAGATACATTACACCACTTGGAACAACTCCCCCTCCTTGGCATCCAACACTTGAAGCAACTCCCACTCCTTGGCTAACACCACCAGTAACAACTGCTGCTGCTTGGCCATCACCACTTGGAAAAACTCCCACTCCTTGCCCAGTTTTGGCCGCACTCTTTGCAGCACCAGCAAAATGCCTGCGGGGCCGAAGGTAGTGCACTTTACTGGGATTAACAGTTGAATGGTTATGCTCCTTAACAAATTGCGTCACAACCCATTTACCTTGACTCTTTAATTCTATTCTAAGCATTGCATGACAACTATCAGCAGACCTTCTCTTCAAACCCTCCCTACCACATACAAACTCCCTAGCAGCTGTAGCCCCATCAGTTTTAGGACGGGTAAAGTGAGCAACTTTGGTGCTAAAACCTAGATGTCTAGCATACTCGTCGTAGAAAGTTTTAGCAGCATTCTCCAAATCAAATTCCATGCCGACACATGGCTCGTGCAGCTCAGCAGTCCCATCCTCATCATGCTCCCCGTTATTTGCTTCTCCACTGTCATCTGGTTCTGCATCTCCATTGTAGGCCACCCCACGATGACTCGTCCCCTCTTCATCATCAATCACATGAACATCCATACCACAAACCCTCCTTTTCCAAACCTTAACAAGCACTCCTTAACTCCACCTGCATTTCAATTCTCTATTGAAGCAAAAGGGTCGCCACACAATCTGCACAAAATTTGTCAACAAACCCCCCAAAAATATCTGAGACATAAATTTTTTAAAATGGAAAACTAAACAAATTAAAAAAATAAATGTAGCTTTCTTTTTTCACTGTAATGAACTTAAACAGCATAGCTATTAACGAAAAAACTAAAAAAAAAGAGACTAAAATTCATGTTTAACCAGCTGATACAAACAAAACCCGACATGAAACGACACAGAAACACACCAGAAACGGCACAGTATTCACTGGACTCGACTCAATTCAATTCAAGGAACAATAAAACTAGAGCCTTATGAATTGCAGAATCAAGTTTAACCAATAATACCATAAAGAGAGAGTACCTGGTAATTAAAATTGAGTGTATTCAGATAAAGAGAAAGAGGACTAGTAATTAGGGATTGATCAAACTTTTGATTTCTTTTAATTTAAGGAGGAGAGTGGAATTAAAACGTGGAAAACCCTAAAACTGTTTTAGAAATTTACTAAGGAAACCCGTAAAATTTAGTTCAATACGCAACGAAACCTTGCGTGGGACTGTGCGTGGTCTGTTAGGTAATTAGGCAGGGGATAATTTCCAAAATAGTCCTTATACTTTTAGTTTATCATCTATAGAGTTATTGTACTTTAAATTTTTGTACATTTACTTTTTCATCTTTTCTTCTTCTTAACAGCGAGTGATGGCACCAATTATCTAACAAAACTATATTGGAGTTGGATTGAGGGTTGATACTTGAACAAAAAGCTAACATGCAGGAAACTTAAACAACCTTTTATTATTACAGGGATGCAATTAAATATATTTTAAACGTGCAGGGACTAATAGAGGAGGACCCCCCCTCTCTTGTTTGCACAGCCCAAAAACCCATCGCAAAGAGACGAGAGACCGCAACAAACTGCACTGACAACTGAAAATCAATACATAGAAAAGCAAAGAAGATAGAATGAAGAATATAACTCTGCTTTTGATGGACAGTGGAGGCGTTGGTTGCCAACTCCTCCAACACAAGGTCTCCTGTCGATCCCTTCATCCCAGCAAGTTCCCTTTTTTTTCCTTTTTAATCACCCTCTTCCATTTTTAGCTCAATACTATTTTTCTTAAAATGGGTTTCTGTGTAAAAGTGGAAATGTGCATTCAAAGTCGACTTTGAACGTTTTCATTTGAGAAAGTTGAAACCTTTGTGTTTTGGGCTGGCATTGGCAGGGAGTTTACTTTAGAGTAGTTGGAGTTTGTGGCAGTAAATCGTTAGTAGCTGCGCCTGATGTGATTTCAAGAGAGTTAATGATCAAGTTTTATCCGAAGTTTGCTGGGTTAAGTCGAGTGGTTCATCACTTTCAACTCTAAGTGATCAGGGTTAGTCCCACTGTAATGTATCTTTGGATTGATAGGGGCGAAGGTGGATTTAAATTGGTTTGGATCCTCTCTTAATGAAGGTGAATTTCTAGTATATGGGGAATTCGGAATCGAAGAGGAGGAAAGTTAAGGACTTTGCATCTCTTCTCGGGAAAGCAACTGGCAGGCCCCGTTAATGAGTTCTGATCTTGATCTTGTCGTTTCTAAGCTGATGTCGTCAAAGGTTTAGGTTTTCCTTATCAATGCTTAATTCTGATTACTTCCTGATTTGAGCTGAAGCTCGAATTGGCCAAGCATTAAATATCTTTCCACTGGGTTTTGTGAGGAATACTGATTTAAAATAATATCCTGTGCTCCTGAGTTTGTTTTCCCCGCTGCTCTCAGCACAATACAGACTCGCTTTTCCTCCGGCCATTGTTTGTATAATATCAGATTCTAGCCTTTTTTAAATAATTTCAATCTTTTGTTTGGTAGTTGAGGAATACATGGTAATGCAAGATATTCTTTAGCTACATAAAGTATAGCAAAATGTTGTTGTAGAGTCTCTAAATCTGTTTCTGTCACTGCACTCACACTTGATTACAATCTCATAGAAGATATAAATATGCACTCACACTTAATGCAATAATAAATTATTTGATGCTGCTAGTTTTAAATCGTGTTGTGATCAGTCTTAGCATGTAGAAAACCTGCTTGCAAATCTCCTTGGTGATAGTGAATGCATCCATTGATGACTACAGACTGGAGATCTGAGATCTCAAAGCATTCTCAAGCCGCCTTATTGACTGATATTCTATCCACGAATGCAGTTGATGCATGCCTTGTCATGGTGAGATTGAGGAAATGTACGCGAAAGACAAAGTCAGATTGAACGATCAAAGTAGAAGCCCTAGTTCGAAGCTTCACTTCCATGCTTTGGTCGATGAGTGGCCGCAGGTAGCATAGACTCGTGACTTATTTTGAAATGCTCGCCTTTCTTGGAACGGGAATTAGTGCCAGTAAAGAAAGTCCAGATCGGAGTTTGTATACCGGGGAAAAGTGCCTGGACTTCAGTCATACTCATCGGGAATCCAGGGGGGAGACTCAGGTATTGAAAAGGCTCATTTTGGCCACTCAGGGTAAAGAACAATTATAGACAGTCTTTATTCCCGACTTATCAGTGAAATAACAGTATGCCCGCGGACAGCAGAGAACTTATTAGACTCTCTACACTCGAAGCCAGTAAACACACTTACATTGGGAAATGTTATGTGAGTGAGGTTGAGGAAGGAAGGCCATCGAGTGAAGTTGTTAAAGTTGCTGAAAATCTGTAATTTGAAAGGTAAAAGTCTGTGTGCAGAATAAGGATTTTTACCTGCCATATTTTGCCGAGTCATTTTCTTATCTTGTGTGTGAACTCTCATGAAAAGTGACAAATAAATGCCCTCAAATTAATCACATCTTATCTTGTGTGTAAGACTATATTTTAATTTGTAAGCATGTTATGAGACAAATGAACCAAAAAGCATACCATGAAGGATTATAAAGTTGGTGGTCTTTTCATTCATCAAACAAACAAACTGGGTAGTCTTTTATTTCATCAAACAAAACAAAATCCAACAGCGACTGAGTAGAAAGAGCTGGATCAAAAGCTGGCGACTTCAGTTTGATCAAAATAGCAGCCGCTAGGTCCTCCATCGGGTAAAAGGGCACACTTGACAGGACCTCGAGCTCCCTCTTCGACCGGCATTGGTCCTGTGTGCCAGTTTATATCTGTATTGACATAGCCAGGATGAACGCAATTGATGAGCATGTTAGGATGCCTTTTGGCAAGGACTCTAGTGTAGGCATTAAGTGTGGCCTTGGAGATGCTATAAGCTGGCAGCATCAGCGACCATCCACCAGATTCAAGTGTATCCTCTTTCAAATCTTTCAGAAATCTCTTCAGTATTGAATCCAGTTTCTCTTCATCCAGTGTCTCCAAATCCTCAAGTTCGTTTCTTAGATCATCTCCTCGAATTCTCTGCAAGTAATGATGCCTTAATCGAGACAGGTGCACATAAATGCATTTTATACAGTGAAACATTAAGCAAAATGTTGAAGCTGTTCAAATTCTATGAAGAGCAGAGGTGGCTTCTTCCACAATGAACATTTCAGTAACGATAACTATATGTGCAAGTATGATGCTGGCTGTTGATTCCCCATCAAAAAAGAAAAGAAAAATGATGAACGTGGGCTGCACTTACACATAGCTCACCCCTGAGAGATGACACATTAACTATCCTGGCCCCTGAAGGAGAAAGCTGCAGAAGCGGGAGGAGAGCTTCTGTTAATCTCTGGACACCGTAGATATTAGTGTTTAAGCATTCTACTGCTGTCTCATAAGATGTTTCAATCACTTGTTGAACCATGTTGATTGCCTTGCCTGAAAGCTGCATAGAGATACAGTAGTTATAAGGTTGTGTTTTTCTGGCTGGGATTCACTGACAGAGCTTTCATGGTTAACTCACCCAAGTTTCAGGATCTATATTCAAGGCCTTCAAGCGTTCCTCATCAACCACCACTCCAGAAGCTCCAGCATTGTTAACCTGGACAAAATAAATGTATCACTAAATACGGGGAAAACAAGAAGAAATTGCAAACCCGCGAAAAAATACTTTTGCTATCCATAACTCTTCAATAAGACTTCGTTTTTGCTCTAAATCACCGATGACTAACATTGAACCAAACACCATTTGAAGATTCATATCAAGTCAACAATAACAAAGCATCTCGACTTATTTTTCAAAGGAACTAAGCCGGCACGTTACCAACTAGGCTGTCATTGGATGCAAGACTGCTATCATGTATGATCAGTATCTGGCAGTATAATATATGTAAAATGACAACCCAGATTACTCTTGCAAATCTAACTTCTTTCATCCACTTGTTCCTCTATCACGATCCTATCAATACCTAATTAAACGGACAAGACTTAAAGGCCACCCAGCAGTTAGTACCATCAGCGCAGGCGACAGAAAGACAGCTACGGATTTGCATCTTGGTGGTCACCGAGAACCCTAACTAAAGTGTAAAGCAAGAAGATTTCTTGACAGATCAATCTGTATGGTCGTTCTTGAAAATGAAGACTTACTAGGATGTCAAGCCTTCCAAATCTATCCTTGATAAACTTGGCCAGGGACTCGATGCTGACTGGGTCCAAAACATCAAGTTGATGAAACACGACATTTGTCAAACCCGTGTTGTGTAGCATAGAAGTGGCGTCCGTCCCTCTCTTCTCATCTCTAGCTGTTAACACCACTGTAACTCCTGTAGAAGCAATCTGCCGCACTGTCTCGAGACCAATGCCCTTGTTTGCACCGGTCACCACTGCATACCTAAAACGAAAGGCAAAAACACTCCAATCACCAAGTTCTTGGCCAACAACTGATTGTAAAATAACTTTGAAAAAAGAGAAGAGGAGGAAGATGTTTTACTTCTCCACTCCTGAATTGTTGCCATTGGTTGCCATTGCTGCAATCTCGGGTGATATGGTTTCTTGGAATGAGATGAACCAGTTGACGTAAGAGTCAAAATATTGCAAATCCTAGTCATCCAGTCCATACTGTATAAACTTTGTAATTGAGAAGCGCTGTTAGTGATAGTTGGGTAGAAATTATTTTTTAAAATGTTATTTTATAAATATATTAAAATAATATTTTTTTTATTTTTAATAGTAGCTCATTAAAATAAATAAATTAAAAAAACTCTGTACCGCACCCCCACCAAGATCACAGAAATCTAGATGACTTTGATGGCTATGATAATGATATATATATATATATATATATATATATATATATATATATTGAATTTGTTATATTTTCAAAATAAGAAGGGTAAAAAAATAAATGTCCTTTTATTTTGGACTGGTGTTCGACAATTACCTTTAAAAAAGGGAACAGATAGATTATTTTTTTCCAACCTGCATGGAGTTGAAAAATCAAGAGAGGGATGACAGTATCTTCACGTGAAGAACAAATAAAAAAGTCCGAGGTGGAGGTTAATTTGTCTAGCTTAGCTGGTCCAGTGGGCTTGTTGCCTGGCTGAGATGGGCTTATAAGGAGATGTGGGCTTCCGAGAGAACTTGAAGCGTGGACTTTTTTAAGCAGGAGATGTTCATTGACATATAGATAATGTTTGAGAGCAAGATACACGTTTTTAAAAAATGATTTTTATTAAAAAATATATTAATACAATGTTTTTATTTTTAAATTTTGTTTTTTATATTAATATAAAAAAAACTCAAAAATAAACAAAGACTAACTTGAAGCTAAATTTTTCTTTTAAAAAAATAAAAGTATAATGTTAAACACTATCAAGACTATATCAAAATTAATTTTTAAAATATTATTTTAATACATTTTTAAATAGGAAAACACTTTAAAATATAACATCAACCAAACAAGTTCTAAAGGGATGCTTGGCACTTTGTTTCAAAAGTATTTTTGTAATAAATAAATAAATAAATTTAATTATTTTTAAATTATTTTCATAATGTTGATATCAAAAATAATTTTTAAAAAATAATTATTCTCACTTATTATGGGTCTCCCATGGTTCTCGGGACTGATCATTAGCCAAATATCCCAGCAATTATTAAAATTAGTTCAAGCATGGAAATTAATAAAAAAAATACAAGACAGCTTTTATTTATTTAATAGTAAAAAATAAGATTAAATAAATAAATAAATAACACAGTTACTTCACGGTGCGAGACCTCCACTTCAACAACGAGCATTTATTTACCTTGAGCAAGTCTTAAGGTGCCCAAATGTCTGGCCAATGAGACCCCAGACCCACCACAGCAAGAAACCGCATTCCACCAATTGCCAGCTGTATGGGGTTTGCTGCAAGCAGAGACAAAAGTTGAAAAAATTAAGATGAAACAATATTATATTTATCTCAGTTTTAATTCCAATCTGTTCTGGAAATTTCAGCCGGAACATTCCAGATGTACTGTTTCGGTCGGAACATTCCGGGTGTACCGTTCCGGCCTTAAAAACATCTTTATTTTGATTAATTTGTAATAATTTTTTCTAATTTTAAGATTATATTTGTTTGATGTTGTGTTTATATTATATAATTTAAAGTTAATTTATCTTGAATTTTAATTATATTTGTCAAATTAATATTTTAATTATATATATATATAATTATATATAAACAATACAACCCAAAACGAAACGTTATGTTACAATAATTGTTCCAATAAAAAAACTTAAACTGCTATATTGACATTGAGAGTTACAAGAGCCAGCGGCACGTGAACATGCGAGGGGTGGCCACACGCTTATTTAGGTTCCATTTTGGAGGAGTGCAATAAATTTATTTAGAAAAAAAATTAATTAAAAAAAAAACTATTTATTTTTTTATCAAAAACAATTTTAAAACGAATTAGTGTGCTGTAATTTATGTTACCTTAGCATAAATGCCTGACTCCATTCTTCGGGGCTATCAACTTCCACTTTCCAAGGAGGGAGAGGGCGCTTTGCAACCACCGCCACTGTTTGCCGAAGCCTGTGGAGTGTGGACAGCATTCTTGTGGACCCCCTTTTTTTAATTGGATTCATTGCTATCATCATAATATAATGTTATTTTGTTGCTCCTTGTTTGCTCTCTCTCATCGCCACTATTCACCGTTCGTTCGTCCGTTTCTCTGATGAGGTTGCATGAATCTATACTCATTTTTGTAATTGATTTTTATTAATTAAAATATAAATACTAATATTTAAATTATTGATAGCAATATTATATAATTTAAATTGCTAGGCAAAGCCTCAGGATATTATTTATATAATTAATTTTCTCATGAAAAAGCTGGTCTGATCATGCCCGATTTCTTAGAAATACCCCGCTTTCTTGTGACTTCAGAATTCACGCGTGACCCAGACAAGAAACTTGGCAATGGGCATGGCTCGCGGTTCACCAAGTTGTGTTGGTCGAATAAAGTGTTTTCCTATTCTTTGGTCATGTGTTTACGACAAGGCTATTTCACCTTTCTTCCAATACTCTATTATATATATATATTTCAATTTTGCTACATATATGTTTAATTAATGTTTAAGTTGCTCAGGATCATTTCTTTTTTTTTCTTTCTAATTTATAATTTATAGTAATTTATGAGATTGTTTACATTTTCCTATGAAATAAGGTTTCTTTTTCCCATAATTGTTTCTCAATAATCGTACTTTAATTTTGAATTAAAAAAAAACGAATTAAGGCAGAACTTGATGCGAGATGTTGTGAGTGACGTGTGAAAATGAATTTCATCGTGGTCCCGGCCTTCGTCGATGCTCTCTTTCCTCTTGAACTTTTCCAGCTGCAGGCTTTCTTACAGGAAAAAAAACATGTGGATCCGAAAACAAATCGTATAGGGAAAGAGCGATGCTACCTTTTAAGACTTGATTTTAATGCGCTTCCCATTTACTCAACTGTACTAGACTGGTGAGTTTCGTGATCATGACATCCATCTTCTATGAAAAGGATGCCTGTGAAATAGAAAAAAAATATAAAAAAGATTTTTGAATATTTTTTATATTATTTGATAGTGTGATATTAAAAATAATTTTTGAAATATATTTTTTTTTAAAGAAAAACAACAGCTCAAACTATATTTTTAAACGGACAAAAATCTACAAAATTAAATGATGAAGGAGCTTCACATCGCTCGTTAATTGAAGGCATTGAATTCGTAATATTTCATACAATTATCAAGAGAATAATAGAACTATCCTCCTCCTCCTCCTCCTCCTCAATTATGGTAATCAGATTGTTGGACTTCGGCATGCCATCTTAAAAGGTGAATTATTATCTTATAATATTCTGATAAAATTCCATCAACTGACCGTCTTAAACTGTAAATATCAATGTAATTTATTAAAAAAAACATACAATAATAATAATAATAATAATAATAATAATATATCTACATATACAATTGTATTAGAATGACCTTTATTTATAGATGAAAATATACACGAGTAACCATCTATTAGGTGACTACCAGGTACGATTTTAAAGGTAAAAGATTTGCTCTTTTCTATGTAATTATTAATATAACGGTCATTGGATACCTACATGATCGTTGATTTTAAAGTTTATCGCATCAATTGAGTTACGCGCAGTTGACTGACATACACGTTAATATATATACACACATAGTATATACACACACGAGTAGTAAATATGGGAGTCGATAACAATTTTTACGTTAATCTGTTCATATAGCTGAAGTTGAGCCCCTGAACAGCTGGAGTCCAGTCCAGTATATATGAAGAAGAAAGTGACATGAAGCCATGAGAGCTCGCTGGCATGAAACTTTAGTGAGGTGTGTGCGAGGAATTAACTTTGATTTCTAGACTTGTACGTACAAGTTTATTTTGCGTGGAAGTATGGTACAAGAAAAGTGCAGAAAGCAGGGATCCGACGGTCATCGCACATGGACTGCCAAAATTATACCATTAAAACACGGAATCAACTACACGTCACGATTTCGCACAAGTTTTGCCTTGCTTCGATTTTGTGTTTTTTTAACAAAAATAAAGTGATTATTTAGGGGGGAAAATAACCTTATTTAAAAGGAAATTACAAACAACTTTAGACCGAGTTTCACATCGAACCAGGTGGGAGTTGATCCGATTAATGCATGTATGAGAACGATTATGTAGTTTTAGAATACTTTTCATGCTGAAATATATTAAAATGATATTTTTTTTATTTTTTAAAAATTATTTTTGATATCAACACATCAAAATAATCTAAAACACTAAACCACTAATTTTTAAATGCAAAAAAATCAAAATTTTCCCAAACAGTGGTTGCAACGCACTCCAAACAGTCTAAATCAATTAATTTCGAGTTAATTTGCAATGCAATCAAACCCTCCCAAACAGGTCTAAATCAATTAATTTCGCAGGTTAATTTGCAATCCAATCAAAACCCGAGGGAGATTTAACACTTTAATTATTTTTTAAACCACATATTCTGAACTATTTTTTTTTGAATTATTCACGTCAACTTGAACTAGCCCATCTAACTCGCAATCTAGACCTAGACCAACCAGGATTTCATGAACCGGGTTTCACAATAATGCCTGCATGGGTCTCAAGGCGTTAATTTCCGCACCTAAGACGGTGGGAAGTAGAAGGAATCCAACTTGGGTGGTGGTTGTGTATTTATTGATTTCGGCTCGCAACTGTCGCTGCCTCCATATATGACTTCCACACCGAGCTTTCATTTACAAAACCAGCACCATCCCACAAGACAAGAACTCTCAGTAACACCTGCTCGCGCGTGTCCAGGAAGGAAAAAAAAGAGAGAGGAGAGAAATGTCGAAACTAGTGATCGGCGCCATATTTCTCACCCTAGCCATCTTCTCAACAATGGCAGCAACAACATCAGGAGCCCCGGCTCCGGTGGCGGCGCCTGCGCCCGTTTCAGGTGATCTTGCTCCGGCGGCAGCTCCTGGACCAACAGCAGTCAACGAATGTCTAGAGCCATTGCTGAACATGTCTGACTGCTTGGCGTATGTAACACAGGGAAGTAACCTGACAGTCCCCGACAAGAACTGCTGTCCCGAGCTCGCCGGGCTGATCGATAGCAACGTCGTGTGTCTGTGCCAGCTTCTTGGCGGTGATATTGCTGAGCAATTTGGGATCTCGCTTGATATGGGTAGAGCTCTGAAGCTTCCTGCGACTTGCAAGATTGATACTCCTTCGGTCGCCTTGTGCGCAGGTAATTAAATTTATCCACTTGTTTAGTTAACAATGAATAATATATCCTTAATTTCTTGATTTATTTACAAAAGATAATGGAAAATTGTAAAAAAAAAATCAAATACGAAGAAAAATGTATTTTTTTTTCAATTTTTCACTTCATTTTACAAATTAAAAGAGTATTTCATAAAGCTATATACAAATGAACGAATATTGAGAGTAATTATGGACTCATTGTCAGTCAAGTATGGCCAAATGTTGGTCGTCGGACCAATATTATTTAGTCATACAATGCCTTAATAATCTTCAAAGAGCAACCTTTTCAAGGCCCATTAATTATTGAAATCGAAAACTTAAACTGTATATTAACTGCTAATTACCTTCACAAATGTATTCTTAACCGATATCTTTGAGACCTGCCTGTTTTTTTTTTTTTTTTATGAAATTCTCACCAATTTCCCTTTTCATCAAAAGATTGATAGAGCACGCGAGCTGATTCAGATTCAGACAAACACAGTAATTAAAAAATAAAATAAAATAATCTTTATTTTGCCCCCACTTGTTCATGAATTCAAGATGAATTGCTGGTGTGATTCTACAGTGCAATCCGCAAACTTTACTAGTGCCCTGTCCTGTCTATGCTCGGCTCAATCCCATCACTTGCCGTTTGCCTTTAACATTTATTATGGGAACCATCTCCAACCTCTCTCTGTCTGTCTCTGGTTAGAATTCGAGGTCCTACAAACAATATTTGGTGAAATAAATAAACGCTTGTCAGAAAGTCATTGATTTACATGATTTGTTTGAGGTACACATATTTCTTAAATTGCCTAAAATTTATTCTCGTTGATTAACTGGGTTTTCCGTAATGTGAGCCCTCCATTCGTATATCCATTGGTAATTTGGAGACTCATTAAGTATTATTGTCATTGAGGTTGGTAATGAAATTATGAAAATTATGTTTTCTAAGAAAACCACACCAAGTGTCGGTCGAAATAAAACAAACATTTGGTTATTGTTTTCTTTAAGAATCTCTGTGATGTTTAATGTCTTTTAGCTTTTGATTGGAGTTGTCTTTTAAATTGCTTTTTTTTTCAGATTTGCATTAAAATATTCTATATATATTTTTAAAAAATATTTTCAACATTAACATATAAAAATAATTTAAGAAAATATTTTTTTAATTTATAATACAAAATAAATAAATATATATGTATATATATATATTTTTAAGAAAATTTAAAAAATATTTTAAAAACGGAGGAAGACAAACAGGGTATTAAAGCGACATGTATGATTCTTGTGTGTTTTTCCTCAGCTAATCACGTGCTAGATCTGTTATTGTCCTCCCTTTTATTCATCTCTTCCAGTTCCATCACGTGCCTGTAGATTATAGCCGGGAATCCCCTAATTGTTGCTTAGAAACTGTTTTGAAAAGGGAATTGGATCATGTCTAAAAATGAAGAAGAAAAAAGAAGTAAAAATGAAAATTATAGTATAAACATGGACATTTCAAGATTTTGATCTGTTATGTTTTGCAGCTGTGGGATACCCAGTACAAGCTCCGGCAAGCGGTCCAGGCTCAGCACCTCCAGGTACATGCTCTTCTTTTATTCGATAAGTTACAAGCTTGTCTGATGCATGACAGGGTTGAGTATTCTCACTTTTATGCAGCTCCAAAAGTGCATTTTTCTCTAGGTCAATTATGTTTTGAAACCTTCTTCTTCTTCTATTTTGATTGAACTTTGGATGAACAGTACTGGTCTGATAACAGTTGAAATAAATTTTAAAAATTACAGCTGCGGGGACACCAGCAGGATTGGCTTCTAGTCCATCAACTGGAGAGGATAACAAGAGTGACGCTTCAAGCATTGCAGGCTCGGCTCATGCAATCTCTGGTGGATTAGCATTTTCATTTCTTCTAACATTGTTCTGAGTTTGAATTTCAGCTTTCTTCTCAGGTGTAACAGTTTGATAGAGTCTCGTCATTTATGATTTATTAAATGTTGTAAACATGAGATCTTGTACGTCTAGCTGCAAAATAAAGTGTGGGATTTATTTTATTATTTCATTAAAGAAAATAAAACTGGAGCCCTGTTCCCTTTTTTTCTTTCTTGTTTGTTTTTCTTCTGATAGAGATTTTTGGTGGCTATCAGAGGAGTAAAACAGAACAGAGTACAAAACAGAACCCACATTTGACTCTGGATTGAACAACTCCTTCGGAGATTCCGAGGCAATTCAATGCAGATTGAGAGCCACGGAATCGTAAACCATTACATTGACTGAGCAAAAGGGGAGCATGAAATCCATCAGAACCATATCATAATAGCCTGATCAGCATGAACAGAAACAGAATTGCAGCAGAACAAGAACACCAATGCTGAGAACTCAACTAACGAGAGATTGTTTTGCTGTTATGATGGGCCAAGAGATGTTCATATTCCTCTCGGGCTACTCGAATTTCTGGATCCAATCTATGAAAACTGTAGCGAGAATACAAGAAATGATTTTTAGAGCAGAATCCAGCTTCTTTCTGAAAAAAAGGCAAGACCAAAAGGGTCATTTACTCAATCTCAGAGTGAGATAACATCAGACATTGGTATCTCAGTATGATCACCATTGTTCTTTGGATCCAAGGCCATCTTACTGAGCCTAAGAAGACTCCTAGTGGCTAAAATTGCATGAGGATTTATATCATGCAAAGATCTTGAATATAAACTTCTACATGCCGCAGAAGCCGAACCTACCAATTCTTCATCCTTGGTAGGACCCAAAAGGCAGTGCCCTAATATCCTCGAAATAGGTTGCAGAAGCTCCCATGGCAAAGCAATCCTCCCTTCCTTAACGACACTTTCCTTATCAGCATTTCCTTGATTATCTTGAAACTCAACATTATCTTCATCGTCTTGAAGCTCATGACCTTCTTGACCAGACCAGACCTTGCAGAACTCACAAAAATCAATCTTAGACCCAACAGGCATAAGAGAAATCTTACTATAATATAACTCTAATGCAACCCCAACAATTCTTGCCCTTCTTGTTGATCTCACGGTCCCATGAGGCTCCAAACTTGGAGATATCACAGCCAGGTTTAAATCTGCCGCATCATTATCCTTTGCAGGCCTTTTTGACTCATGATATATACTTGGATATGATAAATCAGGCACGTTAACAGTCACAGCTTGGCCTGCACGTGAGGTAGTTTCGTGTGCGTAAATGGCTAACAAAACTGCCTCGAAACCAGCTAATGGTTTTTTCAGGGCGACACGAGAGAGATAAAGGCCAGCAATAATGGGAAGGAAACGTAAGACTACGAGCTGTAGCTGAGGTTCTGAGGATTGGAACGTGTCATAGAACCAGCGACAGAGGTTGTTGTCGCCCGCACCAGAGTCGGGGAGACGGAGGAGTGATGAGACCTGAGAGGAGATATCAGGGTTGTGTAGGAGGTAGAAGGCAGGGTCTTGATCTTGAGAGAGGAGAGAGGGAGAAACTGTGGTTAGAATGGAAGAAAGGGATTGAATGGCTAAATGGGTGTTGAAGGAGGAGCTTGATGATGGGGTTTCAGGGTGGATGTTGAAGGCTGAGGTGGTGATCGCGGTAGTTTCTGCGGTGAAGGTGTCTTGTGATACGGAGGTGGTAGGGGTGTTTGTTTCTTCCGAGGAGGAGCTATCTTCTGACATTGTTACAGACTTGTTAATTTTCAGGGAGGGAAAGCTCGAGAATCAGTGGGGGAGAGAGGGGAGAATGGAAATACAGATCATGGAAAAGAATGGCGAGAAAAAAGATGAGAAAATAAAGGATGGAAAATAGGATCTAATTGATAAGCCATTCCCTCAACACAAAACGACTTTCAAGCTTCCATGCTAATCCATGCCCCCCAAAAAATAAGATTTTTTTGCTAATGATCTTGTCCCCTATCATCCAATGATATCTGGCCATCAATCCCACATAATTTGTTTGACGGTAAATTCATTCGGTCTTTTAATCTATTAAAAATAGATTTAAGATGTTTTTTTTAGAAATATACTAAAAAAGAGTATATATATATTTTTGAAAATTATTTTTTTACTTTAATATATTAAAATAATCTAAATATATATATAATTTTAAATAAAATAAATTCAAAATTTGATCGACTCTAAGTCCGACAAACTTGGCCCAAAACTTGCATGGGAATATTGGGCTCATTGACACCTTAAACTGCCATATATAGATGACTTTTTGGCCGACAGCACTTCACATCATGCGGTTCTCACAACCCTAACCCTTTAATCTCCACCGTCAAAATCCTAAAGCCACTGAACGATGATAAATAGAAAATAAAAAAAATGCTCTCTTCTCACCATGAAAAAACCTCAAAACAGCTCACATCTTCTCCTCTTGTTGATTATGATCTGATCATATTTGACAAGAAACTCTCTAACCCACAAAACTATTTACAGTATCTGCTTCAAAGATCTTGTCTTTAATCTCTCCGTCAATAGGTACCATTAAAAACCTAATCTTTATTTCTTAAGTGTAAGTTTCTGGATTCTTTGAGGATCACATAATCTGACTTCCTTTAATTATTTACTTTACATTCATCAAATCCTGATCTCTTGGAAATTTAGTTTGCCATTATTTTACTTCGTCTATTCGTTACTGAATTTGGGTTTTGACTTTTAGGGTCTGGTTTCAGGTTTTTGTTGTGTTGTCATTGAATTCTTGTCGAAGTTTAAATTTGGGGTTGAAATTCTATCTGAGTTTTTGAATTAAGGACTTTAGGCATTTTAGCTCTCTTGTGTTTTTTGTTAGGTTAGCTATTCATTTTATGGCATATGAATGCCAAAAGAGCACTGAGGTGTCCAAAAGTATAGCGAATTGTGTTGAAAAAAGTAATTCCAATACGGGACATTTTGAAATTTCAGCGTCTCCTTTAGATTGTTACCCTAACAAGGAGATTTTAAGCAGTTTGAGTTCAAAACAGCTTTTGTGTCATGATGTTTTGCTCAATTGTCGTCGGTCAATTACTGACCTTCCTCCGGCATTGATTTCTGAGATTCTTAGTTGCCTTGATCCTCAAGAGCTTGGTATAGTCTCCTGTGTATCGAGGGTGCTAAATAGTCTTGCAACCGAGAATAGTGTTTGGAAGGAAGTATATAGTGACAGATGGGGACTCCCTACAGTTCCTTCACCATTGGGTGCAGGGGTCTCAAACGAGAAGTCATGGAAGGAACTGTTTGTGGAGAGGGAGTATAGGTGTAAGATTTTTTTGAGTCGTTATAGGATTGATACTTTGCATGGGCATACTGAAGCAGTTCGAACAGTTTCTCTATTGGCTTCTGCCAAGCTCATATTTACCTCTGGGTATGATATGATTGTGCGAATGTGGGACATGGAAGATGGGTTGTTTATTGCATCATCACGGCCTCTTGGTTGCACTATACGAGCAGTGTCAGCGGATATGAAGCTGTTGGTTGCTGGTGGTACTGATGGTTTTATCCAAGGCTGGAGGGCAGATGAGGGTCTCAAGCACTTGTTTGACCTTAAAGGTTCTGAGGTGCCAAACACTGAATTTAGAATTTGGGAGCACGAGGGGCCTATAACCTCTCTTGCCCTGGACCCCACAAGGATTTATAGTGGCTCATGGGACATGACTGTTCGTATATGGGATCGTTCCTCACTTAAATGCACAAATATCTTGAGGCATGGTGACTGGGTGTGGAGCCTTGTTCCTCATGATACTACAGTTGCCAGCACGTCGGGTTCAGATGTGTATGTTTGGGACACTAATAGCGGGACTCTGCTAACTGTTATTCATAGTGCTCATGTAGGTAACACTTATTCTTTGGCTCGAAGCCATACAGGGGATTTCATTTTTACAGGAGGAGAAGATGGGGCTATGCACATGTTTGAGATCACTGGTCCTAAACCTGAGGCTAAAGTTTTCAAGGTTGCAACTTGGATGCCTCACTCGGGGCCTGTTTATTCCCTTGCCTTTGAGTTTCCATGGCTTGTTTCAGCTTCTAGTGATGGGAGGCTGTCACTGGTAGATGTGAGAAAACTACTAAGGACGAACAGAAGTTCTTTGCGAAAGAATGTTTCAAGGGTTACCAATATGGACTGCAACAATGTTGAACCACCTCAGAGGATGTTGCATGGGTTTGGGCCCAATTTGTTTTCAGTAGATGTCGGTGCTGACCGTATTGTATGTGGAGGCGAGGAAGGTGTTGTTAGGATCTGGAACTTCTCAGATGCTCTGGAAAGGGAGCGAACAGCTCGTGCCATGAGAGGAATAAGGTTGGAGAACAGGATGAGGCGGCGCAAACTTCAAATAGAGATGAGCAGTAAGGGTGGTCGGACTGATCAATGTTCTGTTGCAGCCAAGAAGAACCCAATGCATGTAGACAGGAGTGGCGTCTGGCGCAGTAAACACGGGAAGTTGAAAGCATAGCAACAGATAATTACTGTGCTCTTCCAGTCCAGGCAGTATGACCTGAGCACTCTTTGGGTAATTATGAACACAACCACACAATTATGATGTGAATGTATTGCTACTAACTGTAATTAGACTTTCATTGGCTATGGAACTTGCATTTTAAAGCTAGCTTCATTTTACAGTAGTTTTATGTGTTTCCTTGTGCCGGTTTTAATCTCCTGTTGTATTTGCATTTGTTGCTCTTCCCCCATGCCTGTCGCAAACATTTCTTGAGATCCAGTGAGTTTACGCTTAAGCCTGAAGATGCATGATTTCACAAAGAAATAAATGTTTGGCAACAGCTCTTGTTTCCGCAGTCATCCTAGATTTTTGGTGAGTTGAATTATGTGTACGCCTGATGGCTGATGAGTTACCACTGGTATGCATTTTTCCATATCGGAGTTTGATCCCGTGACTCACTTTTTGAGTAACAGGGTTATGGAAGGAAGAGTGTTGTCTTTCCAACAACTGTTGTCAGAATAGGGGGGAGTGAAGAAATTTGTCTCCTTTTTTACCCTGGTAATAACGGAGGTTAAGATTTAAAAGTCAATTAGTTAGAAAATATTAAAAGTAATGGTTTTACTAATGGTTTTTAACATATTTATATCTAAAAAAACATTAAAAATGATAGTTATTAAACATGATTAAACTAAGTGTTTATTTGTTTATGGACTGTGCCGCAACCTCATAAAAAACACAGGTTGATTTGAAAAGCTCATATTGTGGAGCAAAATAGGGTGATTTAGAAAGCTCATAATGGAAACTGGCCGAGTTGAACTAAAAAATAATACTTAGTGAAGCATGGTTTACATGCACAAAGTGATGTGATCTATGATTAATGGTTCGGCCATTTCTTTTTCTTTTAAAAAATTAAAATATTTTAATGAAATAATAATTAACCGGGTCTGAACCTGTAACTCAATGGGCTGACTAACAACTCAGTAATCCGGATGCTTTTCCGAGTCAGACCTGGACGGGGTGGCAACTGTATTGAAAAACACTTGAAACGAATACAAATGAGCTATAAACATTTGACTCTGATACAGACCTACAAAGTTCAGTTGGGGGGGGCCAAGTTTGCCTTACAATAAATCTACCACTTTTCTAATTCAGAGGAAGCACCAAAAGTAACCCTCAACTCCCTTTGTAGTTCGACGCTGTAAAGAATCCAATACTTCCCGCGTTATCAACAAAAGAAACGCTATTCCATTCAAGAAAGGCGGAGTTTCATGGCTAAAAGGCTAGATATCATAACAACATCATCAAGAAGAAGAGAAGCAGTGCTGTTTCTATGTCTTCTTCTTGCCATCTTATTGAGCTTGAGCGGTCGAGTGCATGGACAATTCTTGCCAACTGCTCCCTCTGTAATGGAAAATGGATCACATGTATCTGCATTGTTCTTGATGGGTGATTCTTCTGTTGATTGCGGAAAGAACAGTCTCTTTTACCCTCTCCTTCACCGAAACCTTTCTTTGCTTCCTTGTAATGGGGATGACTCCACCCTTCTTCCTCATCTTCTAGGTAATTTTCTTTCTCGCTCTTGAAAGTAACTGTACATCCATCTGTATTTCTTTGTTCTTTTTCTTGGAACTATCTGTGAAACCGAGTGTTCTTAATTTGTTCTTGCTGAAAGCTGGCCTTCGATTGGTTGGCTCATAATGATACTTGGTGTTTAAACTCGTACAGAAAGAAAGAAGCAAATTCATTCTGGTGTCGATTGTTTCCTATAGCTTTTCAAGAATCATGAGAAACACAGTTGAGTTGGAAGGTGATAAATTGGTTAGATGTAGAATTCTTGGTTTCAGGGAGGATCTTTGTTTGAAAATATATGTGCACACCTGCGAAGTTTCTGATGCAGAAGGACTTGGTGTATTGTTGGCATGATCTGTGCTCAGTTGTTTCTTAGAGTATAAATGGAGCTGCATTTCTAGTAATGATAGTCAATTTTATGTTATTGCAGCTCAGAAGATAGGCTTGCCTAATTCCCAGCCATTCTACAGTCAGATTGGATCAATTGAAGGGCTAATAAAAGGTGTGAATTATGGTTCAGCACACGCAACAATCATAAGCCCCAGCAGCCAGAGCCACCCCTCTTTCAATCAACAGCTGCGCCACGTATACGAGACCTTCCAGTTGTTGCAGCTCCAGCTTAGACAGGACAGAGCCCAGGAATTCATCAATTCCTCCATGTTCTATCTTTCCTTCGGAAGAGATGACTATGTTGACCTCTTTCTCAGGAATTCTTCAGGCATGATGCTCAAGTACAGTGGCCAAGAATTTGCTCGCATTCTGGCCAACCAGATGGTCCATGCTATACGGACCCTTTACGATGCAAATGTGAGGAAGATCATAATCACAGGAATATTGCCGCTGGGATGCACTCCACGTTTGGTATGGGAGTGGTATGATTCGACTGCTACTCATGATGGAATGGGCTGCGTGGAAGAGATCAATGAGCTGGTTTTGCAATACAATACAATGCTCAATGAGCATATCGTGGAGCTCAACGAGGAGTTACCCGACGCTCAGATAATTTTCTGTGATGTGTACCAGGGAATGATGGAGGTCATAACCAACCCAGCACTCTTCGGTACGAACCCTTCTTCACTGTACTTCCCATTTTACAGGAATCCTAGCTTTAATTTTCAAGAATTCTTTTTACCAAGTTCTTGGTTCATGGTATCGAGGCAAACGCATGATTACATGTAACCTAGTATGATGTTACTGCTCTGAAGATAAACTAGCTCGAGAAGAGTGTTTTCTGTAATATTTATGGGTGCAAATGATTTCTACTTAGTGAACAGAATAGAACCAGTATCAGATTATTGAACTGGAAAGCTTCTGTCCCTTACACAGGATTCAGTGATACAAAGAATGCGTGCTGTGGGCTAGGTCTTCATGGTGCAGAGATTGGCTGTGTTTCTGCAGAGACGACCTGCAACAAATCTTCAGCTCATGTCTGGTGGGATCTTTACAATCCCACACAAGCTTTGAACTCCCTGCTCGCTGACTCAGCCTGGCTTGGCCATCCCTTGCCCGACATTTGTCGTCCTATCACAGTCCAGGATTTGGTGTACACTTCACACTTGACCTGATCGAGGTCTGATATACGTACCTGATCAAACCGGCTGCTTCGGTAGTTTTTGGCCTGTTGCTCCTGCTGAGAACTGCAGATTGAACATAATATTAGATTCCGATGACATCTCCGGTTACTTTTCAGAAACTTGTTTCTTACATCTCAGTAGTAGCTGTTAATGCGAACACTATTGTCCTGTTCAAGAATGGTAATGGAACCAAGATCTCTTTTTCCCCTTAGATTCTATGTGTTTTTCACTGTTACATGTAAACTCTCAATGAAAGGGTTACACAAGTTTGTTGATTCACTGAATCCATTATTTTAAGTTAAGCTGTGGAGTTAGTGGCATCTTAAAAATATAACCAGACAATCATGGTCAGATAATTAACTGTTTTTAATTGAAAAAAATAATCATTTCTATATTTCCAAACTCATAAAGAGATTTACTTCTTTTTTTAAATCGTAATAAAAAAAACAATGAGATCAAAGAATCAACCAAACATTAATAAAAAAGGATTCCCTTTCTCTCCACTAAACCCAACTCCATCACCTTCCAAGCTGCCATCATCACTCCACTAAACCCAACTCCATCACCTTCCAAGCTGCCATCATCACTCTTCACGCCCATCTATAAACCCTAAAAAAGGTTGACATGAACACCATGGCCGCACTGGCACTAACCCAGAACCTTCGTTTCACTCCAACACCACCTCTCAAAACCCTAAAACAACACCAACGACCACATCCCAAAACTCTAAAAATCACCGCCAGCTCATCCAGCCGCCTCTCTGGCCGCAAACTCCGCGCAGCCGTGATCGGTGGCGGCCCAGCAGGCTCATCCGCCGCAGAAGCCTTAGCCGCCGGAGGAGTTGAGACTTACCTCTTCGAACGCAGCCCTTCCACAGCTAAGCCATGTGGTGGAGCGATCCCTCTTTGCATGATCGACGAGTTTTCCATCCCTCTTCACCTCATCGACAGACATGTCACTCGCATGAAGATCATCTCTCCTTCGAATCTGACCGTTGATTTCGGATCCAAAACTTTAAAGTCTCACGAGTACATCCCCATGTTGCGTCGCGAAGTACTGGATTCCTTTCTCCGGTCTCGTGCTCAATCCAACGGTGCTCATTTCATCACTGGCCTTGTCACGGATATTGAGGTGCCTGATTCTTATTCTTCAAAACCCTATGTTATCCACCACACAGTTAATAATTGTAAACGATCATTAGCCGTTGATTTGATTGTTGGGGCTGATGGGGCTAACAGCAAGGTGGCAAAGATTATTGATGCGGGGAATTACAGTTGTGCCATTGCTTTTCAAGAGAGAATCAAATTACCGGATGAGAAAATGGAGTATTATCATAATCTCGCAGAGATGTACGTTGGGGACGACGTGTCGCCTGACTTCTACGCGTGGGTGTTTCCAAAATGTGACCACGTGGCGGTGGGGACGGGGACGGTGTGCGCGAAGCAGAATATTAAGGTGTATCAAAGAGGGATCAGGGAGAGAGTTAAGGAGAAGATCAAGGGTGGGAAAGTGATTAAAGTGGAGGCTCACCCAATCCCGGAGCACCCGCGTCCGAGGCGTGTGCGTGGCCGTGTGGCGCTTGTTGGGGACGCGGCGGGGTATGTGACCAAGTGTTCCGGAGAAGGAATATATTTCGCGGCGAAATCCGGTAAAATGTGCGGCGAGGCTATTGTGAAGGCTTCAGAAGGAGGCGAGAAGATGGTTAGTGAGGAGGATTTGAAGAGGGAGTATCTGAGAGAATGGGATAAGAAGTATGTGAATACTTTCAGGTTTTTGGATTTGTTGCAGAGAGTGTTTTATGGGAGTGATGTGGGCAGAGAGGCACTGGTGGAGCTATGTGGGGATGAGTATGTGCAAAGGATGACATTTGATAGTTACTTGTATAAGAAGCTGGCTAGTGGACATAGATGGGATGATTTGAAAATGGTTTTGAATACTTTTGGGACTTTTATGAAGTGTAAGGTTGTGGGAAGGGAGATGGAGGCTCTGAGGTTGTAGGGAATGAGTTTTGTTCTAGCTAGGTTTTTCCTGAACTCTTTTGGGATGAGTCCTTTGTTGTGTAATAACACTTTGTGATATGTGCGTGTCTCTCGTCAAGCAAAGATGTCCCTGGTGACTGCTGTGTTCATGCAGGCCATTTCTCCTTTTCTCCCTGGTGAGGATGAAGGTAGTAAGCATGTTTCAATATCGTGCTTTGGAGTGTCTAGTAAAAATCTGTACTTTCTGAATGTAATTTCCTTCAACCTTCCAACTTTATGACAATTGACTGTTTGATAAAAGTGCATGGATGTTGCAGGCTAATGATTTTGTTGGACTTGTTTCGGGACTCTTGATTTAGGTGTGGTGCCTGAAACTGGTACATTTTGGGCTTGATAGGAAGCTTGCTTAGAGCTCAAATTTGTACATTTTGGGATTGATATGAAGCTTGCTTAAAGCTAAAATTGGATTTGATCTGGTGTGATTAATCTCTATCTGGTCTTAGAAGTTAATCTAGCTAGGGCATCACTCATGTCAAGTTTTATATTAAGCTTTGTAGAAGTAGATGGGGTCAGATTTGACTCGGCAGAGTTAAATCTGGTCAGGATCTAAAAGTTCTAGTCAAAATTTAAGTGAAATTCAGTTTGCTTGTTTTTCCAGAATAAATTCATTTTGATTTTAAAAAACCATAAAACGACATTATTTTAGATAGATCATCATTCTAATCCATCTTAAATCGAGTTTAACAACATTGATTTGATCGGTGTTTTGTTCAAGAGAATCATCGGTGAGTTGGAGGGTGGATTGCCTGGAAAGTTGGAGGGATGATTGAAAACATGCATGGTAATCTGCAGGTAATTTCGTCCAAGCTTCCAACTTGAAGAAGACAACTGAATATATGTGTGATCTAACAGGACAGAGTTCCTGATCAAAGTGGGAGTACCAGTGAAGCCTCTCTGAAATGCTTCATTGTTTCCAAAGGCACTTGGGCTGTTCTCTTTTATAATACTCGCTAGTGTACTGCTCTTGAAATTGTTCTTGGATTAAAGCTAAGTATTGGTTCAAACAGTCAGGTGGGTTTGGCTTGATTTGGCTTTGCATTTGTTAAAATAAAATAAATCTAATTTAAATTAATAAATTATATGTAAAAAGATAATTTAAAAAACCATTATATTTAATTAATTTTGAAATTTTTTTATAATCGGGGTGTCCGGGCCAGCTTGCACGCACCTCAACTATTCCTCGAGCTCATTGAACATCTAGTGAGCAAGTAAAACACTACGGATAGTCACAGTCGAAGCAAGTAACACACTACCAAAGATGCAAGGCTATACTAAGCGAGATCAACTCAGATGTCACTTGAAAGAACACCTTCCAAGACCTGTTGGGCACATAGAACATGCGGCCGTAGCTAGCGGCGTCTCACTTCCATCAGGCACATGGACATACCCATAGCTAGCATCATTTCACTTGGGATCTGGAGGGGGAAAAAGTAAAATTGAGGAAATTAATTCTTCTTTTTCTAATTATATTGTTAAAGGATCAAATAGTTTAGGATCTTTAATGAAAGTAGATCGTCACTAAGAAACTCTAATTTTTTGTTTATTAGGAGTTCGATACGTTTTGAGTCACATGATTAGACGGCTAATCTTCTTCTAATCTCTAAATCTCCACCCATCGTTTTGGACATCATAGTACCCAACAATATTTTATTTCATCGCCACTTCTTATATATAAATCAATTCATCATAAAAATATTAAACTATAAACTAATCAAGTTTCTATAATTATAAGATTTTTGTTCCATCGGGTGTGTTAATTTAGTGACTCTCCGATCTAGAATATGGTTCTTGGTAAAAAATAAAAAATAAAATTCGAAACGTTGTTTCATTGTTTTTTTTAAATAAAAATAAAAAAGTTTGGATTGATTCTTGATTTTCTCACCAGCCAAGTTCTGGACCAAATCAACCCTTAGAACTGGCCGAAACAACAAAAGGTTTTGATGGTGGATTAAAAATTGTTTGATATTGTATTTTAAAAATATTTTAAAAAATAATATTTTTTTATTTTAAATTAATTTTGTGTGCATTTTTTTATATTTTTATATGTTACTATTAAAATCAAAATTTTAAAAATAAAAAATATTATTTTAATATATTTTTAAAGAAAAAAATATTTTAAAAAATAAATTTACTAAAATCTTTTTTGAGAAAGTCGATTTGCCTTTAGCATCAACAAAGAGTTCGTCGGCCACTAACCCGCAAAAGCCAAAACTTGCTGTATCTTTTGTGCTCGAACTAAATGAGAGGAAAGCTAAAGGAAGTTCTACGACCCTTTCATTTTTTATTTGGTTGCAATTTTAATTTTAATTTTTTTCCTGATAATTTTTTTTTGAAAATTGCATCCATTTCTTATAACATTGATGGGAAATCTCCTATTTAAAAAACAGAGAAGGGATCGAGTGTATTATTTAATTTTGAAAACGATTAATAATCTCATAGATCTTTCTTCTGAATTACACCTAAGTTGAGACACGTACGTGTTAACGTACGAGTGATTGCGTTTCTTTCACAATATATCACGAGATTCAAATTAGGGTTCTTAAATTTAGTATGGTGATCCTTATTAAGTCGAAAAATTACAAAGAAATTGTGGAAATATGCATGCAAGTTACGTTTCCCATAATACATATTTGTTTTTTATTTTAAAAGGTGGAAATAATAACTTTCGGCTTCAAAGTTCTAACATTGATAATAATTCTATAGAAAACTCAATTAGCACATGTTTTTCATAGAAATATATTGCTGAATTTGAGCAAATTTTGTTCAAATGGCAGCATCATACTATACAAGCATCATATATAGATAGATAGATAGATAGATCCAATATCATCACGTAACTGGCATACGTACATGTCATATTAATTTATTATAAATGACTAAAATCTAATTATTTCTTTATTGTAGCATGCATGCTATCACCAGGAGATTAATCCACAGGCTGATAGAGATCGAGGTTTGATATGTATACCATCAGATGATTATTGTGGTGGCACTGCCGTTCTCTTCAGCTAGCTTAGTCGTCCTTTTGCGCTTCTTTGTATAGCTAACTCCTCTTGATTTAGCTTGAAAATCCCTCACTTCCCTCAAGTAAATCCTCACTGCTCTCGCACCGAAAGGATTCTCTTCCGGCTTCCCTCCATGAGCCTCATAGGCTGCTCTAAGCCGTCCAATGAGCGCGTCGAGACTTCCCCAGGCTTGCCGGAGTGGACAAGGGCACGGTGCTGGCGGCTTAGGGTGGCCGAAGAACTGACAAGTTTGGTGGTGGACCTTCGTCTTGCCAAACTGGTCGAGGTAGCAGAGGAATTCAAGGACATGGGTGCCGTTAGACCTGGCAAATGAGAGGGGAGGCCTGTGGTTTCTAAGGTACTGGCAGAAAGTGTTCCAGTCTCTGCGCTTCTGGTTCTCATAGCGGCTAGGAGGTGAAGATACGGCGCTGGCTGCGGTGGGAGCAGTGCTGTTTGGGGCTGGGTCCATCATTACGGGGCTTGAATATTTAGGTTTTGTTGATGGGGTAGCTATATCCATTGATGCAAACTAACGACAATCCACAGGCACTGACAAATTAGGGTTTTGGAAGGTACGTGTAGAATGCAGAGAGAGTTGTTGCTGTTGGAGGAAGGTTCTCTGTTTTTTTTAGGGTTTTTTCTCTTCTTTTTGGGTGCTCTTGACTTGTGATCAATACAGTAACGCAAAATAAAAAAGACCCAGAGACAGAAAATCTTCCTCGATTCCTATAAATATTCTCAGATCGAGGATATCAGATCATAAATTTTCTGTTCATCGATCAGCTAGATGTGCAAGCAACTGGTCATAGGATCGACACAGTTGAGAAGCGTCGGAGAAAATGTTAGACAGATCGAGGGTAGCTAGCTAGCTAGGGATCCATTGGCTCATCATACTATATAGTCTGCCTTGATATACAAGCATGAGAATATATAGGCATTTTCTCTCTACAAGAGGACATGCAAGCTTGGCATTACCAGGGCCAGTATTGACCAAAGCAGCGCCAAAAAAGAAAAAAGAGGCTAGCTTGGTAACTTCAAATCTTCTGCTCTACGTACCGTATTTTCATTTTAATCCGTTTCGTGCATGGTTATAAATTAACTCGACCGGGTCACAAGTTTATAATCAATTAATCTTATGAATTATTAAAAATAATAAAAATATTGTGAAGTAATTAAAACCCAACTCGCGCGAGTAGAACCAAAAACCATCTAGCAGCTGGTACGTAGTCGTTTATGATCTCTTTTCTCTCTATATATATATTTACATACTTTCATAATTAATTAATTAATTTTCCAATAGAATTAGAACCTGCGATATCCAAACTCAAAGTACCGAAATGCCCCTTTAGAACTCAAGAGTAACCTTCAAGCATTCGCTTGCATGGAGATTGATAACAACGTGGATAATATAGGAACCTTCACAGCAATTGCTGTCTGCTTGCATCCAAAAATCCTGTACCTTTACGTCCCTGCAGCGTCCATTAACTTTGTTTCGGTGCGTTTTGAACAACCGAAGGTGTCGTTTTGTGTCACCTTTTATCGCACGTGCAGCTGATCTCCAAGTGCATTGTGTAAAAAATTTAAATATATAAATGATGGACCTATCATATCATTTTCAATTGATACAATATGAATTATTCTCCTAACATCTGTTACAAGAAAAAGAAAAGGAATATTTTTTTAAGTAGTATTTTATATCCTTAATTAATTTCAGGCATGAAAAATAACTATTAGTCATGAACTTTCCATATTTTTTTAAATATAACTTTTCTTTCGTACCATGCACATAAACGTCTTTTTAAAGGCAACACCATTCACCAGAAATGAACCTCGCACACCACCGCTGTTTTTTTGACAGTGCAGATGAAAATCTTGTTTGCTATTGTGGTTGTTTTTGTGGTTGAGATTGGAAAAAAATAATTTTATAAAAAGTAATTTTATTATGGTTCAAAATAAATAGTAAAATGTTTGGTTAAAATTGTGATTGAGTTTAAGATTGAAAAAAAAACAGTTTTAAAGTGTTTGATTACCAAGCTTTTCATATTACTTTTAACTTGTGAAATTACTTTAAAAGACATACATGTGCATATATACATATGTATATATATAATTTTCTGAATATTATAGATTTAATAATTATAATAAAAAAATATAATTAATAATTCAAGTAAATTAGACACTTGTTTTTATTCTTTTATCAAACTACTTGTAATTTTATCACGAATTAAATATATACGTGAAGGCCTCTGCGATCCCAGAACAATAGTAAAATATTATCTAAAATAAAAATAGTATTGCGAGATAAAAATTATATAGTGATATTCTTCTAATATATTTATTTATTATAATTAATTTTTAGATCATTTTAATATATAAATCACACGTACACTTTTTATATATATATATATATATATAAAAGTTAAGAAAAAGATCTTGTCGGTGGAATGAAGAAATGAAACGACGGAATAAAAAAACTATATAAAGCTACTTCTTTCATGACCAAGGGTTGAAACATGTTTTGATTCTCGTTTCTTGTATTGTCAAACGCTTATATGATAGATTTTTTTGGAACATGGCTTGCAGCCTTGCACCACGGCACGAAGTGGACTGTAAAATTAAATGTCTGGTCTGGACCTTAAATTTTGTCATCGACTGCATTGCTTTATTTTTGTGATTTTGAATTGAATTATTATTTTATTTTATTTTAAATTATGATTCTTTTGTATAGAATCCGCTCAGTGCAAACAATTCCTTGGGGTCATCGGACTTGGGCGAAGCCCTTGACTTAACCGTTGGTGCACTTGTGGGAAACATGTTTGCCGAGGCCTTGTGCACTCTCGGGATTAGTCAGGCCCAGCGGCCTGGACACCCGTGGATTTATCCAAAAAAATTATTTTATTTTATTTTAAATTATGATTCTTTTGTATTTATTTTTATATATTTTCAAGTAAAAAATACTTTAAAAAATAATTGAGACTTACAAGTGTTGTGATATAATTTTTAAATCATTGAAACCCGTATATTTTAAGTGCATACATATGAATGGGACCTCGTTTTTTTTAAAAAAAATAATATAATATTGTTTTAAATTGTTTTAAAAAAATAAAAAAATATATTATTTTAAATTTATCCATATCAAACTAGACTATACAAGTGTTCCTTAATTTAGTAGGGCTTAAACGCCCCGATTTTTACAAAAAAAAAAAAAAGTGTTCCTTAATTCTTCGATTTAATAACACTAAATGATTTTAAAACAGTCTTCAAAAAGAATTGATTTTACTGCAAAGACAAACAGGAACAGAAACCCACCATGTTTCTTTGAGAAAATGAAATGAACACGAACATGCCATCTCCACTTTTAATTTACCGCTCTTCATTTTCAGACATAACCCTACAGATTACTTTTAAAAACAAGACACTCATAAATATTACTTAATCCATCTCCTGTGACTCTCTGGTCTGTGTACACTGTACCGAACTACTGATTTAAAAAAAAGGTGAGTTAAAGCGTATTTTTCACAAATAATTCAGTAATAAAGGGTGAAATTGAAACGTTTTTTGAATTTGGTAGTCATATCGGTGAGATTTATATTACAAGGGTAGAAGTACAATATCACAAACTTGGCTTACTAGGAAAAAACAACTAGGAATAAAATAACGGTTTCTTATCCTCTACAGTCGCGCTCATTTTAATATTAGCTATAGCCTCATGACTACCAACTGATTGGAATACCTGACAGTAACAATGAGGGCTCACCGGACGCCAGCCACTCTGAATAATTCCTTGAAGCATCGGGGCAGTTACTTCGAGAACTAGTGTCCAGGAGGGACACCGCTTCTTCCTTTTCAAAGCATTCTACGAGATTACACTTGTACATTCTACGTACGAGAACATAGAATCTCGAGAACTGATTTCAATATTGGATAAACACGTAAAGGAACACTTGAAAGAAATTTAAAACTATATATAGCAACACCAGTCTTCTCTTCCAGTGCTAGGGTTCCTTAATTAGCTTCTCTTCAATGGCAGCCAAGAAGCTCATGCTGGTTTTCTTACTATTTTCAGCCTTTAGTTTCATCATTGTTAGGTCTGTCGGTGTATATAACGATATCAATTACATGATTTCCTCATCACCAGGTTCTCTCTCTCTCTCTCTCTCTCTCTCCTCTCTCTACTTCTTTGCATGAGATTAAACTTCACATATTTTCATGGCATGCACAAATTGCTCTCTTTTGCGGTGTATTTGAAATGTTATTAGAAATCTTGAACCTATTAGACTTTCCAGTTCAAGAACATTATATTAGTTGTTTGATTACTTGACAAGATCTCAATTACAACTTCAAATTGTTATCGTGAAGCTCTCACCTTACCTTCGTTGTTAATGTTTTAACAGATCAATTGCCGCAGTGTCAGCAATCTTCCTTCAAAACAGGAGTCGATGAACTCAAGTCTCGGGCGCGGTCTTTAGGTTCTTCTCCCCTCCGATCCCTCTTTCTCTCTCAAGTCAACACCCACGCATTCATGTGTATATTATCATAGGTACAAGACCTGACCAAGGTCAATCCGAGGTCAAAGCCAGGGATTCATCCAAAGTCAACATATGTTTTCTTAAGAGGAATTCAGGTTGTTTTGGTAATTAAACAAAAAAGTTGTATTTGCTCGTTGTTGTCGGGCCCCGATCACCTGGACGGTCGATCTGATGAGCAGGTCGGATAGAATCTCGTAGCATTGTTGTGTGTTACTATGAACGTCAAGAAAAGGTTGCTATTTTCTGGATTTAGATATTTTTTCTCTGTCGAAAAATAATTTTAGGCTTTGTTGATGTAAGAATTGATCTAACCAATCATATTTTTTCTTATAACCTATTTTATTTAAAAATCACAACTAAAAACATTTTCTTTAAATCTATTTTTTTTTAAAGTCGGCGAAACCTACTATAATGCCACCTTGCACTTAAAATATCCTGTGCCCATGGTCATCCAACATTTCTTTAAGTCTAACCCGACCCAAACAGGGTTTACGAATTAGATGTATAGTTAAGATTATTTTTAAAAATATTTTTTATTTAAATATGTATCAACTTGATTTTTTTATCATAATGAGTTGGCTTGTATAACATGGTCGAGCCAAATTTTATAGCTATGACCGTATCTATTGGTAAATTATATTTTCTTTTTAGTTTTGCATTGTACCATGTGTGATGATATCCGGATCAAGTTTTCTCCATGGTTTTTTCTAGGAATATAGAGTCTATTAATATATGTTTTTTATTTATTTTATTTTTAATATTAGCATACCGAAACAATAAAAAACACTTAATTTGAATAAAAAAATCATTTTAAAAAAAAAACACATATGGACCACAATTTTATATGGTATTTTATCCAGATAAATTGAAAATCTGATTTCAAAATAATTAACACTAAGGTTGTTTTTTAAAGTAGTTTTTCTTAGAAATACATTAAAATAGAATATTTTTATATAGAGCATCGAAATAATATGAAAATATAAAGAATAATTAATTTAAAATAAAAATTCATTTTTTATAAAAAAAATATAATGTTAACAATTAATTAGTCCAGGAAGCTCAAGAAATTGAAATTAACTTGGTCCTTGCAAGAAAGACACTGGTTTAAATAAGCTCGAATCCTTTGAATTTTATGCAAAAATACACGTAAATATCTTATGGAAAACTTTTATTTCCATATACTTGAAATGTTAAGACTTTTATTGTTTCTAAATCAGACCCCAATCTATCCACCGATTTTTTATTAGGTCCCTAGAAGATTCAACATTCCTCGCTAAGTCTTTACCAGGTCCTTGCATCACTTGTAATCATCTATATATTGCAAGGGTTGGTAATTATGTGAATCATACTATCATAGTATCCATAACTCAAATTAGCAAGACACTTTTTTTTTTAATTTATTAATTAATTTAAAATTTAAATTTTGATATAGTGGTTTTAAAAATTTACTAGATAATTTAAATTATATATATAAATGTATAATTAAATTTCAGTTAGATTTTAAAAAATAGTCCAATTTGGCTTCAAAATTTTAAACCCAGCAAATTGATCTGAGCTGGATTAAAAGAAAACCATTAAACAAAAACCTGTCTTATCATAAAACAAAACATTATGATTAGAATTGGCATAAAGTCAGTATTTTACTAATTTGTTTGTTTTTTTATGTTTTTAAATTACTTTAATATATCAATCATAATAAATAAATAAAAATATTATTTTAATATATCTTCAAATAAAAATAATTTATAGAGAAAAAATGATAAATTAATTGTTTTTGGACGAGATTGAGAATCAGATAATAAAGTCGGGGTAAAAACGTAATCGTCTCAATACTGTTTTGAAATAATTAAAAAAATCCCAAAATGAACGACAGGCTAAACATAGGGGAAAGGTAGAAAGACGTAAAGAACCAGAAAGGCGAAAAACCCACTGAAAAAACAAAACCCTAGCTCTTTCTCTCACTTCACTACTCTCTCGCTCGCTCTAAATCTGCAACAATGGCAGCCATGATGGTAAGCAATGAACTCTCTCTATTTTCGCATTCAATCTGTAACTAACCAACTAACAAACACAGTAACTGACTCACCGACTCTTTTTGTGTGTTGAAATGAGAGCAGCAACCGCAGATCATACTACTGAAAGAAGGAACCGACACGTCGCAAGGCAAAGCGCAGTTACTAAGCAACATAAACGCGTGCACGGCGGTGGCGGATGTGGTCAGGACGACACTAGGACCACGTGGTATGGATAAATTGATCCATGATGATAAAGGAAATGTCACCATTTCTAATGACGGCGCTACTATTATGAAATTGCTCGATATTATTCATCCTGCCGCCAAGATCCTTGTTGACATCGCCAAGTCTCAGGATTCTGAGGTCATTAATTACTATATATTTATATTTTTGTTAATGTTTTTTCTTTTTAAATTTCTGTTATTGTTATTTTTGGGTAGCGGAAATGTGGTTTTTCAAGCAAATATGATTCTCGGATATATATTGGGACGAGGCTTCTGGCGTTTTCGGCTAGATGAAGAGTATTTTTTTGGATAATTAGAGTGGCTTAACTGTTTTGCAAAGAATGAGAAGTTGTGAAGGTTCAGGAGGGGCGTAGAGGAGGTTGATTTTGAAATTTGTTGGGTTTTCTAATGGGAGGAAGATTTTTCCAACATTCTTTGTTATTAAATGGGTGGTTACGAGCATTGTGTGAAAAAAAAAAAAATACATGGGCTGTTTATTATTGAGGATAAAAGTTAAACCATTTCTTTTGTTATGCTACAGGTTGGTGATGGTACTACCACCGTAGTTCTACTTGCAGGGGAGTTTTTGAAAGAGGCTAAACCTTTTGTAGAGGATGGGGTCCACCCACAAAATTTAATAAGGAGCTATCGAACTGCATGCAATTTGGTATGTGATTGCTGTATTTTTCGTTGACATGTTGGGACTTGTTTTCTGGCGCCCTAAATATTGAAAATCATGTTATAGGCAATTGAGAAGGTCAAAGAACTAGCTTCTAGTATAGAAGGAAAAAGTCTAGAAGAGAAGAAGAGCTTACTGGCTAAATGTGCTGCTACAACATTATCGTCAAAACTTATTGGTGGTGAGAAGGAGTTCTTTGCATCAATGGTTGTGGATGCTGTGATTGCGATCGGGAATGACGATAGGCTAAATATGATTGGAATAAAGAAGGTAAATGTATATGCTTTCATAGTTTTTCTTCCTATGTTTAGTGTTCTTATTCTTCAAGTTGCTTTTTTGGTAATTGCAGTTTTATAAATAGCTGAAAAACATAGAATTTGGGAAATCATGTGGTTTGACTTTGAAATGCTGAGCACATTTTACAATGAGAGCAATTTGTAGAATCGATATTCATGTGGGCTATAAATTGTCAAGGCAGCAAGAGACTGGCACTTCAGTTGCTTGAATGAAGTTTCTAGTTTCTGGTGCTATCATCTTGGAAGCCACCAGGGCTTGGATCTAGCCTTTTGTTGAATGAAGTTTCTAGTTGCTTGCCTCCCCTCTATGATTAGAATCTGGCTGGTTTTATGCCATTGTTACACTTCAGTTAGCTCAACATCTTTTGTTTATTTCACTATTGTAGAAATGCCTGTTCTTCTTAATGACAAGCACTAGATCTTGGCGGATTTCTGTGATGGTGGTTGGATTTTACTGCTTAAATCCTCCATTGCTGAGCTTTTGGAAAACTCAATAATCAGTTATCATTTGGTTGCATGTCGTGGGACTGTTTGTTTTTGAGTTTTTGTCATAGGAGTGATTCTGAATTCTGTTCCCTCATATTGTTCCTTACCAGTGTATATAAGCTTGCATGTGATGCTTCAAAATTGATGCATGTCTTTTGTTACTTGTTCTTAAGTAAAACTGTTCTGAGTTCTGTCCAGGAAGTATTTGTTCTGTTTTTAAAGGTTGGGATGTTTTCTTAAGTTGCGCCTTTGGGCTACCAGGGACTGCTGTGCCATTGATGATCTCCCCTCCCCCTTCCCACTTATTTTCTCACGTACCAACCTTTTCATTATTCTTTTGGCGGGATGTCTGGTGTTAGTTTGAAATATTTTTCTGACATTAGTATGCAATGAAAAATCCTGATTTCCTTTGAGTGCATGGGTGTTTGCCTCCATAGGTCCCAGGTGGTACTATGCGAGATTCATTTCTGGTGAATGGTGTTGCCTTTAAAAAGACGTTTTCTTATGCGGGGTTTGAACAACAGCCAAAGAAGTTTGTAAATCCTAAGATACTCTTACTCAACATTGAGTTAGAGCTGAAATCCGAGAAAGAAAATGCAGAGATAAGGTGGGATTTGTTTTTTTAATTTTTTTTTTATCTTAGTATATTTTCGTTATAAGAACTCCCCAACCACTTTGGGGTCGAGGCTGAGTTGTAGTTGAAAGCTGAATACTGAAATTCCCACTGCTACTTTTCACTTGCTGCAGGCTTTCAGATCCATCTCAGTACCAGTCCATTGTTGATGCAGAATGGAATATCATCTATGACAAGCTGGATAAATGTGCACAGAGTGGGGCAAAAATTGTTCTTTCACGCCTTGCGATTGGGGATCTTGGAACACAGGTGGGTGTCCTTTGTTTCCTAAATGCTCTGATCCATTTCCAAGCTTCTGAACTTCTGATTCTATTCTGAAAATGCATGTCAAGTATATCTTCATAGATTTTTTGGTTAATTGATAGTTGGTGGTTATTCTTGTATAAGCGTTTTCTTGGTCTTTGTGCTCATAAAATTGTTCTTCAATTTGTCTGTAATTTTATAACTAGATTTAGCTGCAGGAGTAACTATTCCCCACAAATTTTGCATCGCTGTTTTCTTTTTATTCTGACAGGGTTGGTGTAGCTACCTAATAAAGAGAGGATTATCTCCAAGAATTCTTATAGATTTTGACAAACGTTTGCCTGAAAGTTCTGTATGATTTTATATGTCAGTCTCCTTTCGTCTTCACAGTATACTCCTTTTTTTATGATGCTTGTTGATTGGTAGTTCATCATATGGGATTTCGAAGGAAGGCTTGACTTATTTTGCTATATGGCTATCAGCCTCGTTGACAACTTTTTATTTCCCTGTTTCTTTTGGATTATTAGTGGCATATTAATTACATACTGTTGTAACAGTATTTTGCCGATCGAGATATTTTCTGTGCTGGTCGTGTAAGTGAAGAAGATCTGCAAAGAGTTGCTGCTGCAACTGGTGGAACTGTGCAAACAACTATCAACAACGTAATCGATGAGGTCTAGCACTGACTTGAGAAAACATGTTCAAAGTTTTGACTGTTACATTATATGCTTGTTAACATTTTTTCTTCTTCTTTATTCTCAATTTTTATTCTTGTCTGTTGTTTGGCCAAAAGGTTCTTGGGACTTGTGAGATTTTTGAGGAGAAGCAAGTTGGAAATGAGAGGTTCAATATTTTCAATGGATGCCCTTCTGGAACTACAGCCACTATTGTTCTTCGTGGTGGAGCAGATCAGGTAGGTCACTGTTGTTGTGGCTTTACTATTCTGCTTTAGTTATTCTAACTTTGGATTTTCCTTGTACTATCATTTTCAGTTCATTGAAGAGGCTGAACGGAGTCTACACGATGCAATCATGATAGTTAGAAGAGCTATGAAGAACTCAACCGTAGTTGCTGGTGGTGGTGCTATAGATGTATGAAATCCTATTACATGTGATGCATCATGATTATTTATATCTGATTGCATTTTAGGCAAATAGTGACTAAACCAGTGATTTGCATGGCAGATGGAAATAAGTCGGTACTTGAGGCAGCATGCCCGCACAATAGCTGGGAAGTCTCAGCTGTTTATCAACTCTTATGCAAAAGCCCTTGAGGTAATTAACTAGTAGTGTGACATGTTTGACTTTGGCATGGACTGCCTTCATTTATGTGGTTAAGAAACTGTGAAAATGACTGCTGTTATTGTGATCTTACGGAACTTGCTTGACTAGGTAATTAATTTTGAACTTGTCATATTTTATATCAAAATCTCTGAAGATTGCGCTGTTACAAATTTTACCTATCATGTTTTATTGGTGAAAATCCACATCATAATGTTATCCCATATTTTCCTAGTCCCTATCCAATGAGGTCATTCTTCCTGGTGACTCTGTGCTCAATTATTAAGCAATTCAAAAAATTTTACCACATGATTTCAACTTCCATTCTTGAGTATTTAATGTAATATAATGCCCTCCCTAAAGCTGAATTTGTGGTTAACAAAATGAGATCTTTGAGCTGCAGGTTATCCCACGGCAACTATGTGATAATGCTGGGTATGATGCAACTGATGTGCTGAACAAATTAAGACAGAAACATGCACTTCCATCTGGTAGGTCTTCTTTTTTACACTTTGTAATTGTCTTTTGAAGCATTTTCTGTGTGGCCTTGCTTGAATGCTTTAGTAGGTTTTGCTGTTGATAAACTGCCTTCTTGCTAGTAAAAGGGCTTATGTCAATGCCGTTGTGCAGCAGATTTTTTTCTCGTTTACAGTTTCTGTCATTTAAAAGTATTGAACTTTTTAAACAGGTGAGGGTGCACCATATGGAGTGGATATCAACACCGGAGGAATTGTAGATTCATTTTCAAACTTTGTTTGGGAACCGGCAGTTGTAAAGGTGTCTTTATCTTCATTTATTTGATTATGAATGAATTGCATTTTCTTTTCTTTCTCTCTCCTCCATTTCTGCTTGTTTACCCCTATGTGATTGAAATCGTTGACCCAGATCAATGCTATCAATGCTGCTACTGAGGCTGCTTGTCTGATCTTAAGTGTGGACGAGACAGTAAAGAATCCTAAGGTAATGCGAATCCTGCTTTGTGATGGTTAGAAATGAAATAATATCCTGAGATCCTCAGTCAGTGGGGTTTGCTCCTTAGGATAATAAGTTGTCCCACTTGGTATTAGCTAATATGTGCGCACTGTGATGAGTAATTATTAAACGCACGTACTAGTGAAATGTTATTCAACGGACTAGTGAATGGGCCTGTATTCATGCAAATCTGTTTTTAAGCTGATTGTTTCCATCACGTTTGATATTGCAGTCTGAAAGCGCTCAGGGAGAAGCAGCTGCAAGTGCTATGGGTGGGCGCGGAGGAGGTGGTTTCCGTGGTCGCGGTCGTGGTATGCGAAGACGATGAGCTCATCGAATTGCAATTTTTGTTTTCTTTATTTTAGTTTATGGTGGGGGTTTCAATGTATTTATCAGTGGAACTGATCTGAACGGTTGGTATTTTGAATCCGCGTGGCTTTCCTATTTCAAAGTTGACCAGTTCACTGATTGGTAGCTTCTTTCTGGATTATGGCTGCTGCTTGCTTTGTTTCTTGCCCTCTCCATTTGTCTGCAGGAGCAGATATTTTGTATTTTTGTTTCCTTTCTTGCCAGAGGCAATAGTTCACTCTTTGTTGCATTTTTGTACGTGTATTTTCACTCCCGTCTTCTTGTATTTTACTGAATTTTAACTATTATCATCAAAATCTTTGTATTTATCCGTACTTTAGGCATGGATACTTATTAGAGATCTACAAAAGGATTGAAAACAAAATATCAAAACAGATCCAATCAAGTCCCAAGACCAGTTTGTTCTTCGCTGTTGCTAAAACAGAACAAGAGAAAGGCACAGACAGGGTCTTAGGTCTTACCGCAGATGCTGCTGTTGCTGAAGAACTTCCAATCATCTCTACTGTCAAGTTGGACACGCCAAATATCCTACTTGCAACTGAACAGTTCCATCTTCAACTTCTTTTTATTCTCAAGGTTCAACTCCTCCATCGGATTTTCAATCCTCTGCATCACGACTCACCGAAACCAACGTTTGTGTTCGGATTTTTGTTGGTTTCACCTCCAACACAAACAATTTTCACGACTGGATCATCTTCTGACTCCATACAGAATTCCGGGTCAAGCTCCAATTCCGCACATTCAATTTCCAGCCACTTATCCTGGTAGTTTTCATTCTTGGACCCGCAAAGTCAGTATCAGTACCAGAAGTGATCTGGTTTGATGTCCCGTCATGTAAAGCCTTGGCTTCTTCAAGTCTTTCTTCGACATTAGGCAACCCAATGAAAACTTTCTTGAACAGATAGTCTAATCCTTCACAGTTCCTGAAGAAAGATTATTCTAACACCTAATCAGCGGAAGGATTGAGACAAGAAACAACCATATCTTTGAACTCTTTAGAAAACTTCGTGTTATTGAAATCGTTGTTGTGCTTCTCATGATCGTGATAATCAAAGAACCACCCAAATCTCTTCTTTATCTTCATGATCAGAGACTTTCAAGGAGGAATTAGGTTAGAGAAAGGAGGTCCGACATGGGCTAATTCTAAGGAAGTAATACAGAAAGACCATTTATCAGACTTGAAACTGTAATCTGTATCTGAGTAATTTATAACCTCTGGGGCCATCCAATTTGGGGTCCCTGAAAAATCAGTTAATGGTGTCACATCTGAGACTATCAAAAACAGCTGGAGAATACTGTTGAAGATCAATGAGTTTGATTGCAACCAAACTTGACTGCCAGACGTCGTTGTGGAAACACATTGCTCTGCTGACTGTGGCCCTAGCTCCGTCACCAATCTCTTCCAAGATCATGTGCGCACCTGGATTCGCTGGGTATTGAAGTTGAACCCATTTGGATTTTTGGTATAATTCATCAGCCATGAATGAAGCTCACTTTAGTTTGATATTGTTCTTGAACGGATTTAACTTGACAGCTTCTTGAATCGGGTTAAGAATCTTAGGGAGCTTTTCTTGATAATGAGGAGGGTTAATTTGTTTTTGCAGGTATTTTGTTAAAAAGAAAGCAAGTAGCTATTTTGCAGGGTGGTTTTCTTGTGAAGTCTCAGGATTGAGAGAAAGAGGGGGTGTTTATCATTGAGAAGTGAGAGTGAAAGGATGCATGGCATGGGAAGTGCAGGAATGCTTTTTATATAGCAGAGAAGGCAGAGGCTGGCCTGTTCAATTTGAGGGATTCAATAGTTACAAGAGATTAACGGTGAAGTTTTAGAATATGATTTATTATATTCTTTAACTCACACCCTCAAATTCGAGAAGTCTTTTACACTTGAAACTTGCACAAGCACACATTACTTTGTGCTTGATTTTCTATCAAATAGAATGAGGTGATAAGATTTTAAGATTATTGGACCAATAAGGCTCTGATACCATATCAAGGAATCATATCATTAATATCTTGTACCTCGTGATTTGAGTTTTTATGTTTATGAAGAACAATGGGGCCAAAAAAGGATGAGAGAAAGATCCAATGTATACGTTAGCAAAAATGCACAGAGCAAAGAACATAGCTTCCATTTAGCAAGTGTGGAAGACTGCTGTTTTGCAATTTGCAGATTCAGTTTGGTTCCCAGCTAAAGCTTGCAGTAACATAATTTTCAATGATCGCACGGGAAATTTAACAAAACACAATATACGAACATTACATTTCCGATGAAGACTTAGAACATGGGTAAGGGTACTGGAAATATAATTAGTATTATTATGAACCAAGAAATCAAGACATTAGCAATGTGATTGAGCAACGAACAAACGAACAATATACGCACCGGCCTGTTAGACTATCAGGGGCGATTATTCAATACAAATCATCAAAAGATTGAAAGAGAGTAGGAGGAAAGCAGAACATAAGAAAGCCTTAGCCAAGATGTTATCGTCAATTCTGGTAGTGAAAAGGGTGGTAGGAAGTGAGACGGTCCCTGCACTAGCACTTCTGAAAGCAGAGATTGCCAGAGCTGAATTCTGAGAATCCACGTTGTATTGGAAGTGGACAAGACCCTTAGGGAATATGAACATGTCGCCAGACTGTAGAGTCTGAGTGAAGAGCTTGTTGGTCGTGTCAACAAATCCTACCTGAAGAGAACCATCAACAAGGAAAAGAAGCTCGGCCGAGCAAGGATGAGTGTGAGGTGGATTAGTAGTGCCGGCGGGAATTGAAGGGCTGCATTCGAAACACTTTGACCTTTAAGAGCTAGGAATTCAGCCGCGCTTGTTTTCAAGACCTTGAAAGCTGAAACCGGTGGTGCACCAACAAGGGCTCGCATGCCGGTGAATGTGAAGAATGTTCCATCAATTATGGTTGCATTTTGTGGGGCTACAAAATCAGAAAGAATATCCGGGTCTAGCAAATATGGCTACTAGCAGCTTCAGGAATTTGAAGGTGGAAGGAGCTGAGGCCAAGATGAAGAACCTATTCCACGGTGGTTGGGACAAGTTCCTCACAGATGAGGAGACGGTAATTTTGTGGGGAGACAGAATAGTTAACTTGATTTTGTTCACAGCAGATTAGGTGAAAAGGCTAAGGACCACGATACAAATCATGAATTTCATGGCAAGACTAATTACACAGCATGTCGAAGAGGCAACATCTCTTCTACTGAGCTTCACACATCCAACAGTCTAGTCCATTCCGTGAGTTCTAACGAGTGATTTCAATTCTAAGAAGGAAAACTTCTGTAAAGATAACAGCACATTTGTGTTTGAAAGTCGATGCAAAGTTCAGATGAAATTTGAAGTAGAAAATGATCAATATAGATCTCTTCAACTTATGTGAAGAATGTCAGCTAACCAGTTTCCCATGAAACAAAACAGAGCTAAATTAATTAGTGTATACTCTTCTTGGAGATTGATTAGACAAAGGGAAAGGTGAAAGAATCTTTCATTACGGGCTCAGAACTGGAACTGCATTTGACTAGTATATCCAAGGTCATTAAGGTGAGCTGCCATGGCCTTGTTCATTGGTGGAGGTCCGCACCTCAAAATCTGCAATAAGAAGGTTATTGGTTGTCTATAACAGGGACGATGGAGAGCAGGGAGGGAGGGAGGGAGAGGGAGGGAGAGAGGATACCTGAACATCAGGTGCTGGCGCCGGGCAGCGGGATTGAATCATTTCCTTGGATATGAACCCGACACCACCCTCCCATCCTTCTGGGGGCTGAGCATGAAAGTCGACATAAATATACAGAAGAATTAGAAGTTAGCTTCATGAAACCAACAAATCATGAGTTTAGGAGATTTAGAAAACTCTTCACGTTGACTAGGAATGCGTCAACAATTGGAGCATCTAGAAAACATCATTAGTAATCTGGTCTCCTTTTCTATTGCCCACATAAAAAGCATACAGCAGCTAAATTGCGATTTGCAGTATTAGTTTTGCTTTATTAGCAGTCTTATTGAGATATGAATCTTTCATACAGGGCGCGGCCAACAAATTCCACTCTTCAACTCGGTGAAGATAACAGAAAAGCAAGCTTTTCAATAAATAACTTGGAATCTAAGAAGAGATGTTACTTATAGGAGAGGAATGTAAAAACCGAGTGATTGTGAGAAACAAAATTAATTGCTGGAAAGAAAAAGAAACATATAATACCTGATTCAGAACATAGTAGATGTTAAATTGGTTAGGAAAAATGGTTGCCAAATTATCAATCTCTTCCTGCAAACAAGCAAACAAAGTGGATTATGCTTATTTAATACATCCAACAAAGAAATGAGACAGAGAGAGAGATTTACCTTCAAAAGAATGTCCTCATATGTGACATTGGCATAAATAAGATGTATGGTCGTTTTGTCATCCGGGTTTTCTAATATGGCTCTAGTTACCTAAGAACCCAAAAGAATAGAGAGAAGTAATCAAAAAATCAAACTAATAATTTTGGCCAGCTGCAAAATAAGAGACTGTTTCTGAAATATACACCTGGAACATGGGAGTAATTCCAGTGCCCCCAGCAATCATTCCAAAAGCTCTGACTTGGTTAGGTTGATACTTGAAACGCCCCTGGAGAGATCATATAAATAAATCAATTACCAATCTTTCAGACAGCAAGTAAAAGGTGATGTGGGCTCTGATAACTGATAAGATTTATAGTTAATCAGTTGTCAAGAAACCTAACTATTCACGCAAAGCAACGGTAGGAACCATATAAATGTTGCTCCAAAAAATGGTAAATCATACTTTCTAGAGTAAAAGAAGTAAAAATCACCTAACAAATACCAAATTGATTTCATAAACTAGATGGGAAATGTGGAAAATCCTGAGGCAACGAAAGGCAACTGAGGAAAGGAAATAGTTTTACCTTAGGCCCCTTCACGGCCATGTAATCACCTTCACGCATTTCACGGAAGTGGTGGGACATCCTACCTTGTGGGTACATCTGTTTACATGTAACAACAAAATCAGAATGACAAACCAAAATAGTATTTTCGCAATATCATAATGGAACGCACAAACAGTACAGTCGTGAATCAATCAACCTTTATAACTAGTTCAAAGTATCCAATATCAGAATCCAAAGTTGTTGGAGTATAAGGCTTGACAACTTCTTCACCAACACTATCTTTTCCCCTGTTGATAACAAAAGGTTTAGTTATTCATCGTATCAGCCATCTGAATGCAATAAAACAGAATTCACCAATAAGGCATTCGCTACTGTAGAAATTCAAGACAAAGCGAACCTGCAACTCATATGTTGTCCAATTGGCAGTCCCAAAACTGAATCCGGCGTGGGAAGAGCAAATTTAAACTTGGCCACATTATGACTCAGCTCGGTTCTCTTAACAAGTTCATATTCCTTGAAATTCTCAGGGTCCAAGCAACCTATCAAGACATGCTGAGGCATTAATCAATTTGCACAAATCCTGATTTATATCCACAAAGCTTTAAGCTTTGACTACATAGCAAAGATAATCAATTCTGCATTTACCAATCATAAGAAGCTAAGATTTCTAAACAATATCCAATCCCAACAAATGAATTCTTCTCTTTTTGCAACAAAATTAATCAAACTGCTAACAAATTTGAAAACTTGAGAATTCCTAACACATAATAATTAGACCCACTGAAAGACATAACAAGCTTCAACCTTATAAACAATCTGCAAATATAACAAAAACCCAAATACTAAAATACAAAAAAAAAATACCTTTAGGCTTCTTGGTGATGTAGAAATAAAAAGCAGTGCCGGCACCAATGGCAACAAGAGCCACAGCAATGCTTATCATTTCCACTCGATGAGACTGTAAACTTTCCATTTTCGATCCAACGGGAAGGGAGAGAGTGTTTTTGCTACAAAGGGACCAGCTTTTGCCTCGCTCTTCCCTTCTCAGTAAAACTTTGGCTGTTTGGTGGCTCTAGGAAGTAGGACAGGCGCATGAAAGTACTTATTTGGGTGCATGATAAATTTTCCAGTGTTCTTGCTGCAGATGATAATTGCTCCAGAGCGTTGAATTTTAGATGCAGTAAAGGGTAAAGTACATCTTGACCATATAGATTTACCAATACTCCATTATCATCCTTATGCTTTAAAGTTTTGGATTACTATTCTTTAGAGTTTAGACTAAAAACTAAAAAGTAATAATAGAAAATGCACCTTTTTTTCATTTTTTCTATTGTTTCATGTGATAATATAAAAAAATTAAAAAATAAAACTCATAAGTGAAATATTAAAATCAAGATTACATGATACTTTGATTGCTATTAGATCATGTTTGAGAGTATGTTAAAGATTTTTAAAAGTATTTTCATTCAAGAATACATCAAAGTTATATATTTTTATTTTTAAATATTATTTTGATATTAGTATATCAAAATAATTTAAAAACACTAATTATTTTTTTATTAAAATAATAATAATAACATTTTTTTCAAAAATGTTTTTGAAATAAATACTAGGATTTTAAAAACCTATATGTTAATCCCTTTAGTTATGTTGACTCCTTGTTTTTTTTTTAAAAAAAAAATAGCACAGTGAGTTTCTCTATAATATTAAATTATCAAATAATATTTTTGTGATTAAAAAAAATCAATATATGTTCATGAGCTCAATTGGTATTCGTGTCTTCCTTTTTTTATTAAAAAAATCTCGAGTTCAACCTTTATTTTATAATAAAATATATATGTTTTTATGTGACGACGGTCAACCAAGTTATAATTGTGTTGAAAAATAATAATAAGAAAAATATGAACATTGGAACGAGAAAAGTGGAGCAGGATAAATTTTATTTCTTGAGCAAATTTGGAGAAAAAATTGGAAAGAAATTCAATTCAAAGCTTTGAAATCTTCTCCTGCTCATGCTCCAACTATACTTCTTTTACAAATATAGCTATGATTTTTAACTCGTGGTTTCATTGCTCTCAGGTGGGCCATCAATCTCAGCTTTGTCCTGAGACTCTTCTGGTTTTATTGCAGCTTCTACAGTGGCAAGCTTGGAGACAAGAAACATTGCCAGATTAGCGTCCCCTGAAACAAAAGAACTTGGACATGAGCAAATGATAATGGAACTTCAGGATTCAAGCATTGAACCGTTGCCCCGACATTTTCAAATCAAATGCAGAATCATGTCTCGAGAACTTTACTTAGGTTACATATATTCTCATCAACTGAAACTGATCTTAATTACAACAACTCATGAAGGCCTATTTGCTCGAAATGCATACAATTCTGACAGAAACTTAAATGAATACTGAGTTAGATTCATGAATACAGGTTATACATCCTATGCGGCTCTCATAGGTTCCAGGATTATAGGTTCAGCAGCTTTCTGGACTCTCTCAAGTTTCTGGGGCAGATTGAAAGTTCAAGTTTCAATTTTAGGCTGACTAACAAATTTTTTTCTTGCTACTGGTTGAGATGAAGGGCAACTGGATTTTGCGTCGCCCAATCAAACTCTAAGAACTTTCAGTCTGCCCCAATGATCTAAGCCGTCCAACATGTTTTTCTGCATAAACATATTATGATGTGTGGAGAGAATAGTTGAAGAAACAAAAAGAGAGCACTTCATCACACCTAAAATGAAATCATGGTTATCCAACCTAGCCCGGCAGGTTGATCCAGCAAACCAGCAATCGAGAGCCTGATGGCCGGATTACAGTTTGAGCCAGTTTTGATAGTGGATCAATATGTTGATCTGTGACTTGTTTACTTCGCTTTACTCTTAAGTTCAAACACTATCGGGTCAGAACAAAAGAATTAAAAACAAAATGATGTCATTTTAATAAATAAAAATGATTTATCATGATTGATATGGCGATCCGGACCCTTAACTCAACTGTGTCAGATTTGACAACTATGCCTAAAACAATCATATCCCTAATTACCATAAGAGAAACGTTGTGATATTAATGAACCCTGCTCTAGTCCCAGCGCTTAGTTATACTTAACACTGGTCAGACATAGTTCAGAACTCCATACAAAAAAACATGGATAGAAGGTATATATACTGCAGTGTAATAATTATGCAGAAAAACTGGAGAAAATGGTATGTCTAGTTAGAGATAGTACCGAATGTAATACGACTTCCAGGCGGTACACTGACAGAAGCTCCAGGTGGAAGGCGTTTCTTATCGATGAATGTTCCATTAGTGCTGTCCAAATCTGTGACCACAAGATTTCCTCCCTTGTTCTGAATGCGAGCATGTAGAGCAGACACTGTTCAAATCAGCATGGCATTAATATGGAAAATCAAAAGCTGGTTGAAGAAATCGACAGACAGTTTGAACCAACACCTGTTGCAACTGGAATCACCATGTCTGCCTTGTCGGGGAGGCGGCCAACAGTAACCTCACTCTGGATTAATGGCAGAAAAGGGTCTTGTTTAACTGGTTTATGTTCGAGTAAAACTCAATTATCATGAACAGGGAATAGAGACACTCACAGAAGCTATTTCAAATGCATCTGGCATTTTAACCTTGAAACCTATATGACTTGAATCCCCGTCACCTGTAATTCACATCAGGCACAACGTTGTTTGCTTCAGATTAAAAGAAACAAAACTACATGATCACTAATTGCAACTCAAAAATTTAATTTCTGTGTTGGACAGGAATTATCATCAATAATCGATTCTTAAAAGAAAAACAGAACTCGCTAACCAACAGGTACAAGAAGCCATCTTTCTGCAACTTCAGTCAGAGTTCTTTCAGCCCCAGAAGAATGTACTGCACCAGGACCCCTTTCCTTCTTCGCTTTGATCCGAACACCTTGTAGCTGCGCGAAAAAGTTCTTAGGAGACTGAAATGTGATTGAATTATGAGCAAGAAGAGAGGCTTTGGAATGAAAGGCTGCTACAGAAGTTGAGCAGCCTGGAAGCTTGGCATGGGAAAGAGACTGTGTAGTTATGTCCATCATTCTGTGGAAAAAAAGCTTTGCTAACTCTTTGACACTGTACAAATTAGCTGTTGCCTTTAATGTTTGTGTGGATAAAGAGGTTTTTGGCTACAGTACTGTAGTGGAAGCATGTGGCGGCCATTTAATGTCAAGAGACAAGGATGTGGATAACCACATCCTGATTTCCTTGGATTTTCTCTGAATCTTCTTACTCGTCTTTGTTCAGAATTCTACTTTTCAGAAAAATCTATCCGCTCAGTCCATGGGTCTGTGCCCGGCCTTGATTTATGATGATTTTGGTCTCGAGTTTTTAAGCTCAGATCATCCCAAAACTTTCAAGATACTCTTATTAATAATAGACTGTCTAGTATTTGAAAAATAATTAAAGATACTATTAGTATTTAAACTGTCAAAATTTCTTAAGATTGAAAATAATAATAATAATTTTTATTGTTAACAACCTAGGAATCAATGGATCTCAATCATATGTTATCCTAGGAAATAATCATGAATTTCCCAAGTCAATCTCAAAACAATTTTGTTTATTTTTTTTTATAAAATATATTATTTTCTACGAGTTTTTTTTATAACTAGGGTGTTCGGGTCAGTTTACACGCACCACAATTAATCTCCAAATTCACTGAACATCCTGCAAACCACTAGGCCAAGACCCCACTTGTTTTTCTACAATAGTTTTTCAATGCGATAACCACAGGTCAGTATTTATGCATCTATGGATGTTACTCCATGAATTTGCAGTGGTGATACAGGCAGGTCCTCCTAGAATTGATCAAGTGAAGAAGAAAGCTCGGATAGGTTAGGGACCAACACCTCATGATGAACTTGCAAGAAACCCTAGCTTACCACTCTTTTATAATTTGGTTTTTACACTTCAACATAATTTCATGATATAATCTGGACCGTTAGATTACAATGCAATGATTTGTAGTTGTAAATAAATTTGGAAGATAATATGGTAAAGATTGTTTTTTAAAGTAATTTTTGTAAAGAAATATATTCAAATAATAATTTTTAACTCAATAAAAGTCAAATGACTCCATTAATCTAGCTAAATTAGCTTGAATAAACCATAGAAAAATAAAAATAAAATAACATTGTTTTAATAAAAAAAAATTGGCCAAGATTGACCTGATAATTTGATGCTAATAATAAAAAATAAAAAGCAGCTAGGAACAAATTAATGATAATCCTAAAATTAACTGTCAAAACCCTAGTACTCTTTAAGCCAATCAAGATTCTTCTGAAAACCAGTAAAAGAATCAAGAATTAGCTAGAACCTGGATTCTGCTATCTCCTCCTTTCCTGCCATGAAACTATCCTTCACTTCAAAGACTGGTTTTTCTGCAGTGCTCGATAGATCATCGTCTCTATCTTTCACCTTAACAACAACTGGCTTTTCAGCGGTGCTCGATAAAGCATCATCGATATTCACAGAGGTTTGCAGATCAGTAACACATGACTCATCGTCGTTTATTTGCACGTGCCTTCTTCTACCTCTGATTCTTTTAAATCTCGGGGTTCTTGTATCGAATCTGGTTTGCCAAGACGGCGCGCAGAGAACCTTGCCACATAAGGAACATGAACTGCAGCCCATTACATAAAATCATGGGAATAATTAGAAATTAATTAATCGCGTTTAGCCTCGTCAGTAAAAGTAGAACAATAATTATGAGCGCCTGTGTGATTATACTTACACCGAATCATCTTGGCAAGCAGCTGGGCAACGTCTAGTGCATGAACCGCACCAGAGCAGCATGGTGGTATTCATTGTGGACGTGGATATCTGGAGGAGACAAGATTAAAGAGGTCTCAGTCTGATTAAAGATTAGTTTCGGAGTGTTATGTGATAGGCTGGGGGTATTAGAATATATATATATATAGGAGTCCTTGGGGAGGAAGGATTTCCAGCCAGGGTTGGTCAGCCTAGGGTTTACTTAGTCACCGAAGTTTAGTTTTTATTAAAAGAGCATGAAGCTGATTAATTATGGATTTGTGGAGGACATTAGACATGAGCCATGGATCCTCGAGAAAGAGTTCTTTGCATCATGACTATTTTCGAAGGGTTTTTCTTTTCTTTTTTTCTCTTTTACGTTTTCTTTTCTTAAATAAAACTGCAAAAGAAGAAGATATATATATATATATATATATATATTGTTCTTTACCTTGCTTCATATATAATTAGAGTAGGAGCTCTATGCAGCGGCAAAACGATTAAGCTTAAGAAACAAGCAAAGCAAGGAGTCCTCCATTACTTGAACCATTATATCACAAACTTCATAATTGTTAGCAAAATATCCTAAAATTATAATATTATAAACAAAGGGTTCAGTAGTTAAAAAGGGTTTAATTATTTCTTTTTTGTTGGGCTCCAACTACCGCAAGAGATCCTGAAGTTCTGCCAGGACATTTAAATTTCCTTCTATGTCATTTTCTTGCTCAAAAATCAGCAGAAACATAATTTCCAGTAGGTCCATGCTGGGGGTCCTTGTGGGAGGAGGATTTTCAGCTCCTATGAGTCGTCAACCAGAGATAGTTTCCTAGCAGCAACTGGAAAGGATTAAAGGGAAATGGGAGAAAGGAGTGAAGAAAGGAAAGGAAATTCAAGTAATGAAGGCTGTTTCTCTCTATTTGAGAAAAGACAGAGTTAGTTAGCATGTTACAATAGGAAAGGAAAAAGGGAAATTTCACAAGCCATGTTCGATACACACTCAAATCAAGAGTAAAGAACACAGCTTATGTTTATCAACATGACACTTACAATACAAACCCACAATCTAACACCGGTTCAAACTGTAAAACATGGCAGGCTCTCCTATGTTACACAACCTTTTTCTGTTTTCTATTCTGCATTTTTTTCGGTCATCATCCTCATTTACAGAGATCAGCTAGATGTCCAGATACTAGGTTCTTTGTCTGACCCTTCGGCCATTGGTGTCACCGCCATCTGAAAGTTGGGCCCATACACTACGCGACTTTCCGCCTTCACTGCTGCAATCCTCCTCGCAACCTGCCACCGTCTTCAGTAACTCTGATTGCAGTGATGGGCAGTTCTCCTTGAGGTAGGAAAAGCCATCTGACCGCATTACAGCTGCAGTAATGATGCCCAAAGGAGATGAGAAAACCATGTCAAGCACCAACAATTCATCATATATAGAACAATGAGGCATATCTCTAAATCTCAAATATCCAGCTGTGCAGTCCATGACTATAAAAGGAGATACAGATAATAATGTACACCTGTGGCTGATAGCAACAGTTTGCATTATGTGATGCTTTAAGTTTCAAATGATCAGAAATATAATTCATGTCATGAAAACCTTGACACATTACTGCAGTGGGAACATTTGCTTCCCTCATAATTACCATTCATTTACTTCTGTCCTCGTTCCTCATTATCTTTCCATACAAGAAGAGCTACATTTTAGATGTGTGAATTTAAGACAATTTTGCCTCGCTACACAGATGTATGAAGCGGAACATGGTTGCCAAGCAGTTAGTTTAAGCCCTCCAAAGCTACATCAAATCAAGGTTGATTTGAGGCCCTTCTCCTACCACCATCAAGTGATAATTTGGCAACATATTTACACAGGACTTATTTTTTTACAGTTCTTCACAGCTGAATTTAACCAAGGCCCTTACCCTATCCCCCAACTGACACTCTGTTTATTTTGACAGTCATACAATTCTCTAAATGATGAGTGGTAAGGGAAATTCACAAGGCAGACAGGAAATTACCTGCAAGGTTTTCAGCAGCGAATTTAAGGCAAACAGCTTTTAACTCTGTTGCGTGATGACAGTCCGCCAAGGCAAGAATGCTGGCAACTGAATTCACAGATATATCCTTGCAGAGATGAGACTCGCACATCAGTCTGAGTCTGTCCAGACCATACCTGTCTGCCACTGCTAGCAGCTTTGTTGTTAAAGTTTCAGACACAGAGGAGACAGGAGAAGAGCTAGACGTTGCCGTGTCCACATCTTCAATGAGTGTATCTCGGTATATAAAGTGCAGCATAGCCTGTTGGGAATCACACAATCAAAATATTAATAAGCACAGAAAACCACAAGAGCACAAATCCTGACCCAATATGCCTTTAAAAGATGCAATCTTATGGGAATAAAAATCACCTTGAAAACCTTAGGTTCTAGATCAGAAATGGCAATCTCTTGTTCATTTTCCTCTACGCCATCATCAAAAAATTTAGATCGAAAAAAAGGAGATCGAGCAGACAGCACCAATTTATGGGCATGGAACTTTTCCCCTGCCACGTCAAAAATAACATCTGAACCTTCCATATTGTCAAGCAGCATGCCAAAATGAGCTCCTATGTCAGACTCTGGAACCTCAATTGAGTTTAACCGGGAACAATCTGTTGCGGAAACTACTACTCCAACAGTACAATTAATTTTCAAGCAATCATCCTTAAGGTAATCCGATGTTTCAAGCATTGCACGTCTGAAAAACCGCTTGTAACCCCTACATTAAAGAAAACAAGACAGTACAAACATCTAAGTCCAAAAGTTGACATTGTATCATTTCAAAACAAGGACCTAGCCTGTCTCGAATATATATCTCAAAGTCAAGAAAATTAGGAGGTTGAAATTCAAATATACTGAACATTTCACATATCCACACCAAGCAGGAGGCAAACATACAAAGGAAATAATAGAGAGAAAGCAGGGAAGAGGGGGGAAAAAAGGAGGGTGGCTTAAATAAAATGAATCAAAATTTTACTCTTAAACCTCAAGTCAATGCAAGGAAGATGACATAAATGCAGATAAAACAAAAATAAAAGATTGGCCATGACTATTGCTGAAGCTATGCAATATCACCATAAGAAAATACTTCAGAAATCTCAAACATATTTACATAAAATAAAAACTATAGACATCAGAGCAGTATCTGTGTGCTCTCTCACCTTCTTATCCCTGTTCTCTTCCTCATTAAATAAACCCAACCAAGGAACAATGCTATTAAACATCAACAACACCTAACGTGTCACTTGAGAGTTCCTATACAGAACTATTTCATCAAAATTCAGTGAAACCAATAAATCAACCACATAACAAAACAGCACACCATTTTAACCAGATAACACAATCCAACCCAGAACCAAATTTTCACATGAAAAAACAGCTTGTACACCACAATTCTTCTTACTTGTCATATCACATAAGCTAATCACATAAAAAAACTCTAAGAAAAACAGTCCTCTGCAACATATCAAGAACTACCCCTCTCGAAAACCAATCAAACGCACGACAAACAAACACACCATCACCCACATTAACAGAAAGAAGCACTCTTTTCAACACCAAATCAAATTACCACACGAGATCGCAACAATCAACTATCATTCTCAGACAACCCAATTACTTCTAGAAAAAAACAATCAAGCACAAAAAACACCAAACAGCCACATCAACAAAAAAATAAAGCACGAAATTTAAACCCAAAAATCAAATTTATTACCACATACTACCGCGATACTTCAACGTATAAGGCCCACCCTCAAGAGACCGATCAAAATGACTATGAACTTTATGTTTTCCTTTCCCACTCTGATCAACAAGCGTTAATTCAAACAAAGCCCTAACATCCGTCCCCTCGCTAGCCAACGCAATAAAAACGGACACGTAAGCTGAATGATCTTCCGGGTTTTTCCCATCTGGATAAAAATAAATCGCCCATTGATACCCTCCCACCGTAAAATTATCGCTCGCGATGTGTTTTCCTACTCCCATTCCTTTCGCCAGTGAATAGCCTTGTATTACGAACTTGTGAGAGCCGTTTACCGTTTCAGTTACGGACCGGGAGGTTGTGGGCGACACCAGCGGGTTCGGTTCGGTCATCTTGACAGGTTGATGTTCATGCAAATTAGGGTTTTTCTTTTTAATTATTGCAGAGAGATAGGGAATTTTACGGGTGGGAGAAGGAGGAGGAGGGTCTAGAATACTCTGGTTGAGGGATAATGGGGGTGGTGGAAATGACTCTTATGGACTTTGAGGAAATTGATTGTGATGACATGGTGGTATTTTACTGGTTGGATGATGGTAAGAAAGTCGTAAGTTCTGGAAAAGTAGTAAAAAATATTTTTAAACATAATATTTTTTTATTTAAAAAAATATATTTTTAATATAAAAAAATTAGGTAAAAAAATATTAAAAACTTAATTAGATAAAAGAAATTAAACGGGAAAAATCATCCAGAGTTCAGTGCAATCATGCTTTAAAAAAATAAAAAAAAATAACTTCCAATTAAAATCTTGTTTGTTTTTTTTGTAAAAAAATATATATTATTTTAAATTAATTCAATGTAAATGGATTTATGACTCCATGCTATTTAGGTTGGAATACATTGAGGTGGGATTTCTAGTAGAGAAACAAATATTTAATGATTAATCAATAAAGAGGCATACATAGTCATTTTATTTCATGTTTAGAGGAACTCCATCGTATATGCTATCACCTATATTTTACCTATAAACACGAATATGTTTAGTTCACAAATATATTATTTTAGTATTTTTGTTTAATTTTCTTATTTATAATGGAACAGAAAAGTCATAAAATATCTCCATTATTTTTATAAAAATATACTTGAAAATATTTGAGGATTTAGTTGTATGGACGAAAACAAAAAAAATTGTGTGTTTTTCAGCATGGATTTTTTTTTGTTTTTTCATAAATTTCAAAGAGAAGTGGGCATTTCATATCGAATTTGTATTTTATAGTGTAATTATATGACTTGATATCGAATCATTTGATAGAAAAAACATGTGTAGAATAACAAATATTTAAAGTGACCTTTAGAGTTTCTTTTCCTTGCATTTCCTTGTTTTTTTTTTATCTTTTTATTTAATGCAAAATAAAAGGTAGGAGGAAGAAGCAACACAAACTTTTTTTCATTTTTAAAATAGGTCACATATTAGGTTATGAAAGTTATTCCTTTTTTTATAATATTTACGATAAAAAATCTCATAAAAGATTTTAGATAATAAATTGTCTAGTTCTCTTACAAGTATTAAAGGTGAAGCCTTCATAGCGCACTGAGCGAGATAAGACTTAAAAATGCATTACGGGAAAAATATAAAGACTTATGAAAATGATTCTATTGTAATAGGCAACTTGCCCCGGTGAAAACACGAAGATTTTCTAAGATGGTCTCATTGTGATAGTGCCCTATCTAGGTGGAGCATATAAATATATCTCCGAAAAATAGAATGAGACCTCATGATTATGAAATGAGTATAAGATTTATCATTCATGATAATATATCAAGTTTATACCATAGATATTAATTTCGTTCCATTAAAAAAACCGAGATAAAAACATCGTTTCATTCCGTTAAAAAAACCGAGACAAAACGACAACGTTTTTGTCTCGGTTTTAATTTCAATTCATTCTAGAAATTCCTGTCGGAACGTCTCAGTTCCGTTCTGAGCGTGCCGTTCCAGGTTCAAAATCTATTTTTTTTTATTTTAAAAAAAATTATTTCTGACATCTATACATCAAAATAATTTAAAAACACTAAAATATTTTAAATAAAAAAGAATTTAAATTTTAATTATGCTTGTTAAATTAATATTTTATCATGAACATTATGATACCGAAACGACACGTCCTGAAATCGGAACGTTCCGTTCCAATCGAAAAACCGGAACGATATTGAAAACTATGATTTATAGCGTTTTTTAATTGAATACAAGAGGTTGAAAAAAAAAATTAAGTCCAAATAATATAATTAAATATATTTTTACAGTAAAGTATTTTATTCTAAATATATTATATTATTAATGTAATATAAATTTATTGATAAATTGAAATTCAATTCAATTTCATCCGTCAAACAGGTTGTTTAAAAACTGCCCTCAGCCATCTCTCTACCTCTGTCACTCGTCTCTCTCTGCCGTCTCCACGGTTTTGACTTTACGGTTCCGCCGCGGACTCAGCAAAACTATCGGACGATGATATCAGCAGAAGAAGCTCTCCAAACCATTCTCAAAGTCGCTCAGCGTCTGCCACCTGTCTCCGTTCCACTTCACGACGCTCTTGGCAAAGTCCTCGCCGAAGATATTCGCGCCCCCGATCCTCTCCCTCCTTATCCTGCCTCAGTCAAGGTTTTATTAACTCATTAATAAAATAAAACTTTTAAGCAATTATTTTCTTAATATTTTTTTTCTATAAAGGATGGATATGCTGTGATAGCATCAGACGGACCCGGAGAATATCCGGTTATAACAGAATCAAGAGCCGGAAATGATGGACTTGGTGTTACCTTAACTCCTGGCACCGTTGCTTACGTTACTACCGGAGGTAAATTTTACGACAACAGAATCCGTTGGGTTTTACTTTTTTTCCCTTCAAATTTTAATTATTTTGTTCTTAGGACCGATACCTGATGGAGCGGACGCAGTTGTCCAGGTTGAGGACACCAGAAAGGTCAAAGACCCTTCGGTTGAGCGAGTGAAAATATTGGTGCAGACTCGCAAAGGCGTTGATATTCGTCCTGTGGTATGGCTTTGAATATCAGGGCTAGAATTATGTGCAAAACATTAAGTGGAATGGAAATGGCTGTAAATTGTAATGCGGCTTCATTGTGATCAAAATTCGCATAGAAATGTATTATTTTTAGTAAATAACTATAGTGTATTTTGGCAGGGATGTGATATTGAGAAAGATGCTGTAGTATTAAAACGTGGAGAAAAATTAGGTGTTTCGGAAATTGGGCTGCTTGCTACTGTTGGTGTAATGATGGTGAAGGTATTGTTTTACTTCGCATTTTTATGACTGATTATTGTATTCGTCCAGAGAATATGAGAGATTATGCTTATGAGAGATTATGCTATCATTTAGGTATATCCCATGCCTACGATTGCGGTGCTTTCTACTGGAGATGAACTCGTGGAGCCAACAACTGTTGGTCTAAATCGTGGCGAGGTATTATATTTCTCTGAAAACTTCTACTCGGTGGTTGAAGCTAAATACAGCAGTGCCTAAGATAATTCAATGCATGGATGAAAAATTGGGCTATAACGACCATGCAACTGAACAATGAATTCATTGAAATCATGTAAAATTGAAGTACATTACTGACTTATTTAGGTAAATTGAAGTCTCTTTTTCTCTTTGCATTCTTTATAACAGATTCATGGAAAAGAAATCAAACACAAAATTATCTTTACATTCTTTATAACAGATCCACTGCAAAGAAACCAAACACAAAATTCTCTTGCATTCCTTGTAACAGATCCATGGCAAAGAAATCAAACACAAAAACATGTGGAATCAGATGTTATTCTACTTAAAGAATGGACCTTTTGGATTGAAGATGTTTTTTTTCACTGTAAATAATTTTATAGGCTAATGGATTTGAGACTTGTTTTAGAACTGGTTGCTATTTTATTTTTCATGGCAGCATAAATATTTAGGCACTTTTCAGAGAGTAATTGCCGTGTCTTACCATCGATGTTACTCCAGTATACTTCCATATTGGATTCATCAGAATTTGTTGCAGGATGGCTATTTAGCATAAATAGTAGTGTCTTTTATTTTAATCCATGGACAGTTCCCCTTGTTTCCCATCAATGTTGCACAGTATTTTCCTTGTGGTTTGTGTTTCTTAAGTTAAAAAATTTATCCTATTCAGCTCTATGTAGATTAGGGACTCCAACCGTGCTATGTTACTGGCAGCTGCAATACAGCAGCGATGCAAGATTCTTGACCTTGGAATTGCTCGAGATGACAAGGAAGAACTTGAGAGGGTCCTGGATAGAGCCTTTTCTGCTGGGATTCACATCCTTCTGACCTCTGGTGGTGTTTCCATGGGAGACAGGGATTTTGTGAAACCATTGCTCGAAAACAGAGGGACAGTACATTTTAACAAGGTAAAATTTTGTCAATTTGTATATATATTTTTTAAATATTATTTTACTTTCGCACTGCCTTGTTTTATAAATATATGTTTTCTGAGCTTTAGTAGATCCAAATTGTGCGGTGATAATTGTAAGCAATAAGTGTTAAGCTACAATCAATTTTACATCATGTTGTTTTGGTGCTGATCATCCCCAGGTTTGCATTAAGCCAGGGAAACCTTTGACATTTGCAGAAATCCAGTCAAAGCCAGCTGGCAATATTGCACCAGGAAAAATTCTGGCGTTTGGATTGCCTGGAAATCCAGTGAGCTGTCTAGTTTGTTTCCATCTCTTTGTAGTCCCTGCCATCCGCCTTCTTGCTGGATGTGCAAATCCTCAACTTCTGAGGTTGCCGAGACTTCTAAAACATTGTTCTTCTTTTCTCATACATACTCAACTGCAATTTCTTTCAACGTTGGACTGCAATCTAGAGTGATAGATTTGGCTATGAGATTCTAATTTATTATCCTTTACGCAGAGTGCAGGCTTGTCTTCACCAACCCATAAAGGCAGATCCAGTGCGACCGGAATATCATCGTGCGATTATTAGATGGAAGGCCAATGATGGATCAGGCAATCCTGGGTATGTAGCTTAGAGATATTGCCTTTGGATGTGGGGCCCTGGAGGGTTAGGATTCTGTTGGATCCAACTTGTTCCGGACTTCCTCTGGGTTATTTGGTTTACCCAGTTTAAGAAACACTCAACTGTATTAAAATGTGTCCCGTTCTTGTGGATATCAGATTTGTTGCTGAGAGCACTGGTCATCAAATGAGCAGTCGGCTTTTAAGTATGAAATCAGCTAATGCTTTATTGGAGTTGCCCGCAACAGGCAGTGTGCTTCCTGCTGGAACTTCTGTCTCAGCCATCATAATTTCTGATTTAACTAGTACTTCTAGTAGTGAGATTGGTTTATCATCAGGCTTAGCTTCCTCAGCACAGAGAAATACTTGTAGAGAAACAATTGCTGGCGAGACCTTGAATGGTGAGTTCAGAGTAGCTGTTCTAACAGTGAGTGACACTGTTGCATCAGGGGCTGGGCCTGATCGAAGGTATGGTATCACATGCTGCTTTTTCCTAACATTTTCGTGTCAACTGCACAGAAGCTGTTCTTACTTGATAGACTAAGCACTGCTATTAGTTTCCTTGCTATCACAAAACATATTATTTAAAAATGGTGATATGCATTGTTTGAAGTTGTAACCACCTACCTCATAAATATTTGTGAATGGACAGATTCAAGGTGCTTGTGACTGTTTCATTACTTGTTTTAAATTGAATATTTATCAATATTGTAAGGCAACAGACCGATATGCCAAACCAAACGTAATGACACTCTATCTTATCTCCATGTGGGTGCAACTACCTTGCTTGGCTTCAAATTGTATGTATCAATGCATCTAGATACACCTTTTTGAATAATTTTTTCAGAAGGGTCACTTTATTGATGCTAAATCAAAAGAGCGAAGTCAATATTGCTCCTTGTCAGAGTTAAACATGGAAAGCACTGAGTACTTTGCAACAGTATTTACAAATAATAGCAGGTTTGCAAGCCATTTTGATTGGATTCACTTGTCTCAGCAAGTTGTTTTGATGACTTGAGTTAAAACCTATAAAGAGGAGGATAAGAAATATAATAAAAAAGGTGAAATTGTGTCCCATTCCTTAACATCTTCTAACTACACTTGCAGAAATTGTTTTGTAGTAGAAGACCACGAGGAAGCCACATACATTTTCTATACCATAACCGCTTTGGGAAGGAGTGATTCCTGACCTTTTTTTTTAGAATTTTTCCTTTCCTGTCCAGATCCTCCTAACTACAATGATCACAAGACTTCTCGTAGATTATTGTCCGTGTTCACACCAAATGAACACAAAAACTTCCAACTCAGAATCATCCATTTCTAACCACAAAAACCAAAAAGTCTTTTCCAGTTATTTCAAGCCATTGAACCCTGTTGGATAAGCTTCTCTCTAATGCTAAAACACCTTGCTTGAAATTTCAGTCATCTCTTAATATTTGTTCATGCATATTTTATCCCCTTCTTGCATATGATATTTCAACTTGAAGTCCCTGTTCTTGCCCCGCCTAATTCTCAATGCCTAAGGTTCCACCTTATCCTTGGAACTTGTTATCTTGAACTATTTACCTCAAACCTTCTTCCTTCTCGAACATGTACATGTTACTGAACAGAGTACACAACTATGATTTTCATAAGGGATGTAAAATTTTATCCTTGATGTGGATTTAAGATACCGACTTGAGGTCAAAATATGTTTGTTTAAATCGACTGAGTTTAGAATTACAAATAATTATTATGAATTCCTATTTCTATTTCTATGTTCCTGTGTTTATTGAAGCTTTGAAAATTGAATAATCTCGAAAGGGTTTGGACATTTGCAGTGGCCCCAGGGCAGTGTCAGTTGTAAATTCCTCATCAGAAAAACTAGGAGCGAGAGTAGTTTCAACAGCTGTGGTCCCAGATGATGTGAGCGAAATCAAGGCTGTTGTGCAGAAATGGTGTGATACTGATAGAATGGATCTCATTCTTACCTTGGGTGAGGTTCTTCATATTTCTTTTCCTTGTCAAAATCTATCTTAAGTTGAATGCGTCACAATACGGCTTCTTTCTTTTTTCTCGAGCCTTTTCCCCTTCTATAATGTCATTTCTTTTAATGAAGGTGGCACTGGCTTTACCCCGAGAGACGTGACTCCTGAAGCAACCAAGGAGTTGATTGAGAAGGAAACACCTGGCCTTCTATATGTTATGATGCAAGAGAGTTTAAAGGTACCATAACACCTGCCTTCTGTTTATATATTACTAATGTTTTAAATCCATGAGGTTTGCTATTCATTTACTCTGAAAATGGTGGTGTAAATTGGAAACTCAAAGCAATGCATTTTTGCATGCTTTTCTCGGCTTCTTTCTTATGTTGCATCTATTTTTTGCTTCAATGATAGAACTTTTGTGTGTTTGGAGATGTAGCCAAGCAAGCATTGATTTGTACATTTGAAGTGCAAAAAATAGATCATGCTCATTCCATTTGTGAATCCAATTCTCACGCCACATTTTTTTGCGAGTGCTTGTGTTTGCCATGAGATTATGTTAGTACAATGAGAATTGGCCATACATTAATCTGTTATGAACACTGACGTTGGAGAAATTGTTTGTAATATTACTGATGCGGTAACACTTTTTGCTCCAAAGCATTTTCATTTCCCTTTCCTCAACTGATTCAGGTGACGCCATTCGCTATGCTATCACGATCTGCAGCAGGAATAAGAGGCTCAACATTGGTAAGATCACAATCATTTTTAAATTGTTAATCTTCAAACAGTAGTGTGGAAGGGAAGTATCTCAATTTCTGTGACTTTTCTTTTCTGCCAAATGCTTCCAACCATCACCAGGGATTTATCTAGGATTTTATCAGTTGGCAAACTGTGAATACATTTTAACCGCAAGGATTATGAAAAGAACTTGCTTTAATAGCGCGCAGCAGGGAAATAATATTTAAGTGTATAGTTAGAATTACATATCAACATCGAAGAAGCTATTTCTGAAAGTCGGACCATCATCTAAAAATAATAGTCGAGATTGGTTTGACATGATGGTTGTGTTGTTGAGAACAAATCTTGGATTGCTGTAAATGTTGATACCCATCTTTTGAGTTGCCTTTTCTAAGTTGGTGAGCCAGTGTGGTCTGGTCTGGACTCCATGACATAAATAATTTCCAGAACACCCTTGTTTTCCTTGATCCAAGCCTTTTCGTTAACCATATTTTCAGATCATCAATATGCCTGGGAATCCTAATGCGGCTGCCGAATGCGTGGAGGCTTTATTGCCTGCTCTCAAGCATGCACTTAAGCAGATCAAGGGAGACAAGAGGGAGAAACATCCTCGTCACATTCCTCATGCGCAGGCAGAACCTGTAGATACATGGGAACGCAGCCATAAGCTGGCCTCCGGCAACCACACAGAGCCCAGCTGTTCATGCTCCCATTAAGCATATCGGGGAGGAGATTGCCGAAAACATGTAATTTATGTTTACTAGTGTTTGGCCTCTTATAGAGTTTGATTTTTGTATCAATATTCAATAACGTTCTGGTTGTATCTGACTTCATCTGTTTACCTGCTCAACATGTCTATTCAACGTCCCTTTATTTGTTTGTCTCGTTTGAATTCCAGTCTGTTCTTGAGAACTCCGAGGCCATGGATGATTTCTTGCCAGTAAAACCTAACGTTAACATTTTTTTCTGGCCGGCCCATTCAGATGCACGGTAGGCTCGAGCTAGGGTTAAAAAACCCAGAAACATGTGTTTTATGAGATTTTTATTTTTCTGATTATTTTGATATGGAGGTGTTAAAAAGAATTTTTTTTTAAAATAATAATAAAATTTTAACTCGTGAAAAACATTTAATTTTTTTTATTTTTTTTTATTTTAAGTGATTCAAATTTAATCAATTTTTTAAATCCTGCTTGAACGAGTTCTCAAGATGACTAAGGTAAAGTTTAAAACACTGTTTGAAACTCTTTTAGAATAATCTTAAATGAATCCCTGGCCCATAAGTCTTGTAGAAATTGAGTCCCAAACCTGTATTTTCATTACCATCGAATCCAATAATCCTCAATTTGATTCTTCTACTAACAAAAATGCCTATGCAGATGCTGAGGCACATTTTCATCATTCAATTGAGAATTATTACATATATTATGGATTAAATTGCACAAAAATATACTTTAGGAATCTAATTGAGAAACAAAAGTATTGGTCAGGGACTAACATGAGCTTACCCCAATCTTTAAGACTTCCAATTGGGGGACTCTTTCAAACTAAACCCTAAAAAAGCACCCAATTTCGTATGCGATAAATATACTGTCTCTCTCTCTTTCTCCCCCTCGAATCTTCTCTGATCCATCAAATTCATTCCCCCCCTCTCTCTCCATATATATATTTATATATATCTCCAATTTCTGCAATTGGGAATTTCCAATTCCCAATCTCACAGCCAAAAAAGTTACTATTATTTAAGCTCCTTGTTGCTGACCTTGGAAGGAGGGGTTGTGGAGAAGGAGGGGGAGGAGGAGGAAGGGTATAATAAATTTATGGTTTTGTCTTCGTGATCTTGAAGAATAAAGATATACGAATTCTGGATCCATGTCAAAGGTTTGCTTAAGCAAAATTTCCATCTTTTTGTTGCTAAAATTAGGGTTTTGTGATTTTGCCTTGAAATTATAACTATATTCCATTCCTGCTCGAGATAATGCGATTAGGTTAGTGAATTTAGAGAATTCGTGGACTTGGTTTAACAGTGTTAGTGAGACTTTATCGGGTTAAAATCGACTTTTCAGAATAATTAAGACAGCTAGCTTACAGAGTAATTAGTGTTCGGGGTTTGTCAAAAGGTATGATCTTTTTGGTGCGTTGATGGTTGAGGCATTCATTTATGTATGATTGCTAGCTTAGGAATGATCGTGCAATTTTGAATCCTTTCATCATGTATGTATGGAAGAAGGTAAAACGTTGTTTGATAACTGTTATGTGCAGCTGAATATGATCTGGTGTGTGTGATATAATGGGATTGCGATGATTTATCTCATTTAAATCCTGTGAAAACATTGCCTCACAATACTTCTCAGCTGGGTTTTTTCTTTTTCTTTCTTTTAGTGTCTGTTGACTTTTGTTTGATATTTGTATGTGTAGAAGAGGGTTGTGCATCTGAATACGATCTGATACGATTTGATATAATGAGATTGTGATGGTTTTTCTCATTTAAATCGGGTGAAAGCATCGCCTTACATTGCTTCTCCTCTGGGTTTTATTTTTTTTCTTTCCTTTTCCCTTCGTATCTGTTTAGTGTTGTCTAGGAACGGTTTTATAACCCAGTTTAGCTGGAAAGTTATCTATGCCATACATAAGCAGTGCAACCAAGAAACTGACTTGAGTAATTAATTTGGCCCTATTATCATTTTCTAGAAATTTTGGGAGCTTATTTCTGATGGCTAGTTGTTAAGTTGTATAATTAACACGCCCTAATTTACAGGGTTGTTTATCGAAATTCTCATCCTATGAATCATGTGTGTTCTTCAAGCTGCCAGGTCTCTTGCATCTCTTGTACTTGAGGATTTCTACTAATGCTTTTTATTATGGCCATTATAGATTTCCCGGAAGTGTATATAAATTCCCAATGTTAACCTTTTTTATTGACAAAAGAATATCCAATGTCCCCTTCAAAATATAGTGACCCTATGAAAGATAGTGAACAATGTAAATCTAACATTATAAAACAAGAGAAATATTTATTGAAAGCCAACATGCTTGTTGAGTTTTTTCCTATAGCGTGAACTTAACATGCGAGCATGCTATATGTGACACCTGTGATTTTTTTTTGTTGCCCAACTTCAGCAGCAATTCATTTTTCAAACATGTTCTGTATATGCTTGGATTTAGTCTGACTGGAAAGGTAGATGCTTGATGCATTCTTCGTCTATATGCTGAAATTCTCTTTTAATCGTATTGGATAGTTATGAAGCCTTTTCTCTTGTGATAAATAACACAGTTGGTGGTTCACCTGGCCATGAAACATTGACCCATGGATCCGGAAAGCAAGAAGTTTGGAAGAGGTAAGAATTAGTTTATGGAATATTTTTGGTTTGTTGCTGATTTACCCCTATCCCCTCCCGATTTTGCTTGGCACATGGGCTTTGAATCCTTAGCATTATCAACATTACCATGTCAAATCACTACATAGCTGGATCTTTCTCAAATGATACAGGGAGGTAACTTGCGAAGCGTAATTCTTTTTGCCCTCCTCCCAAACCAAATTAAAATGTTACATATACCAAAGCTGAATTTATATCTCCAATTCTATAATCTTTCACATGGTCCAAAGGAAAGTTAAGGCCAACATGCCCTATTCTATCACATGGTTCATGTGTTTTCACCTGATCTCCTAGGGTATGATGGGGGTATGAGAATTGCTGTAAATTTAATCCAAGAACATATTATAGAAACAAATATTGATCTAAAAAAGTGAATATAGGATAGATTATTAGGTCTATAACCTTTAATTAAGTATTTTTGGTTCAAAAGTTTAACCAAGTATTTTTGGTTGATAAGTGGATATTGATTAGTTAACAATTCATAGGTTCTTCTGAAAATCTCTATTTAAAAACATCAAATATAAATCATCTTTCAACACAATTAAGTTCTTTAGCATTTTTGATCATGGACTTGTTAAAGCGTCGTCTTGTTATCATCTTTGTATACATTTATAAATGATATTGGATGTTACACGGGCATATGCAACTGGGCTTTATTCCTACCCCCTTGTTTCTGTTAAGAAAAAAACCTTGTTACCCCTACCAGTCTTTGTGCGCCCAGATTACTTTCTTTATTGATCGTTTCTCAATACCTGAAAAAGTAAGACCAAATTTAATGATCTTTATTTACACACAACAATATTGGCTTAGTTTTATTTTTTCTTATTAGATAAAATCTAAAATGCGTGAGGTCATTGGATTTTGGTGGCAAAGAGAAAAATATTTGCAACACTGATTTAAGTCACTAAAATAGTTGATGTTTGTGTCAAATAGTTTCATTTGATGAGAGTATTTCATATGAAGTGTTTTTATCCCTTTAAAGTTCGTGAAAAAACATGTCTAAGCTCGAGTAGATTTTTTATTTTAGGTTGATTTTGGTTTTTGGATGTTTTGTTTTTATTTTTTGAGGTCATGGATAGACTTAACATGTGTTTTGGGTTAGATGTAGGTTGAAAAACAGTTTTTTATGTTAAAAAAAAACTTAAGCCCTGATTTTCTAATCCAATCAGCACAGTTATCAAAATCTAAAAAATCAGATGAAAAGCTGTGATTTTCTTATAAAAAATTTTTTTAGGGCAGATGACATGGCTGTAACAAAAACAATTAGGTCCTAAATGCCCTCATAAAATGGGTCAGGTGGGTTCGCTTGATTGCCAAGCCTAACAACGTTTGGCTTTTTTTTCCTTTTCTTTATATTAATGTTCTTTTTATATGTTTGAAAATGAATGTCATGAGATGTGCACAATATTTTGTTGGTTATGGTTATGAGATGGTGCCCTTTTGAAATTTTAGGACCAAGAGAGCTGACCGGTGCTATTGATCTAATAAGTCACTACAAGTTGTTGCCCCACCATGAATATTTCTGCAAGCGGTCACTTCCGTTGTCAATTGCCGACACACATTATCTTCACAATGTGGTGGGAGACACTGAAATTAGGAAAGGAGAAGGGATGCAATTGGATCAGCTTATCCAGAATACCTCCCGAGATAGCAATGCACGTATTCAGCCCTTTGACCTGAATGTACTTAGAGAGGCCTTCCAACTGAAGGAAACTACTCCCATAGATTTGCCTTCTGTAAGAAATCTATCTTGCCTTGAAGTTCACGGGATTATCAATTGCTTTAGTTTGTTCTTGCACTCATGATCAAATTGTCATTGGCTCTTGTTTGATGTCCCTATGATTTTATTTTATTTTTATATATATTTTATCTTCTTTAGGCAGAGAAGGGGACTCCTACCATAGCTGGGAAATCAAAAGGTGAGTCCAAGGATAAGGACAGGAAGCATAAAAAACACAAAGATAGAGATAAGGAGAAGGATAAAGAGCATAAGAAACATAAAAAACGTCATAAAGATAAAGATCGGAGTAAAGACAAAGACAAGGAAAAGAAGAAGGATAGAAGTGGGCATCATGATTCTGGTGCTGATTACTCCAAAAAACACCATGAAAAGGTTAGAATTCATTGCTGGCTTGCAAATGACATGTGATTGATAAATTTGTAGCGAAATTTCTGGGCCAAGTTACTCTTGCATGGTATTTGATATTGATAATAAAGAAGTCAACTTCTTGTTGCATGGTAGTGCATGTTATTATGCAAAATAATGACACTTGATGTTGACAATTGTCATCGACTATTTGGAGGTTTTGACATTCCATGTTTTATGCATGCTGTGATGTTTTCTTTTCTAAATTTTGTTGAATGTTCATAGGATTTGTCAATATTGACTTTTTTGCTGTATGATTTTAGAAAAGGAAGCATGATGGGGATGAAGATCTTAATGATGTGCATAAGCACAAAAAAAGCAAGGTAATAATATTCGTTTGAAGTTATGGTAGTTTTGCACTATAATCAGTCTCATCTCTCTCATTTTGTTATGAGTTACTTGACTGCTTTTCACTCTATAGCTACTTGTTCTCTTTAAGCAAGCCCTCTATTCTTAATCTGTTCTCTTGCAGCACAAGAGCTCAAGGATTGATGAAATTGGTGTGATAAAGGTAGCAGGCTGAAATGGTTGGCATAATATAGTTCATTTTTGTTTGACGTGGTTGTAGTTGACAGTTTGGAAGGGATTTTGACTTAAGGCTGTCCATTTTTTTGAGGTAAATACTTTTGCCAGAATATGATTTCTGTCCTGTTTTTGGATTTTATGTGTGGAAATAAATTAGTGGTAAATTTTGGTTAAATAAAAAGCTATCAGCTCTTGGCTACCAAAAATGACTTCTATGAACATGTTTGAAATAACTGTCACTGGAGAATATTTTTAGCCCCCCCTTTTAAGGCTCAAAAAGACGCCAATCCTGGTTGTCTTGTATACTACATTGGTCAAGTTGGTTTGTATGTGATCCATTACCAACTAGAAACATTGTGATTAGGAGACGGGAAAAAAAAATAAGGTGTCTCACTTGCAATGTTCCATGCCCCTTATTTTTTATTTTTTCTTGGAGGGGAAGTCTGCTAGCTCTAATGGGAAATGGAGCTAAGCTCAAGGAGATCAAGGGTGCGTTAAGTTAGCTTTGAGGTTGCTAAAGCGAGGCCTGGAGATAAAGAAGATCTTGAGTGTTGTACTGTTGCTTGCCATCTCTCGTTACCATGTTTTTAACAGAATCCTAAAGATGCTATATGTATCTTGCTGAAATCCATCTCTGGATCTAACGATCAAGATTCTCTAATTTTTTCTCACTGCGGTCCCGCTTGTTCAAGTTTTATTATTTGTTGAAAGGGCAGGTTCTCGTTAGGCAATACCTAAGATATTTTTCGCTGATTTAAGCATGAAGTACCCAAATAAGAGAGCCTCTGATCCTCACACTGTGCATAGACTTTTTTCTATTTCCCATAGTACTACTACAGGATGTGGCTTTGATCATTGCTTCTGCTTATTTTCAGCAACACTATTGAGACATTTCTTATGTTTCGCTCTCATTTTTATGCAGGGTAGGTTTTGAACTGACTGAAAATGCGAAGATGGTGAATTCACCTGACAAGAACATTTGGATGCCGGGTAGAAATTTGCAGAAAATGCAACTTGTATCATATAGTTTTTGGCTAATAGGGAAGACTTCCATCCTTCATTTTTCCTTAGCTTTACGGTACATTGGTTGTCAGCATGTACACATTATTGTAATCATTTATCCGTTTTAGGGTAGTTCTATAATCAGTTTCATTTAGAATTCTCAGCTTTGAGTTGTAGGAATCACATGTTTTAGGATAGGCATTGTGTATATTAAATTAATTCCTTTCTCCCCCAGTGTTTTATGGCAATGATTGCATACATCCTAGTTAACCACAGAATTAAAATGGTCAGGGTTACACACATTCCCTTGAATGCTTGACTTATTCTGGGATATCCTGAATCCCATTGATGAATGATGTGAACTGTTTGTATGCCAACATCTCCATAAAATCTGCGGCCATAACTTTATTGTAATGATGTAACCCACCATCTCAGTTCAAATCAATATCAGCTTCACCTCTATTAGGTATTAAAAACAGCATCAATTGAGCCGCCAGAAGAAGCTTGACTAAACTAAGAATGACCCATCAAAAACTTGACAGACACCCTCACCATGAAGAAGCCTCGCAAACTGCATGCCAAGCTCAGGATCAGTCAATAATTCTGGGGACACGGAAGACAAGATTTCCATGTACTCGTTTGAGTGAAACTTTCCTTCGTCTTTGGGAGCAGCTATCAATGAATTTTCTAATTTGTTGTGTTTTTTTTTTTTACGAAAAAAGGAAAAGCACTTGGGTCAATGAATAATCTTATTTACCACCCGTCGTTGCATTGATGGAAAAGTGGGCGTTGCAAACACTTTTTTTTTTTTTATCAGGTGTTCCTAAAACTGTGTGATGGTTCTAAGCCACTCTACCCCAAGGAAGAAGTTGAAGTGGTCATAGCTCGTGCAGGCGAGCTGTCCCTGCTGGTCCAACATGTGCATGCCTAGCGTTTGAAAGAGAGGAAGTCCAAGTTGTTCTACAGTTTCAAAAATATTTTTTTAAAAAAAAAAATGATTATATTTTAAAATTAAAAAAAAATAGTTTTTAAGTTATGATGTAAAAAATAATTTTTAGAAAATAAATAATAATTTTTAAAATAAAAAATAATTTTTAAAAAGCATATGATCCTTTGACATTACACCTCTCGCAGCCATATTGTGAGCTTCCCCTCATGCCCTTCCAATCCGATGTTCCTGTATTTGTCCTGAGGAGTGGTTTCGCAAAGCAATGTGCTTTAATTAACTCTAATATTGCATTGCAGGTTGGCCATGACCTTTTTACCTAGAATGAAATGCCAAAATCAAATTTTCCTGATCACTGATATGATTACTTGGAAACTAAAATCCATCATGATATGATTGGTTAATTTCATGATTTGTTAACTTGGAAAATAATTTTTTTAATATATATATATGTATGTATGTATGTATGTATGTATATTTCAACGACTTTTTCTTTTTCTTGATTGGGTTGACTTGTTGATTTGTATGTCAATCCTCCAAGACTATATATTAATTATTAAGATTTTCATATTTTCACAACTATTGTTAGCGTGCGATGGTTAATGAAGTTCCATGAGATTTTGAGGGAAAGGTTATACTTTTTCTCCGATGCTGTCCCTGTAAAGCTAAAGAGAAACTCAATGATAATTCACCAGAACAAAAACAATTGATGTTATAATTTTTTCATGAGCATCAAAATAGCAATACTAATATCCGAAACACTAAGATTTTTTGAATTGAAGCAACATCCAGTAAATACATAGAGGAGGAGGAGGAGGAGGAGGAGGAGGAGGAGGTGGTCAAAGTGGTAAGCTCACTAAGCTATCTATCTCAGATAGCATATAAAGAATCAAACTTTCTACAAAGTAACTGTTAGCTCATAAAAAGATGATGCATCAGACCACGCGACGTGATACTACTGTGCAAATGTTATCTAACTACAGGTTGACAAAATACCTTACCGTGCAATTGTCATTGCCTCGAGAATAGAAAACTGAACACACAGCAGCTATTCTTCCATGTTATCAGCAGAGCAAGAATGGGAGCTCGTGTTTTGCAACAGCTTGGTCATCTTCTCCGAAGCCGCTGCCCTCATTTTTCTCAACTCTTCTATTCTTCCGAACCCTAGTTGTAATTCTTCTTCCAATGTCTTCAACTCTGCTTCCTTGAGATCTGTATCAAAGACACATTGCTGGTATTCGAGAATCATACTCTGGATTTCGGACATTCCATTCCCTGTGATTTCTAGGAGAGTTTCCTTCTCTTGGATTACAGTTTGAAGTGCAAACTCCATCTCCTCCACGGATTTTGATCCTCTTTGTGTATCCATTTGAACAACTTGTATTTCACCCTCTATCTTATCCAATCTTTTACTCCAGTCCTCGAATTCTCTTTTTATAAGAACAAGCTTTTCTCGGGACAACTTCATCTCACTTTGTAGCTTGGTTTTCTCTTCCTCATACTTCAGTAACTCTGTAGCTTTCCCACATACTTGCCAATTTCTCTGTAAGGTATTATCTACTTTCTCGATGTTATCGATGGCGAAAAGAACCTTTTCACTCTCCTGTCTCTGATTCTTCTCCTCGAGTTTGGATTTCAAAACTGCTAGGATGCTTCTCGATTCGATTTCAGATTGTTGAATCCTTCGCAGGTTAGCCTCAGCATCTTCTTTGCAAACTTGAAGACGAGCCAACTCCTCTTTCTTTTTCCTAAAATAAGACACTGAAGCATTTACCCTTGCCTTTGCTCTAACTTCTCGCTGTTCAAAGTAAGCGGCCGATGAAGAAAAATTCGATAGAGAATATCTCAGTGCTGATAATTTCTTATCTACAACAGCTTTTTTATCTTGCATTTCAGAAGAAAGTAGCTCGAGGGATCTAAACTCTTCCTGCTTTTGCTGAAGCCCTTCTTCTGTTGCTGCAATTTCTCTCAAAACTCCATCAAAGTCAACAAAAGCTTGCTCCACATTCAACAAACGGGCACAGATTTCCTCCATTGAAACTTTTGTACCAGGGTAAATAGGAGGAGCACAAGACTGAAGACAATTCTCTCCATCAACTTCCACGTGTTTTTCTGGGCAATGAAGTTCTCCTCTAGATTCAACTCTGTTCTGTTCATAAGAAGAAAGCCTTCTTCTAATTTCATCCCTCTCATTCATAGCTATCTCATACAAACCCATCAGCTTTTCATTTTCTTCCTGTAATTCCATACGCTGCTGCTCTAGGTTCTCAACTGTTTTCATCTCTAGCTCACTTAACTTGGCAAGTTCAGAAGGACTATCATTATTATTATGAGCTTCCACGCCATTTTGTCTCCTCTCAACACTATCATCATCATCACTAACCTCCATGCCATTTTGTTCACTCTCAGAATCTTTCACATTGCTGTAGCTGCTTTTTGAAGCTGCCCGTTCATACATTTCAATGAGAGTATTTTTTTCCTCAATTAATGCTTTAAGTTTTGACTGTAGATCTTCATTTGCCTCAATAATTGTTTCAAGCTTCAACTGCAGCTCATTATTCTCCGTATATAACGTAATAGCTTTTTCATGAGCTTCGGCTTCTCGCTGACTTGCTGCAGCAATGGCATCAACCATTGTTTTGAGCTCCATTTGGTCATTGGCATTGACAACCGACCCATCAGTTGATAAAGGAAGCTCAGGTTGCTCTGTTCTCTCGTTTATGGCTCTATAAGATCTCTCTTCTTCAAGTTTCATCATGAGATCATTGACATGCCTACAAAATAATCTGGTCAAGCAGACAGCATTTTGAGATAGTACAGAACATGCATGCCTACACAAACTTATTAGGTATTTGAGTCTACACAAACGTACAGTCACCATCAGCTGTTATCAAGTTAAAGGTAAAAGCAACCAAACATGTTAATTGAAGAATTAAATCAAATGAATCAACATTTTGATGAGTAAAAGAATGAAGAGTGGATATTTACCTTTCTAGTCTATCCTTCTCTTCAAAACAGAAATCCAACTGCTTATGGAGCAAGTCATTTTCAGCCTGGTTCTGAATGGCCTGTAATACAACAAATTATGTTTATGTCCCTTGTATTAAATGAAAGCCACGTAAAAGTTTGCGAACAAAGAAGCAGGGTGGCAGACCTGTATGCGGAGGAACTCATTCTCCTCATTAATTGAAGATTGACGAGGTGATTTCGGTTCCTGTGTTAACAAGAGGGTTATTTACATCCACAAAGTCTTTTAGTGCTAAAATATGCATGAGCAATACAAACACAAAAAAACATACAGAGCACAGTTTGTACGACAATTCAAAACATACACCAAGCACTTGCCGGTATAACATGATATACTAGAAACAAGAATGCCTGGCTTGTCCTTATCAAAAATATCATACAATATTGTAGAACTGTGAATGCAATATTGTCCAAATATCATATTACAATAACATTAAATTTGTGCTACAGGACGTTGCAGAGGAACTTCCCCATTGCCTATAATAACAGTCACACCTGTGCACATGCCTCTTGTTGCGAAATCAAGTTTAAGTACCTAGCAGTCAAACTGCTTATTACGCAAGCATTTCACACGAGTTTGAAGTCTGGGATATGATTACTATTGAATAAACAGAAAAACAACTACAGATATCGTACTAGCAAGCATATAAACTCTTGCCAATGCAAAAGAAATTAAAAACATTTCGCCAGACTTTCATGAATGGGCACAAGCCATTAGCTTATTTTATATCCCATCTCAATGAATGTAATCAAAACTGATTTGTTAGGAGTTAAACTTATATGCGAAAGTAGTTACGATGTTGTGAAAAATGCATGTGGAAATGCATCCGCTTGAATTCTACCTGAATTGAAATTGGTAGATCATCATGATCTTCTGCATCCATGTCTAAGCTAGTTTTCTGTAATAGAAAGAAATCAAAAACTCACAGTTAATGAGGAAAAAATCTAAATATAACCATGCATTTTCATAGTTCACAGTTGAGCTTGTGAAGAACCTGAACTGCCAAGGAATCCGATTCATGCATAAGCTTCCAATCTAGAGCTTCTAGTAACTGCATATTCAGTTAGAAGAAGTTTTAGAAACAGGATAATTTGACCACAAACACAGCTTAAAAAAGTTGGACATTGTTTTCTCTACCTTATTCTGTAAGACCATGATTTGTTCATTCATCATCTCCCTTTCACCGTCCTCGCAGAATGACTTTAATCTGTGAAGTAGAACCAAAATAAGAAATAGTTTCAGAATGCAACTTTAATTGAATAAAGAAGTATTAATTGAAATCTGTTATTTGCAAACAAACACCAATAAAATAATATACGTGGCCTGATTAAATGAAAAGACACCTGATTCCTATCCGTCACAGTATTTCTGCTCTAGTATAAAATGTGCTTTTCTAAATTTTTACTCCAAACTTTCTTTGGAACATTCCCATTTCTCCCGATTCAGTTTGTTGGAAGCTACAGTTTATTGTTATCAGAGATGTTTGACCTCAGTGTTAGTGCTAGCATGAGCTTTTATCAGCATACGTTATACATAGATTTACAACCAGCCCTTCTTTTTTTTAGATTTAGAAAGATACTCCATGATCACTACATTAATCTTCTGTGGTTGTTTCATGTTGAATTTCTCAGAATGGACAACCAATGTATATAAATCGACACCATATAATTTCTCTTGCCACTTTACTGAGAATAGAAAGAATGACAGGCTAGAAAAGGCATGCCTTCTAATTTCTTCCTTCAGACGCAAATTTTCTGTGGCAAATCTTGTAACTTCTTGGCTGCGATCAACCTGGGTTCGCAAAACTTCAATTTCCTTTAGATGTTCCTCCTTTTCTTTCAACAAGTGTGTTTCAGCTGAAATCTTTCCTGCGGCAACTGCTTCTAGCCTCTTTACTCCTGCCTCTCGGAATCGTAGTATCATTTTTAAGCTTTTTATCTCATCCTCTCTTTGTTTGGCCTGGTACATTCCATTTCAAATTAACTTCTAGAAAATATTTCAAATTATTAATTAAATCCAAGCGATTTGTTTCGCACATACCAGTTGCATAGCTGCTTGATTTTCAGCTTGCAATGCCTTCAATCCTATGTCCTTATCTTTTTCTCTCCTAAAAGCCCCAATAAGGGCAACTTCATAATCTTTCTTCTATGAAAGCGCAGGGAAAATTTTAGCTGATGGTCGTTTAACAATCCTGAATCAAATAATCAAGGTTAGGTACAACCGATGGGTACCTGAGACATCCTTTTTTCAGACATAAGCGGACTAGATGATCCATGAAGCCCTTCCCACTTAAATTGTCCAGGAGATCCAAGAAAGCTTAAGGATGAAGTATCGTTATCTAGACTTTCAGCTCCCCCATTGACTAAACTGTGAAGTCTGGACACTTCTTTCTGAAAGTATATGAACAATAGTGAGTTTTTTTAGGTAACAGTAATGTAACAAAATCACAGAAACAAAACGAAAGTACAGTGCTCTGAAATAAGGGTAGTCTCATAACGATCACAGGCTACGAGAGGGAATCTCAAATTGAGTACAATACCTTAAGTTGTTGAATTTGCATTCGCATCACAATAACATTTCCCGATGCATCTTCATTGATAATTGCCTGGAGGTAAAGAAAAACAGTGACTTTTAGTGAGCAGAATGATGGCTGGCAGATATAAATTAGATGTAGCGTGTGGGGGAAAGGAAAGAATGTCCTAAATTTTAATTTTCCATTTGTAATAATAGTACCAGTTACAGAAGGATAGCCTATTCCCTATTTTTTTTTACTGCTAATAATCAGGTACACAAACTTCAAAGCAAATTAAGTATTACAGAAAATACAGATCACGTACATTGTTTTTGATGAATTTTGCACGTTGTGCAAACTTCAATGTGCTTAGCGTCTCCAAAGAACAACTGCAAGGGAACCATAAAATTTGTTATACTGAAATTTGAATATGCTATCATTCATAAATATGTCATGCTTGTTAAAATTTATTTGTAAGTTTGCATTACAGGAACCTAAAAGAAACATTTAGGAAAAAAAAAGATAGCAACAAACCTAAGAGATGGGCTAATATTAGCAATTATGATAGTTTTTGAATTTCCTCCTAGAGAATCCTGAAAGGAAGATTAAATAGAAGTGTATATATTAGCAATCCAAATCATGATAAAGGAAATTACAACTTCTAAAACAATCAAGATAATTAATGAAAAATAATATTCCAAAATGCTAGAGCTTTTATCTCCATAAAAACTAAATGTTATGAACTCTTCAACTGCGCCACATAAAATAACAGTGTTAAACTGTAAAGCTCTACCTGAAGCAAAAAAGTGAGTTTTGAATCCCTGTAAGGAACATGGAGAGACTTCCCATTTGATAAACTTACAAGGTTCATAATAACAAGTCTGCAAACATCAAAACCAGCTAAATGAAATTAATAGTTGACAATGAATTAATACTTTGAGTTCCCACATGTTCAGCTTAATGAATCTTAAGAAAAATAGAACTAAAGAAATTAAGAATAAGTGGGACAACACACCCCAATGTTGAAAGTGACTTGTTAATATTGGTAGCTTCCTTGAGACGTTCACCTTCAGCACCAGAACTCTTCTGCCTGTGATGATAAACATGTGGATATCAAAATTGATTGAAATATTTACTAACTGCCTTCTTCAATAAAATCAATTTCCTATTCCACATCCTTGTACCTCTCTGATCCTGCTAAATCAACAAGATTAAGCCGAGCAAACCGATGGTGAGTTACACCTTGGGATTCCCACTGATGACAAACCACCAATTAGAATTGCCACATCAAACCAGCCCATTTAAAAGAATTCAGATCATTTTTTTCACAAGCAAAACCAAATATCTTTCAGGAATGAGATGTGGAAGGCATTCAGTATATGTTATTTTTCAGGAAGAGATTCAACAAAGAACTCTTGTCTAATTTATTTATTTTCAATTAAAAAAAGTGAAAAAAACACTAACCTTACTTTCGATGATGCATGTAAATACACTATGAGAACGACTACTTGCACGATTCATATTAGTGGCTGCTACTTTTCTATTTGCTGCACCCTGAAAACAAAGAGCATGATTCTTGGTTAAGTATAATTTTGAGAATTTTGAGGAAATATAGTAAGATAAATTCCATAAGTTAAAAAGAGTGATTTACTCTAAAAAAGAACTCTTCTTATACGTAAAATGTTTTCTGATTGAGGTTTCCCCAATTTTCCAGCAACAATCACATGCTAGCATCGTAGTTTTTGCTGTTTATTTTTGAAAGCTTAGTGCTTGTTCTGATAATCAGAAACAATTGGAGATTTCAAAACACTATACTGATTAAAACTTATTTCTCACTATAACTTCGCTCTAAAGAACACAATGTGTAAAGGCAATATGTATACCTGAATAAGTTGCTGAAGCATATCTCTAGCACTTGCAACTTCTATCTCCTTAAGATTCTCCACGTAAATCCCTTTCTTCACATCTTCTCTTATCTGTAACAATAATGTCCACCAAATATTTTTATTTTCACCAAAAAACTCAATTCAATAGAAGTAAAAAGAGCACAACTTCAAATACACACTCACATGGTTTAATACTGTTCAAAATAAATTAATGAAAACGGATTTGTTTACAGCATAAGTTGTATAGGAGGAATTTGAGAGTTAGTTTTCTTTCATGGCAGAATTCTTTTTCACATTGCAAATTGGTTTTTATTATTGCAGGCAGGGAAAAGAAAACACATATAAATTGAAGAGACAAGACTTCAAGTAACCTATACCTGTAAGTTGGTAGATGATGGATCCAGGAGATCAAGAATCTGTTCGTTGTATATTTCCAAGAAAGAGCATTTACAGGTAAATTTTATCTTTTCCTCTTTACGAGCCTCTTTTTCCTGACACAAATTAATAATTAAAACCTTATTTAGATTCTTGTCACAGAAACCAACAAAAGTAACAAATACAATGATGGATATCAGCAACCCGTTAAAAAAGAAAGCTAAGCTCTACTTCAGCCTTTGGCCAACAGTTTGGATATGAATTGTGTGGATGTAAAAGTAACAAAGTCAAGCAACTAATCTCATCTCCTTTGCTATATGCATACATTAAACAGAATTCTGAGGAGACCATAGAATCAGTTAGCGCAATTCATGATGAAGACAAGATCAAGGAGAGAGCATGTATCTTCCTTGTTATGATTATGCAACTTGGCTCATATTTTCTGGCCTAGCTAAATAGGTAATGGCATAAAATTAATGTTTTGGGAGTGGCACACAAGTATCCAAAAACTAGTCCTCCTAAACACAGCCTCGCACCAAAATATAAAATAAATACACTCATAATTCAACTTGATGTCCAGAAGAAAAATCACAAACCTTTTGGATTCTTGAGAACAAATACTCAAATACTCTAGGTGTTATTCCACAATTAACACTGTGTCTTCGAGTACCTCCCTCGATGTCTCCAAGCATTGTATGAGTCTTTCCACTTCCAGTCTGCACATAATTTCAGCCCAGTAAACAATTTTTTTTCTTTTCACAGCATTTTCCTTCGACACTAAAACAACTAGACTATGACATTAGAGCTGAAAACCGTAAGCAAAATCTCACTTGGCCATATGCAAACATGCAACTGTTGTAGCCTCCCATACAATTGTCCACCATAGGTAATCCAGCTACTTTGAACATTTTTTCCTGTTAAACCACAATAATCAAATTGACCATGAAATTGAAATTCTACACAAAAAATAGACAATAAAAAGAAGTGTATACCTGGCTAACAGTTTCATCCGCTACAAGATCGAAAGTAAACCGCGATTCCAGATGTCCAGTCCAAGTAATTGTCTGACAAGTTTCTTGCCTTACGCACTTGCCATGCCCTTGTACAGAGATTTCCGAACTACTCAACGGTCTTAATCTTATAATAACCTGAGAAGATAAAAATAATTCAACCAAAATCATAGCTTAATTGAATAACAAATTCACTTAATTTAAAGCTTCATAGCATCAAACCATGATATTTTGGACTAGATCATAACTTATAAAAAGTAAATTAAACCTGCACGTTATGGTCCTTCCAGAAGGATGGATCCTCAGAGAACTCAAAGCTCTGTGCATGACGCGGCGCGGCCACCTCTGAGCCTGTAGCATCACCGTGACTGTCCTCATCCCAGTCACTAATTCTCCGGGATGCTGGCGTGGCAACGACAGGTTGGGTGGAAGCAAGGTGATGATCTCGAGAAACAGATTTCAGTAGATCTGGCGTACACGGCACGGATTCCGAGATGGACTGGTCTTGGAACCCGAACCGCCTCTTAATCGCGCTCGCAGTATCCAGTAAGAAAGGCATTTTAGAGTTCGTTAAGGAAATTGAGTTCCTGTTGTGAGATATCTAGGGTTTCAGGGTTGATTGGAAATTCTAGGACAAGATTTTAGGGATAAGAGAGGGTGTTTGAGAGGTGAGAAAATCTGGAGAGAGAGAGGGAGGGAGGGAGGGGAGGAGAGGAGAGGAGAGGGTGTTTTCTTTTGAAAATTGAATTTTTGAGGGAAAATGAGGGGTTTGAAAATTTAGCGACTGATCGGACGGTGGAGAGAGGCTTGGGTAAACGGTAAGGAGAGTTTGGATTTTAATTGTTTTGACCGTTTGAGATTTGAGGGTTTGAAAATGTTCAAACTGGGAACCTAACTTTAAATTTTATGATTATAAAACTACAGCTCAGCACTAGAATTTATAAAAACATTAAATATGACATTAGATTATTAAAATAATATTATTTTTATATTCGAATTAGTTTTATATCAATTTTATCATTAAGTTATTTAATTTAATTAATTAAAAACTCTTTAAAACACCTCATGAAAAGTGCTAAGTTTTCTATGAAAATAAGCTTGTTTTTTTATGAAAAAAATATGAATAAAATTATCCAAAGTTGATGAAAGTCTTTAATTAAAAATCTTTTTAATTTTTTTTTATAAAATTGATATAGAAAATAGTTTACATATGAAGAGCCTGTTTGGGAATGCGATTGCAGTTGCTTTTGAAAGTATTTATTGTTTAAAAATGCATCAAATTGATATTTTTTTTTATTTTTAAAAAAATATTTTGAAATCAGATCATCAAAATGATCTAAAAACACTATTTTTTTAATTTAAAGTAAAAAAAATCAAATTCAAATTTTTTCATGAGCATTTTCCGATCGCAATGCCAAAAAACCTCGAAGTTGATATAAGCTATATCGTTGGAGTGCATTTTTATATTTATTTATTATTTTTGTAGTATTGTAATGTGAGCATGTTTTTACATAAGAAAAAAAACATTTAACTTTAAGTTGTGTTTTATAAGTTGCCCTTTCCTTTAAATGTCTTGGAAGTAATGGATCTCAATCCAATTCAATAAATAAAGTTTATAAGGATTTATTAAAATAAATCATGATTCGAATTCAGTTACATAAAAAAACTCATAAATCTAAATAAAAAGGTTTCTAAAGAGTCATTTATATTATTCCCCATCCTTTGTGGATTTATTTATTTTATATAAAAGATTAGAAAATCTTATTATAAAGTTTTTATAAATAAAAAAAATCTATATGACCATAAAATGAAATGGAAAGAATATTTGACAACATTGTATAATGAGAGTCGACCTTAACAAACAACTCAATTAGATGATCATGGCTCGTGAAAAGGTCTAATAAAGATAGATAAGTAAGGAAATTGTTTTTGAATAGGCAATTATCCTGCCATAAATTTCATACCCCTTTTGAATATCTAATTAAACCATGACCCAAATCTTATCCAAACAACTTATAAATGCCCTTGTACTCAAAAACTTTGGTTTTGAATCCAAAAATTTGCCTTGTTTCAAGTCATATAGATAGTTATCTCACCATCAAACTTTTGAATGTATATATTCCTTCAAACACAATTTCAAATGATAGATATTTACCATCTAATGGCAATTTATATTTGTAAATATAAATAGTGATTGTTAATTTATTATATAGTTGATTTAACCTATCAATATCAAGTGATGTGATTTTTAATTAAGAATTTTAAACAATGAGAGTCTCAAATAACTTTCTGAAACATATAAAATTTGAATTAACACATATATTTTATGAGAGACACGTATTATGAATTTTGAACAATTGGATTCTTAAATATCTTACTAAAATAGACTAGATTTGAATTAACGTCATGATATTTCACGAGAGACACGTGTTTTGAAATCAGTAAAAACCTAAACAAAATCAGAGAGTAGGTGAGGTCTCAAAAAAAGGGAAACAACTTGGTTTTATATGAAACTGCTTAAAAATTTATACTGATAGATTATTGACAGAGTGAAACCTCATCATACTGAGTGTTTCAGAGTATTTCATCCCTCTCAACCATATAGTGTTGTTGATACAAAATCATTACTTGTTTCCTTTTCAT